>BSBK01002737.1:1182500-1625000 GCA_027943335.1 Chamaecyparis obtusa | reverse complement strand
ATGGGCTATAAGTTCATTAACCTCCCACATCTACAAATCGAACGAAATCAACATCGAAGTCCTAATCTAAGGCACATCTGCACATCATCGAATCTAATT
Source organism: Chamaecyparis obtusa (assembly GCA_027943335.1). Classification (NCBI taxonomy): domain Eukaryota; kingdom Viridiplantae; phylum Streptophyta; class Pinopsida; order Cupressales; family Cupressaceae; genus Chamaecyparis; species Chamaecyparis obtusa. Next base: position 1,624,901 of record BSBK01002737.1, on the reverse strand, counting down.
GATTATCTTAAATTCTACATCAGGGAATATTCCTAGCAATATTCCTAATTATCTTAATTATCTTTAATTTAATGATTATTTGGTGATAAATCACATTTATCCTAAGTTTGATTAGTTGAATATTTTCATATTTAATTAATTAGATTTAATATCTTGCCACTTAATTGTGTAATTAAATTTAATTCTATCTATTATTAATTATATTATTTAATTTTGACAATAAATCTAATATCTTATGAATAATTGATTAAATTCTTATTTAATTAATTAAAGCAAGTTGTCATTATTTAATAATATAGTTTTCAATAAAAGTGTGATTAAATAATTGATTAACCCGTAAATCAATTATTTATTTTCAAAAATCAGTTAAGTTGAGCATAAATCACTTTATTTATTAAATTAATTCATAGTTAAAGCATGCACAATCATAGAAGTAGACAACTATCAATTATCAATTAAAGCTAAACTCTATTTTGAGTTAAAACTTAGCTTTTGCATGTTTTTGTGAATTAAATTATCTTTATTATTAGATAACTCAAAAATCAAGCTGAGTTAATCTGAGTGATTTATGGCTTTCTTCCATGCACCTCCAAAGCCCTGGATTTCTATAAAAACCAAGGCTTAGCTCTTCATAATTCATATCTCGCAAATTGCAAACTTACTCTAGAGGAATCATAGCATATCAGATTTGGAGAATTTGCACAATTGGAGCTTGAAAGATAAATTTGAGGATTCGAAGCTTTGTGAGATCAATTTCAAATTCATAGCTTTCATATTATTGTTAGAATTTTCATTCTCATATCATATCATTTCTAGATTAGCATTGCATATCAATTTTCATATTAGCATAGATTCATATTAGTTTTCATTATTATTGCATAGAAAATATTAAAAAAAATAGATCAATTGCATTCAAATCCTTCATTTAGGTGTCGTCTAGGTCACTGATCTCGATAACAATCTGAGAACATTAATCTCACACCTACTATAAGGCAGTAAATCGCTTGGTTAAATTAGATTTCAATTTTCCATGATTTTGATTATAGCTAACCTCTAATGTTTTACTGAAGTGTTGTGTCTATAGATCAGGTACAATTTTCACACACACATTTTTGGCACCCACCATGGGGCCCTGAAATGGGTTTCCTTTCATCTCTATCAACTTTATATCTTTTGAGGCTAAGGGTTTCAAGGGTCCTGGTATACTTTGTAGGACGTTATTTTTTGTTTCATTTTTGCCTCCAAAAAAGAAATTTTTTTTTTTTTGGCACTTTTTCTATCAAAACTGTTCGTACACTGTGATTTTTATCATTTTGTATGTACTTCCATACATCTCTGTATGAATTCTCACGTGAGATTTCACTGTGTCACGCAAGATTTCTTTTTGTGTCACGTGAAATTTCACTGGTATCATCATTTTGTGCACGCAAAATCACTTTCTCGCACGAGACTATACTTCCTCGCACGGGACTGCATCTTGACTTGCGCAAGATTTCATCCTTTGTCACACAAAATAGTGTTTCCTTGCGCGAGATTATATCCTTCATCATGCAAAACAGTGTTTCCTCACGTGGGACCACATCCTGCCTCACGCGAGATTTTGCTACAGAGGCAAAAAATTTGCATATTTTTACTTTCAGATTATTGATTTCTAACACTTACAGTTTGCTGTTGATTTATCTTGATTTTGTACTTTGGGATGTGTGCTAAATTCTGGATTGTAAAGTGTTGGACCTAAGGTATTCTTCTCAAGCTGATAATATTTCAATTTGGATCCTAAAACAAATCTCTCATGTGTCTAGCTTGTGTGCATCTTTTCATGCTTTGACCTATTTCTACACACTTGCATAATTGATACTAGGTTGTGACCCCTTAAGGATTCATTAAGTAGTCTTAGATACTTGTGATTGATCTTGATTGCTATCTTGAGTTATTGGACTCACTAATCCACTGGCCCCTCATTCCACCCTGTGGTTGCAATCTCAGCGCCATAAAGGGGAGGGGTCTACAGGAGAGAAGCGTTAATTGTTCCACTTGGCAACCCATTAATGCTTTTAGGAACTCACTTCTTTTCTAAGTTGGGGACTCATTTTCAGCTTGTGTGAGTGTTAAGTGTTCCACCTTATGGACTCATCTCATATTCACTTTAAGCATTAAGTGTTCCTCTTTCTGCTTTTTGGGTACTTTTGGTAGATTTTTTTTTTGAAAACATACATCTGTGCTCACATAGTAATTAGGCCCTATGAACACTATTCATGATTCTTGAGAGATTGGATTCCCAGTGAAATCCTTCTTGATGACAGAATCCTTGTAGGTAGGGAGGATACTTAGTGCGTTTCACATTCAACTTGGTTAGTGCATCTTCTCTTATTGATCGATACATTCTCTCTCAGGAGAGGTTGATAGATCACGTGGGGTAGACATCATGAGCTTTGGTGAATCAAAATTGGTTAGTGCGTCTTCCCTTATTGATTGATACATTCTCTCTTTGGAGGGGTTGATAGATCACGCGGGGTTGATATCATAGACCTTGGTGAGACAAACTTTGTCTTAGCGTGTCGGATTAATTTGCTTTCTTTGTTTGGGTTAAAAGTGAAGAGGCATCAAAACCTTAGATCTGGAGCCAAGTCCCCTTGTGGTATCATACTGTGAGTCACCTTTAGAGAGGGTTAACCGTAGTGGACAATCCCTTCACAGGGAACACTATGTTGATGGATACTTAAGTGGTAATAGCCATTTTCACCGTGGTAGTGATAGCCACTATATAAATGTCCTTGTGGAAGAAATCTCCACGGGTATGGTTCATTGTTGGGTTGTCAGATCTCCCTAGCATCTCCTGAAGATTAAGTTCTCGGACTGTGTCAATACCCTGGTGCATCGAGATTGGAGTTCACCCCTTTGGATCATAAAAGTTCCAGAGTCAAACCATTACTAAAAACCCTAGCGAGGCCAAATTTTTATTTTATAGGGTATATGTGCGTTATAGCAAAACATTTTTGGAATATACATAATTAGCACTTCTGAGGATTAGAACAAATAAGTCACTTGATTGTTCATGTGCAAGGTTGCTTTTTCCCTTGTTCATTGTTTTCAGACATGCTTGAAATCACTTGCTTTCTATTTTACGTGCTTGTTTATCTATCTGGTTATTGAAAACGAACAAATCTGTTACAATCCTCAAATCTTGACATTGAAATTTGCAAATGATTCAAAACTGAAAACTCAAAATTTTCAAAATCTGAAATGAAATTCTCTTCTGGAGTCAAAAGTCATCTCAGAAGGTTAGAAAGTCATACGAGTTTTTTTCAAGTGTCATTTCATTACTGCCCATTTGTCGTATGATTGAGTACCCAGTGTCATATGAGTTTTCATGCCAATAAATTCAAAAAGTCAAATCCTGCTAGCAACTATTGTGTGAGTTTTTCAACTGTCGTATGAGCTTTTCAACTATTGTTTCATTGCCTACCGACTGTCGTACGAGTCTACAGAGTGTCATTTGGAAAATTTTGAAGAGTTGTCAGAAAATTGTTAGAATTGCCAGATATTTAACTTTTTCAGCCCATTTCCAAAATCTGTCGAATGAATCACTGTGTCAAGAATATAGCAATAGCTATTGAGAATCAGTACACATGACTCAAAGAATCAGTACACATGAGGAAGAAACTCTGATCAGGGCCATGATGAAATAGATACATGTTATGCAAGTCAAGATTAACAAACTTGAGAAAGAAAAGGAACCTAAAGTGTTATCCATGGAAGCTCTATGCCCTTTTTTGTTTGATAAAGACTTGTACATGTCACCATGCCCCCGGATAGAATTTGAGCTATGTGATAACCCTTATGATACCTCTTCCACAGAGAGTGACACATCAAGCTTTGGAGACTATGATGACTATGACGATAGACAATGTAATGATACCTATGACACCTCTATTCCTAAGAGTCCTCCTCATCATGTGTTCCTACTTACTACAAATGGGCCGTCACATTGGATAGATCCTGATGGTGATCCATATGATTCTGATTTTGAAAGATATTTTGATGGCTTTTGTGGACAATACCTTGATTATGATCCATCTACCACTGCTAAGGACTATAAAATGCATCATGCTAGCTTGAAGCATCAATATTATAAGAATCCTTCTCCTAAGGACTCTACTACTAAAAATAAAGATTATCTTCTCAAGCAAGATCGTGTTAATGCTGAACCTTTGTCTTGTGATGGTTCCCTTCCATCCCCTACTTCCTCTAATACCCGTACATTTCCTAAAGCTTTTGAGTCTTTCAAATCTTTCACAGAACCTTCATCTGACACAAGCCCTCATACTTTTCATGTCGTTCCCTATAGTTATCCTCCAAGGCTACCTCTTAAAAAACTCAAGCTAACCTTCACTTGGGTGAAAATACTTTCAATAATGATAAACCTAAAGAGCCTAAGCCTTCATATGCTATAATCCCTACTTCACCTAGTCCTCCACCATCTCTTCCAAAGTCATCTATACAATCCCAATATGCTTCATTGTCCTTAGAAGTGGCTCCATGTCAAGAGGACTCTAAAAATGATGAAGAAAAGAACATAAAGAAAGATCAAGATCAAGAACCCTCCATGTCATCCACTCCTTTTCTTGATGTCTCTTATCCACTTCATGGTTCTTTTGATCCTGCACATCCTTTTTCATGCATTCCACCATGTCTTAAGTCTTCTCCTAAGCAAGATCAAGTTACTACTTACACCGTTGAGCTTATTGACAATCAAAATAACCTTACTACACTTGCGCTTTCCAAAGATGATACTTCCATTAAGGTTGGTAAAAATGGTGTTGTTACTTCCAATGTTAAGCCTATTGAAAATCAAAAGAAAAATTATGCGCTTGTGCTATCCAAAGATCCTTGTCAAGATCAAAGTCTTCCATCTTCTTGTTCTACCACTCCATGTTCGCTTCCACTTTTTAGTCTTCCTAAGTCTTTGCAAGCTTTGAACAATCCTATCAAAGAAGGTGCTCATATTCAAGATGTCCACAATTCTATTGAAAATTCTAATGCTCACTCTAAAGATGTTGATATCCTTGGTTGTCATATAGATGCTGATGAACTTATTGATTATCCTTTTGTATCTTCCATGTCCATCCTTGGACCTCCTCCACCACTACTAAGGGCTTCACATCTACCTTCCATCTTGCATCCTTATGTCCCTTCACTTTCCCCTCCTAAGTCTCCTAATTTTCCATCCATCTTGGGTCCTTATGTCCCTCCATCTCCCATCTTTCCTCAAGATCAACATAGATGCATACCCTTGAATCCTTTTCATCCACCCACCCCTCTAAACTAGTCATATTCTTTTTCTACCACAAGTCCCAAGTCTTTTGGAAGTAACTTGAATGTTCAATACAAGAAAAACAAGCAATACAAGCATCCATCAAAAAAATATCACCATGTCTCCTCTAATTGACATGGAAACATAAAGTCAAAAGGGATATCTAAGAAAAAAACTACAAGACAAGTATGGGTTCCAAAATCTATCATTGAAGATATTCTCTCTAGATCATCAAAAGGAAATAAAAAGCCTACGGCTATATGGATTCCAAAGTCTCTCTTGAAAGAGTCTGGTGTTGAGCAAAAAGTTAAGTTGACATTCAAGCTTCCAAAGGCTTCCACTTCATTTCCCTCAAAAAATATTCTTCCATTCCATGCACCTAAACCACAACCTCTACTATCCATTCGTCATATTCCTTCATGTTTTCCTTCATTCACATTTCCTCCATCCTCTTGCCACCCTTCAAGGTATGTGTTGACGTTGATCTTGTCTTCTTTTCCATCTACCCTTTCATGATCCTTCCATTCATTATCCTTCTACCTTCTATCCTTTTTCCTCATTTGCCTATTCCTCCTATCTTCCAACCTCACTCGCTTTACATAAAACCTTATCGTCCATTTTTCTCTTCCATCTCCCTTTCCCTATCAGCATCTTTGAGCATATCATTTTGATTCCTTGGCATATCATGGTTTATCCTTTCAAGGAGCACTATCGAAAAAGGTTGTCTTCTTCCCAAAAAAAAAAAAAATTTAAAAAAAAATTGAAAATGTGCCTTGGTGGAAACTCGAAAAGAGGCGCCTTGGTAGCAAAAGTAAAGAGAAATAAATTCATCCCATAATGAAAACCACTCCCTTGTGGTGCCTTGGATAAGTACCATGATGAAAACCTGGCAATCAGGCATCATGCGTAGTTCTTCTACATATTTCATCCATTCCATCTTCTCTCTTTGATCTTAACAAGGTTGACCTATACATGAACATTTGGCTATCTTGTGAGCTATCTTATGATGATCTTGCTTTCATTCCCTTCCTATTTAGCCTTCATGTCCATTTTCCTCCATTCATTCTAGCCTTTCACCATCCTTTTCCCCTTTGGTCTTGATCTAATAAAAGAAAGAGTAAAACATAGTGCTATGAAGCCTCTTGACATGTCTACTCCTTTGGACTACATCATTTCCTACTCTTGCATTATGATTTTGTGACTTATCCTATGCTGGCCTTTCATTGCTTGTCCAAAAGTGCTTTTACTTGACAATTTTTCCCTAGCTTGAGTATTATTGAGGAGTTTTCCCTTGAGGATTTCTTCCCTTCATTCTCCTTCATTCTCTTGTCTTCCATCTCTTCCACCAGCTTGCTAATCCCTCTTTTTCTCCACCTTGCTAGACATTGGGACTGCATGATATAGTCTTGCTTGTAAGTTTGCAATGGAAAAAGATGCTATCAAGTATGCAAAGTATCAAAACAAATATCAGAACAAGTATTAGAACTAGTATCAGAACAAGTATCAGAATCAGTATTAGAACAAGTATCAGATCAAGTATCAGAACACCTACTAAGGATACACCTTTTGCTTTAGTTTATGAGTCTGAAGCTGTACTCCCTATTGAGGTTGAAATCCCATCACTAAGAATTAGAATGCATGGTCTAGTAACTGATGATGACTATAGAGTGTCTAAGTTGCAAGAACTTGAACTACTAGATGAGTGCAAACAAGCAGCATATGATCATCTCAGAGTATATCAAAAGAGAATGTCTAGAGGTTACACAAGAAAATCAGACACAGAGAATTTCAGGTTGGTGATCTAGTCTTGAGAGAAAATCCTAAAAATCAATCACATCGAGAACGCAAGGGGAAGTTCAAACCCAATTGGCTGGGTCCCTTTGTCATCACTGCTACTTTTGGCTCTGGTGCCTATCAACTCTCAACGATTGAAGGAGAACAGCTCTGAGAACCAATCAACGTTCTCCATCTGAAGAAATTCTATGCCTAAGGCGTTCAGTCTATGGTAAAATGTTCTGAAAAAATGAACATCTTGCTGAAAACCTAGCAATCGACACCTTGATGATTCACAAAAAAATCAAAAAATACCAAAAATTCAAAAAAAAAAAAATTGAAAAATGAAAAATACGAAAAAAAATGAAAAAGAGAAAAAGCGCCTTGGTGGAAACCTGGAAACAGGTGCCTTGGTAGCAAAAATAGAATCTCTGCCAAGATGGTGAAAACCCGGCAAATGGGCCCCACTTGTTTCAAAATGCTCCATCTATCATCGCAATCTTGGTCTTTCCCAGCTTTCAGTTTTGCTTTAGTTTGTACATATCTCCCGGTTTATTTCTGCATTTCCTATTTTCAATAAGTCGGTCTGTAAACCAATCTGCTCAAGCGTCTGTATCCTATCAATTCTTAACACTTGGGGGCAATCAATGTCATATCCTATGGTCTCCAGTGTATCTTAGATGTATCATATCCACTCAGAGTCCTTTGAAGCTTCATTTGAGTCAGTCAAGTCTATCTTGTCTCTAGAAAGGATTTTGCATCTACAACAATGCAATCAAACACAAACTGAAAATGATATGTGCTTTTCATGCTTTTATCTCCTTGTATGCTTACTGATTCGCATTGAGATTTTTGTATATTGTGTCCCTTCGAGCTCTGCGATGATGTCCTTTATAGGATTTAGAGAGTGATGACTAGGGGCATAATTTTTTCTTTATTTTCTTCTTGTATGTGAAAATCTAACAACTTTGCAAATTTTGAATTGAAATGGTGTCTGACTGTAAGAGCCTCTATCTCAAATTGGATGGCCATGCGTACCTCAGCCATTGATACCCAGAAAATTCAAGGAAGTTTGATCTAACTATTGTCTTTTTGAGTGAGTTCTTTCTCCTACTGTGAACGATGATCTTACCTAAGGATGTGAACGATAAACGGTCACTATGGGTAATTCACATTGGATTTAGAATGATCTCTTGGTTGTTTGATGTGTTTGCAATGCAAGGTGTATTCAGGTCATCACGACGTTTATGTTTTGATGCTTATATAAATTGCTATATCAAAATGCACAAGATATTCAGGCCATCCTGGCGTTTGTGCCTTGGTGCTTATATCTAATCTACCATTCTGAAAACCAAATCAATATTCATATATCCATGGTTGTTGACCAGTGGGTGTTGTATTGATTCTTGCGCATACAAATCGATATTCATATGTCTATGGTTTCAAAGCTAGTGGGCATTGTATTGATTTATCGGGTTGCCTAAAAGTTCAATGATGATAACAAATTGACACATGATCAGTGACTAGATCCTAGGTCTTAGGTTGCATTTCATTTTGCATGTCTCTTTGCATTTTGCATGTTGCATGATCTCACAATGGTTGGCTAAACTTCAATGCCTAAAAGATTCTTCAATCACCTCTTCTAATCTAACAAGAGTTGAATCTCACATGAAGGTTCCTCCAACGAAACAACAAGTAGAATCCTTTTTCGGGATCAAAATTCAAATTTGAGATCATTCATATTATTAACTACTTGCATAATCGACCTTCAATCATCATAGAAATCTAGTATTCAACTTAACTGATTATCTTACATCAAACTATCAAAATTTCAACTTGGTCAACTATGGTCAACTCATGGTTAAACCTAGTCAAACTTGGTCTTTTGGGACCTTCCGACGATGCAGAATGCATTCCCGAATGTGTTTAACCACTTCTCAAATCAATTAACATGCTTCTAAACTATCAACGCTGACTTTTCTTGTCAGATTTCAATTTTAATCCCGAAGGGGGCATGGTATTGCACATCATTCAAAGTCTGTAATCAAATTTGAAATCATATCTTTATGGAAATCAATATCTTTCATCAGTGATCAAGACAAACAATCATGTCTAGTTACTGATTCATCAAAAAAGACCTCATCGCTCGGGGCAAATCTATCATCACTTGGGGCATATCAGATTCATCAAGATCCATATCAATCTGGTATTCTCCTAATCTTGTAAACTATATCAGTTTTTGCAACCATCAGATCATAGTGTTCTTTCCTTGGTTCTTCGGCAACTGAAGGATTCAGATGTGATACCTGCTAGTTCTGCTACGCCAATCGAGTCTGGAACCGATCACTCACTTCTTAGCAATCCTAAGGTTTGGAATCAGGCGTTTTGACACTTTTGCACAATCATAGGTTCATTTTCTGTTATAGTGAACATTATCTTTGGTCATTCAGGACCTATTATCTCCATATCAAATCAATATCAATCAGTTTCTGTCTCATATCAATTATCAATTTCAAACATCAGTTTCATATCTTTATCAAACACAGACTATCTTTGAACCACTGTACTTCGCACAGTAATTCAAAGAGGGGCAAATTGTAATACCCCAAAAATGGGCTATAAGTTCATTAACCTCCCACATCTACAAATCGAATGAAATCAACATCGAAGTCCTAATCTAAGGCACATTTGCAGATCATCGAATCTAATTGATTATCTTAAATTCTGCATCAGGGAATATTCCTAGCAATATTCCTAATTATCTTAATTATCTTTAATTTAATGATTATTTGGTGATAAATCACATTTATCCTAAGTTTGATTAATTGAATATTTTCATATTTAATTAATTAGATTTAATATCTTGCCACTTAATTGTGTAATTAAGTTTAATTCTATCTATTATTAATTGTATTATTTAATTTTGACAATAAATCTAATATCTTATGAATAATTGATTAAATTCTTATTTAATTAATTAAAGCAAGTTGTCATTATTTAATAATATAGTTTTCAATAAAAGTGTGATTAAATAATTGATTAACCCGTAAATCAATTATTTATTTTCAAAAATCAGTTAAGTTGAGCATAAATCACTTTATTTATTAAATTAATTCATAAATAAAACATGCACAATCATAGAAGTAGACAACTATCAATTATCAATTAAAGCTAAACTCTATTTTGAGTTAAAACTTAGCTTTTGCATGTTTTTGTGAATTAAATTATCTTTATTATCAGATAACTCAAAAATCAAGATGAGTTAATTTGTGTGATTTATGGCTTTCTTCCATGCACCTCCAAAGCCTTGGATTTCTATAAAAACAAAGGCTCAGCTCTACATAATTCATATCTTGCAAATTTCAAACTTACTCTAGAGGAATCATAGCATATCAGATTTGGAGAATTTGCACAATTGGAGCTTGAAAGATAAATTTGAGGATTCGAAGCTTTGTGAGATCAATTTCAAATTCATAGCTTTCATATTATTGTTAGAATTTTCATTCTCATATCATATCATTTCTAGATTAGCATTGCATATCAATTTTCATATTAGCATAGATTCATATTAGTTTTCATTATTATTGCATAGAAAATATAAAAAAAATAGATCAATTGCATTCAAATCCTTCATTTAGGTGTCGTCTAGGTCACTGATCTCGATAACAATTTGAGAACATTAATCTCGCACCTACTAGAAGGCAGTAAATCGCTTGGTTAAATTAGATTTTAATTTTGCATGATTTTGATTATAGCTAACCTCTAATGTTTTACTGAAGTGTTGTGTCTATAGATCAGGTACAATTTTCACACACACATTTCTTGCGCCCACCATGGGGCCCTGAAACGGGTTTCCCTTCATCTCTATCAATTTTCTATCTTTTGAGGCTAAGGGTTTCAAGGGTCCTGGTATACTCCGTAGGACGTTATTTTTTGTTTCATTTTTGCCTCCAAAAAAGAATTTTTTTTTTTTTGGCACTTTTTCTATCAAAACTGTCCGTACACTATGATTTTTATCATTTTGTCTGTACTTCCGTACATCTCTATATGAATTCTTGCATGAGATTTCACTGTGTCATGCGAGATTTCTTTCTGTGTAACATGAAATTTCACTGGTATCATCATTTTGTGCACGCAAAATCACTTTCTCGCACAAGACTATAATTCTTCGCACGGGACTGCATCTTGACTTGCGCGAGATTTCATCCTTTGTCGGCCAAAATAGTGTTTCCTTGCGTGAGATTATATCCTTCATCACGCAAAATAGTGTTTCCTTGTGTGGGACCGCTTCCTGCCTCGCGTGAGATTTTACTACAGAGGCACAAAATTTGCATATTTGTACTTTCAGATTATTGATTTCTAATGCTTACAGTTTGCTGTTGATTTGTCTTGATTTTGTACTTTCAGACGTGTGCTAAATTCTGGATTGCAAAGCATTGGACCTAAGGTATTCTTCTCAAGCTGATAATATTTCAATTTGGATCCTAAAACAAATCTCTTATGTATCTGGCTTGTGTGCATCTTCTCATGCTTTGACCTATTTCTACACACTTGGATAATTGATACTAGGTTGTGACCCCTTAAGGATTCATTAAGTAGTCTTAGATACTTGTGATTGATCTTGATTGCTGTCTTGGGTTATTGGACTCGCTAATCCACCGGCCCCTCATTCCACCCTGTGGTTGCAATCTTAGCGCCATAAACGGGAGGGGTCTACAGGAGAGAAGTGTTAATTGTTCCACTTGGCAACCCATTTATGCTTTTAGGAACTCACTTCTTTTCTAAGTTGGGGACTCATTTTTAGCTTGTGTGAGTGTTAAGTGTTCCACCTTATGGACTCATCTCATATTCGCTTTAAGCGTTAAGTGTTCCTCTTTCTGCTTTTTGGGTACTTTCGGTAGATTTTCTTTTTGGAAACATACATCTGTGCTCACATAGTAATTAGGCCCTATGAACACTATTCATGGTTCTTGAGAGATTGGATTCCTAGTGAAATCCTTCTTGATGACAGAATCTTTGTAGGTAGGGAGGATACTTAGTTTGTTTCACATTCAACTTGGTTAGTGCATCTTCTCTTATTGATCAATACATTCTCTCCCAGGAGAGGTTGATAGATCACGTGGGGTAGACAACACGAGCTTTGGTGAATCAAAATTGGTTAGTGCATCTTCCCTTATTGATTGATACATTCTCTCTCTAGAGGGGTTGATAGATCACGTGGGGTTGATATCATAGACCTTGGTGAGACAAACTTTGTCTTAGCATGTCGGATTAATTTGCTTTCTTTGTTTGGGTTAAAAGTGAAGAGGCATCAAAACCTTAGATCTGGAGCCAAGTCCCCTTGTGGTATCATACTGTGAGTCACCTTTAGAGAGGGTTAACCGTAGCAGACAATCCCTTCACAAGGAAAACTATGTTGATGGAACCTTAAGCGATAATAGCCATTTTCACCATGTTAGTGACAGCCGCTATATAAATGTCCTTGTGGAAGAAATCTCCATGGGTATGGTTTGTTGTTGGGTTGTCAGATCTCCCTAGCAGATCTTGAAGATTAAGTTCTCGGACTGTGTCAAAACCTTGGTGCACCGGGATTGGAGTTCACCCCTTTGGATCATAAAAGTTACAGAGTCAAACCATTACTAAAAACCCTAGCGAGGCCAAATTTTTATTTTATAAGGTATATGTGTGTTATTGCAAAACATTTTTGGAATATACACAATTAGTGCTTCTGAGGATTAGAATGAATAAGTCACTTGATTGTTCATGCGCAAGGTTTCTTTTTCCCTTGTTCATTGTTTTCAGACATGCTTGAAATCACTTGCTTTCTATTTTGTGTGCTTGTTTATCTATCTGGTTATTGAAAACGGACAAATCTGTTACAATCCTCAAATCTGGACATTGAAATTTGCAAACGATTCAAAATTGAAAACTCAAAATTTGCAAAATCTGAAATGAAATTCTTTTCTGGAGTCAAAAGTCATCTCAGAAGGTCAGAAAGTCATACGAGTTTTTGCCAAGTGTCATTTCATTACTGCCCATCTGTCGTATGATTGAGTACCCAATGTCATATGAGTTTTCATGCCAAGAAATTCAAAAAGTCAAATCCTACTAGCAACTACCGTGCGAGTTTTTCAACTATCAAATGAGCTTTTCAACTATCATTTCATTGCCTTCCCACTGTCGTACAATTCTACAAAGTGTCATTTGGAAAATTTTGAAGAGTTGTTAGAATTGCCAGATATTTAACTTTTTCAGCCTATTTCCAGAATCTGTCAAATGAATCACTATGTCAAGAATAGAGCAATAGCTATTGAGAATCAGTACACATGTCTCAAAGAATCAGTACACATGAGGAAGAAACTCTGATGAGGCCCATCATGAAACAAATACACGTTATGCAAGTCAAGATTAACAAACTTGAGAAAGAAAAGGAACCTAAAAGAGTTATCCATGGAAGCTCTATGCCCTTTTCCATTTGATAAAGACTTGTACATGTCACCATGCCCCCAAACATAATTTGAGCAATGTGATAACCCTTATGATACCTCTTCCACGAAGAGTGACACATCCAGCTTTGGAGACTATGATGACTATGATGATAGACAATGTAATGATACCTATGACACCTCTGTTCCTAAGAGTCCTCCTCGTCGTGTGTTCCTACTTACTACAAATGGGCTGTCACATTGGAAAGATCATGATGGTGATCCATATGATTCTGATTTTGAAAGATATTTTGATGGCTTTTGTGGACAATACCTTGATTATGATCCATCTACCACTGCTGAGGACTATAAAATGCATCATGCTAGCTTGAAGCTTCAATATTATAAGAATCCATCTCCTAAGGACTCTCCTGCTAAAAATAAAGATTATCTTCTCAAGCAAGATCATGTTAATGCTGAACCTTTGTCTTGTGATGGTTCCCTTCCATCCCCTACTTCCTCCAATACCCGTACATTTCCTAAAGCTTTCAAGTCTTTCAAATCTTTCACAGAACCTTCATCTGACACAAGCCCTCATACTTTTCATGTCGTTCCCTATAGTTATCCTCCAGGGCTACCTCTTAAAGAAACTCAAGCTAACCTTCACTTGGGTGCAAATACTTTCAATAATGATAAACCTAAAGAGCCTAAGCCTTCATATGCTATAATCCCTACTTCACCTAGTCCTCCACCATCTCTTCCAAAGTCATCCATACAATCCCAATATGCTTCCTTGTCCTTAGAAGTGGCTCCATGTCAAGAGGACTCTAAAAATGACGAAGAAAAGAACATAAAGAAAGATCAAGATCAAGAAACCTCCATGTCATCCACTCCTTTTCTTGATGTCTCTTATCCACTTCATGGTTGTTTTGATCCTGCACATCCTTTTTCATGCATTCCACCATGTCTTAAGTCTTCTCCTAAGCAAGATCAAGTTACTACTTACACCGTTGAGCTTATTGACAATCAAAATAACCTTACTACACTTGCACTTTCCAAAGATGATACTTCCATTAAGGTTGGTAAAAATGGTGTTGTTACTTCCAATGTTAAGCCTATTGAAAATCAAAAGAAAAATTATGCGCTTGTGCTATCCAAAGATCCTTGTCAAGATCAAAGTCTTCCATCTTCTTGTTCTACCACTCCATGTTCGCTTCCACTTTCTACTCTTCCTAAGTATTTGCAAGCTTTGAACAATCCTATCAAAGAAGGTGCTCATATTCAAGATGTCCACAATTCTATTGAAAATTCTAATGCTCACTCTAAAGATGTTGATATCCTTGGTTGTCATATAGATGTTGATGAACTTATTGATTATCTTTTTGTATCTTACATGTCCATCCTTGGACCTCCTCCACCACTACTAAGGGCTTCATGTCTACCTTCCATCTTGCATCCTTATGTCCCTTCACTTTCCCCTCCTAACTCTCCTAATTCGCCATCCATCTTGGGTCCTTATGTCCCTCCATCTCCCATCTTTCCTCAAGATCAACATAGATGCATACCCTTGAATCCTTTTCATCCACCCACCCATCTAAACCAGTCATATCCTTTTTCTTCCAAAAGTCCCAAGTCTTTTGGAAGTAACTTGAATGTTCAATACAGGAAAAAGAAGCAATACAAGAATCCATCAACAAAATATCACCATGTCTCCTCTAATCGACATGGAAACATAAAGTCAAAAGGGATATCTAAGAAAAAAACTACAAGACAAGTATGGGTTCCAAAATCTATCATTGAAGATATTCTCTCTAGATCATCAAAAGGAAATAAAAATCCTACGACTATATGGATTCCAAAGTCTCTCTTGAAAGAGTCTGGTGTTGAGCAAAAAGTTAAGTTGACATTCCAGCTTCCAAAGGCTTTCACTTCATTTCCCTCCAAAAATATTCTTCCATTCCATGCACCTAAACCACAACCTCTGCTATCCATTCACCATATTCCTTCATGTTTTCCTTCATTCACATTTCCTCCATCCTCTCGCCACCTTTCAAGGTATGTGTTGACGTTGATCTTGCCTTCCTTTCCATCTACCCTTTCACGATCCTTCCATTCATTATCCTTCTACCTTCTATCCTTTTTCCTCATTTGCCTATTCCTCCTATCTTCCAACCTCACTCGCTTTACATAAAACCTTATCGTCCATTTTTCTCTTCCATCTCCCTTTCCCTATCAGCATCTTTGAGCATATCATTTTGATTCCTTGGCATATCATGGTTTATCCTTTCAAGGAGCACTATCTAAAAAGCTTGTCTTCTTCCAAAAATAAAAAAGTAAAAAAATAAAAAAATTGAAAATGTGCCTTGGTGGAAACCTGGAAAGAGGCACCTTGGTAGCAAAAGTAAAGAGAAATAAATTCATCCCATGGTGAAACCACTCCCTTGTGGCGCCTTGGATAAGTATCATGATGAAAACCTAGCAATCAGGCATCATGCGTGGTTCTTCCTTATATTTCATCCATTCCATCTTCTCTCTTTGATCTTGACAAGATTGACCTATACACGAACATTTGGCTATCTTGTGAGCTATCTTATGATGATCTTTCTTTCATTCCTTCCTATTTAGTCTTCATGTCCATTTTCCTCCATTCATTCTAGCCTTTCACCATCTTTTTCCCCTTTGGTCTTGATCTAATAAAAGAAAGAGTAAAACATAGTGCTATGAAGCCTCTTGGCATGTCTACTC
Organism: Chamaecyparis obtusa; assembly: GCA_027943335.1. NCBI lineage: Eukaryota > Viridiplantae > Streptophyta > Pinopsida > Cupressales > Cupressaceae > Chamaecyparis > Chamaecyparis obtusa. Next base: position 1,608,644 of record BSBK01002737.1, on the reverse strand, counting down.
CTTTGGACTACATCATTTCCTGCTCTTGCATTATGATTTTGTGACTTATCCTATGCTAGCCTTTCATTGCTTGTGCGAAAGTGCTTTTACATGACAATTTTTCCCTAGCTTGAGTATTCTTGAGGAGTTTTCCCTTCATTCTCCTTCATTCTCTTATCTTCCATCTCTTCCACTAGCTTGCTAATCCCTCTTTTTCTCCACCTTGCTAGACATTAGGATTGCATGATATGGTCTTGCTTGGTAGTTTGCAATGGAAAAAGTTGCTATCAAGTATGCAAAGTATCAAAACAAATATCAAAACAAGTATTAGAACTAGTATCAGAACAAGTATCAGAATTAGTATCAGAACAAGTATCAGATCAAGTATCAGAACACCTACTATGGATACACCTTTCGCTTTAGTTTATGGGTCTGAAGCGGTACTGCCTATTAAGGTTGAAATCCCATCACTAAGAATTAGAATGCATGGTCTAGTAACTGATGATGACTATAGAGTGTCTAGGTTGCAAGAACTTGAACTACTAGATGAGTGTAGACAAGCAGCGTATGATCATCTCAGAGTATATCAAAAGAGAATGTCTAGATGTTACACAAGAAAATTAGACATAGAATTTTAAGTTGGTGATCTAGTCTTGAGAGAAAATCCTAAAAATCAATCACATCGAGAATGCAAGGGGAAGTTCAAACCCAATTGGCTGGGTCCCTTTGTCATCACTGCTACTTTTGGCTCTGGTGCCTATCAACTCTCAATGATTGAAGGAGAATAGCTCAAAGAACCAATCAATATTCTCCATCTGAAGAAATTCTACGCCTAAGGTGTTCAGTCTATGGTAAAATGTCCTGAAAAAATGAACATCTTGGTGAAAACCTAGCAATAGGCACCTTGATGATTCACAAAAAAATAAAAAAATATCAAAAATTCAAAAAAAAAAAATTGAAAAATGAAAAATACAATAAAAAATGAAAAAGAGAAAAAGTGCCTTGGTGAAAACCTGGAAACAGATGCCTTGGTAGCAAAAATAGAATCTCTGTGAAAATGGTGAAAACCCAGCAAACGAGCACCACTTGTTTCAAAATGCTCCATCTATCAGCACAATCTTGGTCTTTCCCAACTTTCAGTTTTGCTTTAGTTTGTACATATCTCCCGGTTTGTTTCTGCATTTTCAGTTTTCAATAAGTCAGTCTGTACACCAATCTACTCAAGCGTCTATATCCTATCAATGCTTAACACTTGGGGGCAATCAATGTCATATCCTATGGTCTCCAGTATATCTTAGATGTATCATATCCACTCAGAGTCCTTTGAAGCTTCATTTGAGTCATTCAAGTCTATCTTGTCTCTAGAAAGGATTTTGCATCTACAACAATGCAATCAATCACAAATTGAAAATGATATGTGCTTTTCATGCTTTTATCTCCTTGTATGCTTACTGATTCGCATTGAGATTTTTGCATATTGTGTCCCTTCAAGCTTTTCGATGATGTCCTTTATAGGATTTAGAGAGTGATGAGTAGGGGCATAATATTTTCTTTGTTTTCTTCTTGTATGTGAAAATCTAACAACTTTGAAAATTCTGAATTGAAATGGTGTCTGACTGTAAGAGCCTCTATCTCAAATTGGATGGCCATGCGTACCTCAGCCATTGATACCCAGAAAATTCAAGGAAGTTTGATCTAACTATTGTCTTTTTGAGTGAGTTCTTTCTCCTACTGTGAAACACGATCTTACCTAAGGATGTGAATGATAAAGGGTCACTACGGGTAATTCACATTGGATTTAGAATGATCTCTTGGTTGTTTGATGTGTTTGCAATGCAAGGTGTATTCAGGTCATCACGACGTGTATGTTTTGATGCTTATATAAATTGCTATATCAAAATGGACAAGATATTCAAGTCATCCTAGCATTTGTGCCTTGGTGCTTATATCTAATCTGACATTCTGAAAACCAAATCAATATTCATATATCCATGGTTGTTGACTAGTGGGTGTTATATTGATTCTTGCGCATACAAATTGATATTCATATGTCTATGGTTTCATAGCTAGTGGGCATTGTATTGATTTATCCGGTTACCTAAAAGTTCAATGATGATAACAAATCGACGCATGATCAGTGACTAGGTCCTAGGTCTTAGGTTGTATTTCATTTTGCATGTCTCTTTGCATTTTGCATGTTGCATGATCTCACAATGGTTGGCTAAACTTCAATGCTTAAAAGATTCTTCAATCACCTCTTCCAATCTAACAAGAGCTGAATCTCACAGGAAGGTTCCTCCAATGAAACAACAAGTAGAATCCTTTTTCCGTATCAAAATTCAAATCTGAGATCATTCATATTATTAACTACTTGCATAATTGACCTTCAATCATCACAGAAATCTAGTATTCAAATTAACTGATTATCTTACATCAAACTATCAAAATTTCAACTTGGTCAACTATGGTCAACTCATGGTTAAATCTAGTCAAACTTGGTCTTTTGGGACCTTCCGACAATGTAGAATGCATTCCAGAATGTGTTTAACCACTTCTCAAATCAATTAACATGCTTCTAAACTATCAACGCTGACTTTTCTTGTCAGATTTCAATTTTAATCCCGAAGGGGGCATGGTATTGCACATCATTCAAAGTCTGTAATCAAATTTGAAATCATATCTTTATGGAAATCAATATCTTTCATCAATGATCAAGACAAACAATCATGTCTAGTTACTGATTCATCAAAAAAGACCTCATCGCTCGGGGCAAATCTATCATCACTTGGGGCATATCAGATTCATCAAGATCCATATCAATCTGGTATTCTCCTAATCTTGTAAACTATATCAGTTTTTGCAACCATCCGATCATAGTGTTCTTTCCTTGGTTCTTCGGCAACTGAAGGATTCGGATGTGATACCTGCTAGTTCTTCTAAGAAAATCAAGTCTGGAACTGGTCACTCACTTCTTAGCAATCCTAAGGTTTGGAATCAGGTGTTTTGACACTTTTTCGCAATCATAGGTTCATTTTCTGTTATAGTGAACATTATCTTTGGTCATTCAGGACCTATTATCTCCATATCAAATCAATATCAATCAGCTTTTGTCTCATATCAATTATCAATTTGAAACATCAGTTTCATATCTTTATCAAACACAGACTATCTTTGAACCATTGCACTTCGCATAGTAATTCAAAGAGGGGCAAAATGTAATACCCCAAAAATGGGCTATAAGTTCATTAACCTCCCACATCTACAAATCGAACGAAATCAACATCGAAGTCCTAATCTAAGGCACATCTGCACATCATCGAATCTAATTGATTATCTTAAATTCTGCATCAGGGAATATTCCTAGCAATATTCCTAATTATCTTAATTATCTTTAATTTAATGATTATTTGGTGATAAATCACATTTATCCTAAGTTTGATTAATTGAATATTTTCATATTTAATTAATTAGATTTAATATCTTGCCACTTAATTGTGTAATTAAATTTAATTCTATCTATTATTAATTATATTATTTAATTTTGACAATAAATCTAATATCTTATGAATAATTGATTAAATTCTTATTTAATTAATTAAAGCAAGTTGTCATTATTTAATAATATAGTTTTCAATAAAAGTGTGATTAAATAATTGATTAACCCGTAAATCAATTATTTATTTTCAAAAATCAGTTAAGTTGAGCATAAATCACTTTATATATTAAATTAATTCATAGTTAAAACATGCACAATCATAGAAGTAGACAACTATCAATTATCAATTAAAGCTAAACTCTATTTTGAGTTAAAACTTAGCTTTTGCATGTTTTTGTGAATTAAATTATCTTTATTATCAGATAACTCAAAAATCAAGCTGAGTTAATCTGAGTGATTTATGGCTTTCTTCCATGCACCTCCAAAGCCCTAGATTTCTATAAAAACCAAGGCTCAGCTCTTCATAATTCATATCTCGCAAATTGTAAACTTACTCTACAGGAATCATAGCATATCAGATTTGGAGAATTTGCACAATTGGAGCTTGAAAGATAAATTTGAGGATTCGAAGCTTTGTGAGATCAATTTCAAATTCATAGCTTTCATATTATTGTTAGAATTTTCATTCTCATATCATATCATTTCTAGATTAGCATTGCATATCAATTTTCATATTAGCATAGATTCATATTAGTTTTCATTATTATTGCATAGAAAATATTAAAAAAAAAAGATCAATTGCATTCAAATCCTTCATTTAGGTGTCGTCTAGGTCACTGATCTCGATAACAATCTGAGAACATTAATCTCGCACCTACTAGAAGGCTGTAAATCACTTGGTTAAATTAGATTTCAATTTTGCATGATTTTGATTATAGCTAACCTCTAATGTTTTACTGAAGTGTTGTGTCTATAGATCAGGTACAATTTTCACACACACAATACGCACACTTGTTGGGTGCTCCTTATATCTTGTCTTGTACTAATAAATATTTTTTAAATTTTCTATAAGGTAAGGGTGCTATAAAGTGATGTGAAGCAATTAATAACCCAATTAAGATAACAAATAAGTCTATAAATTACTAGAAACAATAAGACCATATTCATTGACAATAACCCTTGGGGTACTATGTAACTTCTATACATTCTCCATAAATGTTTTTTCCATTATAATATTGTAAAATTAAATAATGCAATAAAATGGGAATGTTTGGTGGTGGAATCTATTATTTCCATTATGGTACTCTTACCTTTAGGTATTGTAATGTCTTTGATGAAATCCATGGGGACATCTTTCGACCATTTTCTAGGAATAACTAAGGGCTACAAAAGATAAAATATCTTTAACTATCTTCTCTTTATTTCTCTGGTGTAGCAAAAAAATCCATAATTTTTTTAAATCACCTTTAGTACCTTACCAAAGAAATATTTCTTGATTCCATAATATATTTTCAAAGAAAATGAATTACCCTTAATTTACCCTTAATTGGAGAACCATGAACCTCTTCAAGAATGTTGTGTTTGAGGGTAACATTATTGCACAAATATAATATCTCTCCATACCACAAAGTTTCACTTCTAGTAAAATGTATTTAAAATGTTTTATCTATGTAAGTATAGTATCTCTTCACACACAAAAGACTATTTATATATATTGATAATCCATGAATGATTATAATTTTTGAGCATTGGTATGTTTGATTATTTACATATCTTTTAGATAGAGACTTGCATATAATGCAATAAATGAAATTTTATAAAATGTTGTCTAGACATGAGATTGCATAGCATTCAATATATGTACTCTCATAGAATGAAGAAGACGAAATTTCATAACATGTAGTCTAGATGGAATTTCATAACATGTAGAATATGAAATTTCATATCCAATCTTGCTTGTTACAAAAGTGTCATCCTAAGAAGCTCCTAAAGTAACTACAGTTTGAATATGAAATTCCAAATCCTACATATCTATGCACTTGAATAGAGAAGTGAATGTCAACCACTAGCATATTTATTCTATTTGAGTTATATGATATGTGAAATAAATTTTTTTACTTGTTTGAGAATTATCATTATCTATAAAAAGAATCAAGTTGTATACATGGAAATGAAACTAAGGATATATAATTCAAATAAAATATTAATCAAGTACATAAATTACATATTTGTGGACCTCAAATTGAACATATGTCAATTTTTTCTCATTTTGGAATACAGGTGTTGAATTGTTCAACTTAACCTTAACATGGTTTAGATATCAAAGTGACAAAAGTTAGGTATGAAATTGAATGCTTGTAAAATCATGATAAATGGGATTGATTTATAAAACAAGAAGAAAATTTGATTAATGGCTAGGACTCAAAATGGAGTCTTAGATTTGATTCATGATTTAGAAGACTAAATAAGATGTGGAAAGCATGGAAGAGTTTCTCATTGACGTAGAGGAAGGTGGGGTAACAAGTACTAAACACAATTGACCACTAAGATTGGTTTGAAAAGGGAGACCTTCTTCCAACTCACCTATCAATTCACTAATCTTCAACTCTTTAAAAACTTTGGCACAACCATGGGTGTAGACTCCATGTTGTCTCAAATCTCAAGGAAAAAATCCTTTAGTGACTTAAGGCACCATAAAAACACCCACCATGCACTGACTTAGACCCTTTGACATGCTTTAAGTGGGAGTGCTTCATAACTAGACCATAACCCTTGTAGCCCTCCCCAAGGGGTTTGATCAACATAACTTATTGTCCAAAAAGTTTTAAGACAATATTATGGCATTAATGGATACCCTTTTGGCCCTACTTTAACAGACCCAAAAATTACACTAGGTTGTTTTATAAATAATCAGTCAAAAATTGACTGGTAATCAGGGCTATAGGCCTAATTAGCCCTTATGTCCACAAAAAAAATTAATGAACTTGGACTCCAAACCCCCAAATATGATTCCAAAGGTTGGGATAGGATTCATATGCAATGAATTAAACCTTTCCATGTTCTAGTATAGTTATTCTAATCCCATTTTACAAAACCCTCTTAGAAACCAGTCACTATAAGCTCAATTTTTTAGGAAAGTTAGACTAGGGCTTTGTCAAAACACATCCTAACTACACTCCCTATCTCAGAAACTTTGAAAATAAGTTAAGGTACTTTGTATTCTACCATTTTATTTAATTACACAAAATTTTCACCAGTGGCATTGACAAAAAATCAAGAATTTATCTTCAAACCCTATAAACCCTATGCATATTGACTATTTCAAAAGAAATTTGTTATAACTTGGCCAAAAAAAAAGAAAATTGATCAAAATTTTTGCAAACTAGAGAATATTCATAACCCTATCAAATTCACTTGGTCTTACATCATCATTAGATTGTACATGTCTGTACAGATCTATTGGAAACTGTAATTGAAACAATTGTTGTATTGTCATTGATGTCAAACTTTAACTGGTAAGACAGTTGCCATCTAAGAAAGTAATATATCTATTGGTTGATGAAAAGGATTAGGGAAAGGGAAATAAAAATAGCACCTAAGGAAAGGTTGAGTTATTTGACACTTCAATGAGTACTTGATTATTTGGCATGCTATGAAGAGATAATGTATTGTTTATCTAAGTAAGAAGAAAGACTGAAGAAGTACGCTTAACCGAGAAAAAGTGAAGAAATATAATTTAAGCCAAGTGATGTTAGTGTCAACCAAGCACCAGTATATGCTGAGTAAATCTAGTGTTGACCGAACATCAGTTTATGCCGAGCGACAGGAAATTACTGAGCAAGACAGTGTTAGCTGAGGAAGATAGTTTATAGAGATGACCGGGTTACATAGTGATGATCAAGGAGATGAGCACAGTATTGACCAAGCATCAACAATTTACATTTGGAGGAAGAATTCAGATTTCCAGCCGACACAGTTGAATTCTTGGGTTATGTAAATCATGTTGACTTTATTAATTGATTATATGGAGAATTAAATGCATGATAAATTGTTTGATTATGATTTCAATAAGTAGATTGAAGATGTTTCTAGAAGGATGTATGAAGGACTTAAATGTTGGAAGCATCTGTTAGATCTGACCTAAACCTAAGATCTATGAAGGAGATTAAGAGGCAAAAGATAGATCTACCTTTTTGGAGAGGTATAAAGGAAACCTAATGGTGAGGTTATAGAGTATGCTGTTGATGTTGATGCTATTGACTAATAAGTCTAAGAAGAAGGATGAAGATGAAGATTAGAGTTGTGATTGTTTGAAGTGAATTCCAAGAAGATCAGAGATGGAGATGGAAATGATACTCAGTCAGTAAATTAGCATTTATGTGCGAATTGGATCTGATATCTGCAAAGTGAGTTGTATATTTTATAGATCAGAAACTACTGCTACTTTGTAACCATTGTAATAATCAAAATACTTTAATCAAGGTTGACCTAATAGTCATTAATAAATCCTTTAATCAAGGTGGCATTCTAATGGAATGTACTCAAGTCCTCTGACTAGGCCACTCCTAACAAGGTGATTGAAATCCTTTAACAGGGTCACACCTAATAGTGTGTTTGTAAACCTTTAACAAGGTTGGATTTTCACCGAGCTCACTTCAAAAGAGTGAAAATATATCAGTAACATGTTACAAAGTGGTTTTTCCCAAATTGGATTTCCACTATAAATCCTAGTGTCATACTTGTTTGAATGTTTTTTTATGAATTTTTTGATATTCTGCAAGTTAAATACTATTGGACAGTGGACTACATGTTACATGTTTTTTTGATATATGTTCTTTAGAGACTGAGTTGAGTTGGTGATTAGATTTGAGTTTGTTGAAGTCTTTGATTATTCAATTGGTATATCTGGACCCGAGAACAACTGATTCACCCCCCTCTCTATTGTTCTAAATCATATTAACAATTGGTATCAAAGCTATTGGTGCTTACAGAGAAATTTTTTAAAGGTACTTGAAGCTAATGATCAAGATGTATAAAAAGGAGGTACTGAAGTTGAACAAGGAGAACTTCCCTGCATGGAAAATTTTGATGAAAGTGCATCTATCTGGTATTGGTGATTTGACAAAATACTATGTTGAACATGACTATGTTGCACCTACTGCACCTATGACTACTGAGGAGATAAAAGAAAACTAAGAACACAATCAAGCAATGTTGGAGATTGCATCTACCTTAAGCTATCCTAAATTTGAAGACATCAAAGACTGCACTATTGCAAAGGCAATGTGGGATACTCTTGCAACCATTTATGGTGGTGATACAAATGTACTGAGGGAAAATGATGAAAGCTTGAGAGGTAAGTTTGATGAAATGAAAATGCAAGAAGGTGAGAATATTGCTCAGCATTGTGGAAGAATCAAATAATAGTGAATGATATTAGAGGAGCTAATGGAATAATTGATGATGAGACTGTCATTGGAAAGGTATTAAGAAATCTTCTTCCTATATATACTATCATAATTTCAGCAATTCAAGAATCAAGATGTAACCCTAGTAATGTTTTGACTCAGGAAAGCCTTGTTGGTAAGATTACTTCTTTTGAACTGTCTAACTATGATAACTACAATGTTCCTAATGTTGAATTTGCATTAAAGTCACAAATGGTTTTGCATAAATCTAAAAGAAAGAAAGAAAAATGTGTGAAAAGTGAAAGTGAAAGTGGAAGTGACAGTGACACTTTTGATGAGGAAATGAATGATCTTGAAGCACTCATGGCTAGAATATTGAAGAGAGGAAAAGGAAAATACAATGGTAAACTTCCTATAATCTATTTTTCATGTAACAAAGTTGGCCATATTACCGCAAGGTGTCCATATAGGAATGACAAGGATGAGGATAGAGAAAGAAAGTACAAAGATAAGAGAGATAACAGAAATCACTGAAGGTACAGAGATTAAAAGGAAAAAGGTAAGAAATCATGTTACATTGCAGAAGAGGAAATTGATAATGACAGTGATGATTTTGATATTGAAGTAGTTTATGTTGCTATGAAAGATGATTCTGATGAGGATGAGAAAACTGTACTTATTAATTCTTATGTGAGTAAAGGTGATAAATGGATTATTGATAGTGGTTTCTCACATCACATGATTGGTGATGAAACTAAATTTGAAACCCTACATCATTACAAAGGTAGAAGTGTTAAGTTTGGTAATGATGCACCATGTCCTGTGAGAGGTAAAGGATCAATTAAGCTAACTGATAAGATCACTTGTGAAAATTCTTATTGGGTTGATGGTCTTAACTATAATTTTTTGAGTGTTTCACAACTTAATAGCACTAGTTACCAAGTGGAATTTCATCACAAAAGGGCTAAAATATTTGATGCTACTGGTGACTAATTGGAAGTGGTGAGAAGACTAAAGGTAATTTGTTCTATCTAGATCTATCTAAAGAGACATGTTTGTTTTCACAATTTGATGATGTATGGTTATGGCATAAGAGGTTATGTCATGTTAACTTTGACAATCTAGTAAGTATTAGTAAAAAGAAGAAAGTTAGAGGTTCGCCAATATTAAAGAAACCTGGTAATGTGATGTGTAAACAATGTCAATTGGGAAAAATGACAAAGTCTAGTTTCAAGAGCAAGACATTTACTTTTGAGAGCATTTTGGATTTGGTTCATACTGACCTTTGTGGACCTATGGGAATACAAAGCTATTGTGGTGCTAGGTATTTTATTATGTTTGTTGATGATTACACTAGAATGATGACTGTAATGTTTTTGAAAGAAAAATCTGATGCATTTCAATTATTTAAGTGGTATTTGGCTAAGGTTGAAAAAGAAATAGGTAGAAGCCTAAAATGTCTAAGATCTGACCGAGGTGGAGATTTCATATCAAACGGGTTAAATTTGTTCTGCAATGATAGAGGAATCAAGAGACATATGTCTGCACCAAGAACACCTCCATAGAATGGTATAGCTGAGAGGAGAAATAGGTCTATTATGGATTGTGCAAGGACACTAATCATTGACAATGATGTTGCAAAGAAATAATGGAGAGAAGCTGTAAGTACAACTTTTTATACCTTGAACCGAGTACAAATCAAGAAAGGTACAAATGTTACACCCTATGAATTATGGCATGGTTAAGCACCTAATGTGAATTACTTTAGAATATTTGGGAGTAAATGCTATGTACTAAAGGAAAATAGAAATGGAAGGCATATTCCTAGACTATTCCACTAAGAGAAAAGCTTATAAGTGTTTGAATTCTAACACTAACAAAATTGTGGAAAGTGCAAATGTGAGAGTTGATGAATATGCAGGGAAAAATGAACAAGAAGGCAATAAAGAACATGAAGACTATAGATCTTTTGTCTATATGGAAGAAGGAGAGGCAAGTAACACACCTGCACCAGATGCAGAGTCCCGGGTAAGAAATGTTGAGCATTAGGAGGATGTTGTCGAGCATCAGGAGGATGCTGCCAAGAAATTAGAAGCAAAATCTGATAATTTTCATGATGAACCTGAGAAGATATCTAAACCTACATTGGCATAGTATGTGAGAAGACATCATAAGCCTGAACAAATAATTGGAGATAAAGAATCTAGAGTCCTAAATAGAAGTAAGTTGAAAGACCCTACATGTTTATTGTGTGAGTTTGAGCCTAAGACAATAAAAGATGCTTTGGAGAATGAAGACTGGATTCAAGATATGAATGAAGAAATAGATCAAATTGAAAATAATGATACCTGGACTCTGGTGCTGAGACCAGAAAATAAGAATATTATTGGAACAAAGTGGGTATTCAAAAACAAGCTCAATGAACATGGACAAGTCACAAGGAACAAGGCAAGACTAGTATGCAAAGGTCATGCATAAGAAGAAGGAATAGGCTATGGGGAAAAATTTTCCCCTGTAGCAAGATTAGGAGTGAGAACTCTACTTGCATATGCTGCTTATAGAGATTTCAAGGTATACCAAATGGATGTCAAATCTACATTTTTGAATGGTATATTAGAAGAAGAGGTATATATTGAACAACCTAAAGGATTTGTTGATCCAGAAAAGAAAAATATGGTTTGTGAATAGGGTGAAATTGGATTCACCTTTATGGGTAGGATCTTGTAAATGTAGTGTGATGGAAAATATTGTGAACATGTAAAGGAAGTAAAATAGAAATGCAAATACTAACCTCAAAAATAGGGCAAATCTGGAAAATGCTAATTTTTGATGTCTATGTGCAGTTTCAGGCAATTCTGCAACCTGTTCCGGGTTGGAAATGTCGAGACGGAGAAAACCCAGAAAAATTTCATCTTTTTGGCAGCAAGTAGTCTTTGACCCTGATAAAAGGTCAAAGACTACTTCAGAATTTTGAAGGTTGTCTTTGATTTTGTTCATGGATCTTAGAAGTTCACCGAAAAGGGTATCCAGATCCAAGCTCTAATCTGCAGTCATGTACCTGTACTTGCAAGAAAAATAGGGTCTTTATTATTTGGATGAGGGGCTTGCCTTGGTCAAATCCCGGTTTAGAATCAACCTTAATAATGAAATTGAAATGGAGAATGCTAGCAAGTAGTAGAAGTATATCTAACAATGAAGCTATGCAATTCAATATATATGCAATTGTATTTCAAATGTAAGCAAGTATATTGATATGAAAGCTTGAACACAACAATGACAAATGTAAATCAAAACCATGAATGTAAATCCAAAATCTCCATGATTGTATGCTTGGAATCCACCTTGATAGAAGAATGAATAGATCTATAAGATGAACAAAAGATCTTGAAGGAAGATCATACCATCATGATGGCTAGATCTAAGGTTTGAATGATGAATCTTGCATGTTTGAACCAAATCCCTTTAATGGCTTGAATGCTTGAATCCTTGATCTTCAATGGAGAACTTGAATAGAGAAGAGGACTTGAATGGATTCTTGCTTGATCTTGAAAATATCCTTGAGAGCTCTTGATGACTAATGGATGCTTGATAACAAAAAGTGATGTGAAAGTGGTTGGAGAAAATGAGAGAGGAAGGCTTCCTTCTATAGTGATCTAGGGCACAAAACTCTAGAGAAGGCTGACATTGGAGAATTAAATCCCAATTAACCTTAACCCCTAGAAATGGACCCAAATTAAATGAAATTTAAGGATTTACCATTATGAAACTTGAAATGGCCAACTCGGAAGTGGGAAAATAAATCTTTCCAAAACTTGACATTCGAAAATCATGGGACCTTGAAATTTGAACCCTGGGTCAAGGACGAGGTAGAACCCACCCTAGGTTAGGGTCGAGGTCATCCCTGACCTAGGTCAGGGTCTAGGTTGTCTTTGACCCTCAAGGTCATCTTTGATCTTGAGGTCAAAAACCTTAGGACCTCAATCCAAAATGCTAGAAAATGCAGAAAGATAGTGAAAATAGGTGGAGAGAGAAGTAGAATGGGGGAGAAAGCCATATCCATGCAAAGACTCGATCAAGGCACTTGACATGACCCCAGACCATTCACTCAAAGGGCTAAATGCTCTTAACATGGAAGTGCTTCCATTTTAAGACAATACATTAAGCCCCCACTTTAGCAAGAGTATGGATTTGATGCAAACTCTTGGTAAAGGAGAAGAAAGAAGAGATCCAAGTGGATTCACAATGAGATAAAATAACACTTAGCTAAGGGCACAAGCCCCCATGCTAAGGATTCTAACTCAACATACATGCATGAGGGTGCAAAAAAAAAAAGAAGGAAAAAGACACAAAAGAGGGGTTAGTACTAAAACAAACCCAAATCAACTAGCACAAGAAACCTTGCTAAGAAACATTTCTCATACTAATATCATATTTGGAAAGCTATCATAAAAGCATAAATGATTACATAAGAAAGACAAGAGAAACACTACAAATAACATAGCTCCATGATCATGTCCTACTAGCATGAAAGCGAAAAGAGAGAAAGGGAAAAGAGTGATTACCTCACCCAATAAGATGCCCACCTTACTGTGAATCACCAAGGGAGGGAGAGCCAAACAGGTGGACAAACCTGATAGTTCACCCATAAACTATGCTTGCAACTATAATGCATCTTCTGATGGCTTTTGGAATATCCATAGATCCACCTTCTTGTATCACTATGAATATGAAATACGCGTCTCCTCAGGATTTAGAAACTTATGCGTGTTACATTCAGAAGATTTAGCATATAAATGCGTGTCTTTTCAGGATTTAGCAAGTTATGTGCGTCACCCTCCAAGATTTAGCATATTGAAAAATTTGAAAAATGCGTGTCTCCTCAGGATTCAGCAACTTATGTGCATTACCTTCAGAAGATTTAGCATATAAATGTGTCTTTTCAGGATTTAGCAACTTATGTGCATTACCTTCCAAGATTTAGCATGTAAAAATTAAAAACTATAGTACAAGGGAGACCCTATAGATGCCCCCCTCCTTATCATGGCAGTCTACTAGATGGGATAAGGAAGAGGAAGAGGATACCTACTTCACAATGCAAGGAGATATCCTGTTTACAATAATGTACACCATATTCTTAGTGAGGGATAGTGATCCCTACATCCAAGAGCATAGATAATCATGAAAAGAATATGTCACTCATGGAAAAAGGATGCTCAAGAAAGAGATCTTATCAACACGACCCCCACCAAAGAGGAGTGTTTTAGATTAAATATCATCTTAGCACTATGTGTGTGAATTTTGTACCTGTTTGTAAACACAACACTTCAGTAAAACATTAGAGGTTAGTTGAAATTGAAATCGTGCAAGTAATTGAAAATTAAACTAACTAGGCAATTTACTGCCTTCTAGTAGATGTGAGTATGTATTCTCAAATTGGACCGAGATCAGTGACCTTGACGATACCTAAATGAAGGATTTGAATGCAAAATCTAGATATGAATTAGATGCAAATTAATCTATATTTTTGGATTTTAGATGCAATAACATGAGAAATCTGATATGAAATCTAATCTATATGAAAAAAATGATATGCAATATAATTAATCTAACAATGATATGCTAAAATATGAATGATCTCACAAAGTTGTTGATTCGCAAAGAAGCTTCAATTCTTCAGATACCAATTCGCCAGCATAAGTTTGCACAATTATGAGATATGAAATTGAAGAGCTGAACCTTGGTTTTATAGAAATTTAGGGCTTTGGGGATGCATGAAAAAAGCCACAAATCACTCAGATAAACTCAGGTTGATTTTTGAGTTAACAAAAAATTAAAAATAAATAATTCATAAAATCATGCAAAAGCAATTTTTATCTCAAAATAGAGCTTTAGTTCTCTTTTTCAACTCATCATCAGATGTTGAGTTTTAGAAAGTTTACAAATTGAAATTAGCAATTGTTTTAAAGTTGATTGCTTTTATGATTGTGCATGATTTAATATGAATTAATTTAATAAATAAAGTGATTTATTTTCCACTTAACTAATTTTTAGAATTAAAAATAACAATTGATTTATTGGTTAATCAATTATTAAAATCAAACTTTTATTAAAAAATAATATCATTAAATATGACAACTTGCTTTAATTAATTAAATAAGAATTTAATCAATTAATGATAGGAATTTTGATTTATTGTCAAACTTAAATAATAATAATTAGGAATCAATATAATTAAATTTAATTAAATAATTAAGCGGTAGAATTAAATTAATTAATTAAATATTCATCATATTCAATTAATCAACTTTAGGATAAATATGATTTATCGCCAAATAATCATTAAATTAAAGATAATTATGATAAAATAGGAATATTACTAGGAATATTCCCTGATGCAAAATTTAGGATAATCAATTAAGATTTTATAATGTGTCGATGTGCCTTAGGTTAGGACTTTGATGTCGATTTCATTCGATGTGTCGATATAGGAGGTTAATGAACCTATAGCCCATTTTTGGGGTATTACATTTTTCCCCTCTTTGAATTACTGTGTGAAACATAGTGGTTCAAAGACAGCCTGTGTATGATGTTGAAACTGATGTTGGAAATTGAAATTGATATGAAATAGAAATTGATTTGAAAGATTCGATGATGTTAGGTCCTGAATGACCAAAGATAATGTTAACTATAATAGCAATGAACCGATGATTGTGAAGAAGTGTCAAAACGCCTGACTCTAAACCTTATGATTCTGAAGAAGTGAGTGACCGATTCCAGACTTGATTGTCAATAAGAATCACATTGGTATCACATCTGAACCCTTCAGTTATGAAGAACCAAGGAAATAACACTAATGAACCGATGGTTGCAAAAAAACTGGTACAGTTTACAAGATTAAGAGAATACTAGATTGATATGGATCTTGATGAATCTAATATGCCCCAAGCGATGATTGATTTGCCCCAAGCAATGAGGTCTTTTTGATGAATCAACAATGTGGTTGTTGTCTCGATTACTAAGGAAAGATATGATTTCAGATTTAGATTACAGACTTTGAATGATTTGTAATACCATACCCCCTTTGGGATTAAAATTGAAATTTGACAAGAAAAGTCAGCGTTATGGTTTAGAAGCATGTTAATTGATTTGAGAAGTGGTTATACACATTCAAGAATGCATTCTGCATCGTTTAGAGGTCCTAGAGACCAAGTTTGATTAGGTGAAACCATGAGTTGACCATAGTTGACCAAGTTGAAATTTTGATAGTTTGATGTAAGATAATCAGTTAAGTTGAATTCTAGATTCCTGTGATGATTGAAGGTTGATTGTGCAAGTAGTTAATAATATGAATGATCTTAGATTTTGATTTTGATCCCGAAAAAGGATTCTACTTGCTATTTCATTGGAGGAACCTTCATGTGAGATTCAAATCTTGTTAGATTTGAAGATGCGATTTGAAGAATTGTTTAAGCATTGAAGTTTAGCCAACCACTATGAGATCATGCAAACATGCAAAATGCAAAGAGACATGCAGAATGAAATGCAGCCTAAGACCTAGGACCTAGTCACTGATCACGTGTCGGTCATTCTCATCATTGAATTTTTTAGGTAACCGGATAAATCAATACAATGCCCACTAGTTATGAAACCATAGACATATGAATATCAATTTGTATGCGCAAGAATCAATACAATGCCCATTGGCTAGGCAACCATGGACATATGAATATTGATTTTGTGTTCAGAATGTTGGAGTAGATATAAGCACCAAGGCACAAATGCCAGGATGACCTGAATATCATGTCCATTTTAATATAGCAATTTGTATAAGCATCAAAACATAGATGTCGTGATGACTAGAATACACCTTACATTACAAACACATCAAGCAGTCAAGAGATCATTCTAAATCCAATGTGAATTACCCATAGTGACCCTTTATCGTTCACATCCTTAGGTAAGATCGCATTTCACAATAGGAGAAAGAACTCACTCAAAAAAGGCAATAGTTAGATCAAACCTCCTTGAATTTTCTGGGTATCAATGGTCGAGGTACGCATGGCCATCCAATTCAAGATAGAGGCTCTTATAGATGGACACCATTTCAATCCAGAATTTCCAAAGTTGTTAGATTTTCACATACAAGAAAAAGACAAAGAAAGGATTATGCCCCAAGTCATCACTCTCTAAATCCTGTAAAGGACATCATCGAAGAGCTTGAAAGGACATAATATGCAAAAATCTCAATGCGAATCAGTAAGCATACAAGGAGATAAAAGCATGTAAAAGCACAGATTGTTTTTAGTTTGTGTTTGATGTTTGATTTTAGATGCAAAATCCTTTCTGGAGACAAGACTAACTGACTGACTCAGATGAAACTTCAAAGGACTTTGACTGGATATGATACATCTTAGATGCATTGGAGGCCATAGGCTATGACATTAATTGCCCCCAAGTTTGAAACATTGATAGGATACCAACATTTGAGCTGATTGGTGTACAAACTGACTTATTGAAAATAGGAATGCAGAAACAAACCGGGAGATATGTACAAACTAAAGCAAGACTGAAAGCTGGGAAAGACCAAGATTGTGCTGATAGATGGAGCATTTGGAAACAAGTGGTGCCCATTTGCCAGGTTTTCACCATCTTGGTAGAGATTCTATTTTTGCTACCAAGGCGCCTGTTTCCAGGTTTTCACCAAGGCACTTTTTCTTTTTCTCATTTTTTTGTATTTTTCATTTTTCCAATTTTTTTTTTTGTGAATCATCAAGGTGCCTATTGCTCGGTTTTCACCAAGATGTTCATTTTTTTAGGACTTTTTCAGATTTTTAAGATTTTTTCAAAACATTTTACCATAGATTGCATGTCTTAGGCATAGAATTTCTTCAGATGGAGAATGTTGATTGGTTCTCGGAGCTGTTCTCCTTCAGTCGTTGAGAGTTGATAGGCACCAGAGCCAAAAGTAGTAGTGATTACAATGGGACCTAGCCAGTTGGGTTCAAACTTCCCCTTGCGCTCTCTATGTGATTGATTTTTAGGATTCTCTCTCAAGACTAGATCGCCAACTTGAAATTCTCTATGTTTGACTTTCTTGTTGTAGCCTTTAGACATTCTATTTTGATATACTCTGAGATGATCATATGCTTCTTGTCTACGCTCATCTAGTAGTTCAAGTTCTTGCAACCTAGACACTCTGTAGTCATCATCAGTTACTAGACCATGCATTCTGATTCTTAGTGATGGGATTTCAACCTCAATAGGCATTACTGCTTCAGACCCATAAACTAAAGCAAAAGGTGTAGCCCTAGTAGGCATTCTGATACTTGTTTTGTAGGCCCAGAGAGCTGGATTGATCATGAGATGCCAACCTCTTCCTATTTTATTAACTGTATGGTGCAAGATTTTCAATAGATTCTTGTTAGAAGCCTCTGCTTGTCTATTCCCTTGAGGGTAGTAGATAGATGACCAATGTTGTGTAATCTTGAATTTAGCACATAAATCATCTAGATCTTTGTTCTTAAATTGTCCACCATTATCTGTGATTATGGAATGAGGTATCCCATATCTATATATGATATAGTTCAATATGAACATACATATTTGTTTTCCAGTTGCTTGTGTCAAAGGGACTGCTTCTACCCATTTTGTAAAATAATCTGTAGCTGTGATTATATGGGTATGTCTATTAGAAGATTGAGGATATATAGCTCCTATAAGATCAAAGGCCCATTATGTATTAAAGGGAATTAGATCTATCCATGGAGCATGAATTAAGTTTCCATGCACTTGGCATTTTTGACAATTGTTAGCAAATTTGATAGACTCTTTCTCCATTTCAGGCCAATAGTACCCAGCCCTAATAAGTTTTCAAGCTAGTGTTAAACTGTTCAAGTGTGATCCACAAATACCATCATGAACTTCCTCTAATGCACATTGAGACTCTTCCCATTCTAAACATCTAAGCAGTGTACCATCTAGACCTCGTTTGTACAGATCATGACCAATTATGACATAGCGGGAGGCATTATGGATAAGGTATCTCTTTTCATGGTGGTTGAAGGTATCAGGAATGATTTGGTCTTGGAGATATGAAAATAGGTTTTTGTATCTGGATGAATCATGACCAACAACAGTGCAGATCATGTGGGTTTCAAGGGAATCATATGCAGGATAAGATAGTGCTTCCACTAGGAACTCGTAGCATAGCTCATGTTCAGGCTGTTGTAATAAAGTAGATAGCGTGGCCATTGCATCGGCAACTTTGTTTTATGTTCTAGGAATTTTCTCAAATGTGATAGATAGGAAATACTTCTTTAGATCATCTACCATTCTCTTGTAAGGAATGATTTTTTCATCTTTAGTTTGGTACACATCATTGACTTGATGGATAACAAGTTGAGAGTCTCCATAAATGTGTAGCTCTGTTACTCTCCATTCAATCGCTATTTTCATACCATTCAAAAGGGCTTCATATTCTAAAATATAGTTTCTACAAGGGAAATTTAATCTAAATGCTTTAGGTATGGAGTATCCTTGAGGAGTTATGAACAATATACCTGCGCCTGACCCATTCTGTGTGTAGGAGCCATCAAAGAATAACTGCCATTCTCTAGAAGAAAGAGTCATGATAGAGGAATCTAGAAATTCCATTTGCATTGGTGTATCGTCAATCATAGGTGCATCAGCTAATTGATTAGCAATAACCTATCCTTTGATAGCTTTTCTTTCCCCATATTCAATGTCAAATTCACTTAAGAGCATGACCCATTTAGCCAATCTACCTGTGAGGGAAGCTTTACTTAGAAGGTACTTGAGTGGATCAATTTTAGCTACCAAATGTGTGGTATGAGCTAACATGTAATGTTTCAGTTTCTATGATGCAAATATCACAACTAGACAAGCTTTCTCAATCATTGAATAATTCTTTTCATATGCAACCAATGTTCTACTGATATAGTATATAGCTCGTTCCTTTCTGTTCTCATCATGTTGTGCAAGCAATGCCCCTAGTGATGTATCTATAGCGGAGACATATAAGATCAATGGCTTCCCATGAATAGGAGGCATCAAAATAGGTGGATTTGATAGATATTCCTTGATATGGTTAAAGTTCTTACACTCTTCATTCCATGCAAAGGTCACACCTTTATGTAATGTTTTTGTAAAAGGCTATGATATGTCTGCTAGTTGTGATATGAATCTTCTGATAGATTGAACCCCTCCTTGCAATCTCCTCATTTGACTAATATTCTTTGGAGGTTGCATTTCCATGATAGCCTTCACCTTAGCTGAATCAACTTCAATGCCCTTCTTTGAGACTATGTATCCTAAGAGCTTTCCAAAAGTGACACCAAAAGCACATTTCTTAGGATTTAGTCTGAGACTAAATTTTTCCATTCTGTCTAGTATTTTTCTCAAGTAATTTAGATGTTCAGCTCTAATCATAGATTTTGCTAAAGTATCATCAACATAATCCTCCATAGTCCTATGCATCATGTCATGAAAAATAGAAGTCATGGCCCTCTGATATGTAGCACCAGCATTTTTAAGCCCAAATGGCATGACATTCCAACAGAAGGTGCCCCATGCACATGTGAAAGCAGTTTTCTCTTGATCTTCTGGAGCAATTTTTATTTGATTATATCCAGAAAAACCATCCATTAAAGAATACATCTCAAAGCCTCCAGTCATGTCCACTATCATATCAATGTTAGGTAGTGGAAAATCATCTTTAGGGCATGCTCTATTTACATCTCTAAAGTTTGTGCACACTTTGATTGATTTATCTAGTTTTGAAATAGGTACAATATTAGAGATCCACTCTGCATAGTCGATAACTCAGATGAATCCAACTTTTAGGAGTTTATCTAATTCAACTTTTACCAAGAGTGCAACATGAGGATTCATCTTTCTCAATTTTTGCTTAACAGGTTTGACATTTGGAGCTATAGATAAATGATGCATTATAAGATTAGGATCCAACCCTGGCATATCTAAATATTTCCATGCAAAGTTGATCTTTTTTTCTGTTAGGAATGTTGTAAATTTTTGCTTCTCTTCTTCTGATAAAGATTGTGCTACATGAATCAACTGTGGTTCTTCTATTGTTCCTAAGTTGATGGATTGAGTTGGCTCAATTAGAACTGGAGATCTATCCTATAAATGACTCGAAAGGACATCAAATATCTCATCCTTAGGCATCTTAGAGAGGTTTTCACCTTCAGATATGTCTTTTATTTTTACTTTTGTAGGTTCTGAGACTGCCACAAAGTGGTTTTCACCCTCAAAACTCCTTTTTTTTAATTTTTCTAAGATACTTGATGTCCGACTCCATCAAGATAATTCTCGGTTCACTGATGGAAGTCCTCATAGGCTAAACTACATTGAGGTAGAAAGCAAGGGCATAGTCATTTAGGAAGGTATAAATACCATGGCTCAGATTCATGGAGGTTTGATCAATAAGTTTAGGATGTTGGATAGTTAAAACGGGGAAAGATTAGGAGATAGTGTTTACGAATATGGATCTGTCATCATTGGTCCTAACCTGATGCTTGAGTTCAAAGGTGATATTACAAATTAAGACATTCAATTCATGAATAGGCTCAATGTCATTGTGGGAGTCCAATTTAGCCATAGGTGGATCAGACTTGATAGGTTCATCATTTCTCTCTAGACTTACATTGGGTTCAGGTGCATATTGGTGAATAACATCAACATGTTTCTCTGTAATAAGATCATCTTCTTCTGGAATGGCTCCACATTCATAGTCATTAGATTCTTCATCTATGCCTCTAGAAAATCTAAGAACATGAGTAAAGTCAGGATGAATACCCCAAGAAGGGTTACCCTCAGATTTTGATTTGGATTCATACTCATGGGAGTTTGTCTTAGAATAACTACTAGCTTCATCTTTGTCTATTTGATTGTCTTCGAGATTAGCTGGTTCTTATGTTGCAACTATCTCTTGATTGATAGTAGGTTCTTATGTTTCTACTACATTAATTCTTTTGATTGGGTCATCTTCAGCTTCAAGAAGGTCTTTGATTTCCTTAGGCAAACACTCATAAGGGATAAGTTCAGAGCTGTCTGAATCACTATCTGATGGTTTAGTTTCTTCCTTCTTAAGAAGAGGTTCTCTTGGTGTGATCTACTCTATGACATGAGAACAATTACCCTTGAGGTGGAAGGGTTTCTTTTTAAATCCTAAGCCAACAGTATCTTTGTTTTCCCTACTAGTATGTGAAATAGGTGTTATAAGACCTTTTCCTCTGACTCCTAGAGGCCCTTTACTTGAATATCCCATCTTGGCTATCAATTTTATCTCTTGGACCATATGACTTAGAAGGGATTTTGGATACTGTAGAGTTACTAGCTGGGATAGCTTGAGATTCAGGTTCATCCTTGTATAGCCATGCAAGCACAGCTTCATCTTCTTCAAATTCTTGCTTGGGGACTTGTTCTGCTACAAAATTCTTTTTATATGCCTCAAGAGGTTCTTTAGATTTTGGTTTGGACTATTTTAAAGACTGCCCATAAGACTTAGGTGGGATAGGGAGATATGTCAAAGATAAGACTGGCTCTATAGTATATTCTCCCATACCATTTTCTTTGCTATTGACCTCTTTCTCCATATCTTCCATTTTAGATGTGGATGCTTCTTTGGTTGGCTTAAGAGAAGATTCTCTATTATTAGGCACAAGTTTATCTGCACTTTCCTTTAATGTATTGCAAGTGGTGGATATGTCTACTGAAATAGTGACCTCTACTCCTTCATAAGGAAATTTCAAGCATTGGTGAAATGTAGAAGGAATAGCCTTCATCTCATGTATCCATGGTCTCCCTAGAAGAATGTTGTAAGCCAAAGGTAGATCAAGAACCTGACATATAGTATCTTTGATAACTGAACCTGCTCTAGGTAAGACAATGGTGCCTTTAGAAGATATTTCTTGTTCATCATAGGCTTTTATAGTTATTTTATTTCTAGGATCAATAGCCATTTCTAAAAATCCCAACTGTGTGATCAAGCTGTAAGAACAAATATTTAGGCCAGCACCCCCATCTATCAACACACATTTGACTCTATGGTTCTAGATCAAAACTTCTATATGCAAGGGTTGGTTATGTGGGTGAATCAAGGAGTTGTCATCTTCCTCTGAAAAGGAGATATATTGAGGAGATGTAAGATGTCCCACCATAGTCTGGAACCTGTCTAAATCAAGGTCATCAGGAACATTGGATTCGAGCAAAGCTTTTTCTAGAATATCTCTATGAGTTGGAGATATCCAAAGTAACTCAAACATTGAGATTTTTGCATTAGTGTGTTGGAGTTGTTGAACAATGCTATAAGATGTTGGCCTCGTGTCTTTAGGATTGGAAGATTTAGAAGTAGCCTTCTATTTGGAAGTGGAAGAAAGATTGAAGGGCATCTTAGGGACATTTGATGAATATGGGATTTGTCCGTTTAGATGTGCCTGAGCTTGTGATCTAGTAACTACATTAGCTGAAGAATGATCTCTATCTCTTTGGACAATTGTGATAACATTGCAATGCTCTGAGAGACAAGGTTCAACCATATTGATAACAACATTATTTCCAGGGTAAGCATAATTGACTTTTGCCCCCATATTAGGCTGAGAAGATGAAACTTCTTGACCATGTTTCTGAAATGGTTCTGTGAATGCTGTATGATCATTATTTCTCTTATGATTGTCAATGGTGATGTCTCCCTTATTAATCAGATCTTGAATAGTATGTTTCAAGCGTAACTAGTTATTAGTTTTGTAACCTTTACCTCAATGGAAATCATAGAATTCATTCTCTCTCCACCACTTTGGTTTAGGATCAGGATCAAAATGTTGGATCTTAGGCAAAGAGATGATGTTATTAGCCAACAGAGTTCTCATAGCTGATTCTAAAGATTCTCCAAGAGGAGTGAACTTTCATTTATTATCAGCAGACCAAGATTTGTATTTTGGTTTCTTTTGAGATGGTTCAGACACCTTTTGCTTTGAGGATTTGATTGCTTGGGTGCCAATAGTTAGATTGAAAGTTGGTGCCTTTGATGGGGCATGGATAGTATCAACAACACCATCTGTGATAATGCCTTTATTCTTGTTCTAGTTTTTGTTCTTGTCTTTAGAACTGGATCCTGATTCGTACTTGTCCTTTTGAAGTGTAATTTCTCCTTTTTTCACAAGTACTTTTTCAATTTTGATCGCATTGTCTACCATTTTATCAAAAGATGTATGATCTTGCATTTGTAAAGGATAGTTGATCTCTGGGATAAGATTATTGATGAAGATTTCCAGTTTCTCAGTTTCTGGAATAGGTCTAGCATATAGAGAGAATTTCTTCCTCCATCTTTTGAGAAATGTCATGAATAGTTCACCTGGATATTGCTTGAGATTACAGATATCAATCATGGTGATTGGATGTTGAATGCTGTAGGAGTATTGCTGATAGAACAATTTGATCAACTCCTCAAAAGTTTTGATAATAGAAGGAAATCTAGAGAACCAATGAATGGCTCCTCCTCATAAAGATCAAGGAAAGGGACACATAAGATAGGTTGGTTCATGCATGAACTCCATAGATTGTGTATAAAATTCTCTGACATGATCTTGGGGATCAGAGTGTCCATCATACTTATCATATTTTGGCATCTCCACTCTTTTTGGAAATGGTGGCATGTACAATTCTTTGTCAAATGGAAAAGGACATAGGGTCTCCATGGAGAACTCCTTGGGTTCCTTTTCTTTCTCAAGGTTATTAAGTTTGACTTGCATGGCATGCATTTGTTTCATCATAGTTGTGAGTGGAGTTTCTTCCTCATGTGTAATGATATCTTCAACATTAAAGTTGGGAGGAATTTTAGCTCCTTGATGAGCTAATTGTAAAAAGTATGCCTCTCTATCCTCTTTCAAGAAATGCCTCATCATTCATTTGAAGTTATCATCATTTTGATATTAAGCAATTTATTCAGGTGTGGGTTCCTGATCTGCACCATGTTGAGATTGATCTCTTTGAGAGCCAAAGTTTGTCCCTGCTTGAGACATGGTGGGAGTTCTCCCTGGGATAGATTGATGAGGAGTTTGTTGATTACGTCCACGCGTTGAGGAAGGAGGAATGTGACCAATTTTCAATCAAAGATTGCCAAGACCGTCATCTTCATAAAGACCAGAATTGTAGAGTTGCTCAATAGTTGGAGCTTGGAGAGTGGTTATAGGTAAAGTATGGGATGCTTCTCCAGATTTCTTATGAGAGGAAGCTCTAGTTTCCACCATTAACCTTGGGTGAAGCAAAAGAATATGATGAAGACAACTAAAGAAGGATCTGATTCAAGAAGATCGAATGCCACAACCTTGTCAAGGTTTTGATTGATTAAAGCTTAGATTAGACGTAGATAAAGGAGACTATGCCTTGGATGTATGGGTAGACTCCCAAAAGATAGTGGACATGAGTTCACAACACTTAGTCATTTTGATGATTGATTAAAGATTGATAGTTATGACAAGGTTTTGACACAAGATGATAAAGACTCAAATCGATTAAACAGAAGGCTAAATCAGATTCAAAAGGCCACTTTAGGAAAATGATTGGATTCTTAGTATTTGCTGCTCTATTTTTGACACAGTGATTTGTTTGACAGATTCTGGAAATAGGTTGGAAAAGCTAGGTCTCTGATAGTTCTGACAACTTTTCAAAATTTCCCAAATGACTTTCTACAGGCTCATATGATAGTGGGTATAGCATGAAATGACAATTGTAAAACTCATACGATAGTTGTTAAACTCGCACGATAATTGATAGTAGGAATTTTGGCTTTTTGGAATTGACTGGCAACAAAACTTGTACGACAATGTACTTGACACCATGTAACAATCTCGGGGTTCTGAAATGATAATAGCTGAAAGTCGTATGAATTTTTGACTTTACAAAATGACTGTTGACTCTAGAAAGGTGTTTGACATTAGATTTTGCAATTTGTTAGATTTTTAGTTTCAGATTGTTCACAAAATTATCTGTCTAGATTTGAAGATTATAGTGGATTGATTCATTCTTAGTAACCAGATAGATAAGCAAGCACGCAAAACAAAAAGCAAGTGATTTCAAGCATGTCTAAAAATAATGAAAAGGGGACAAAGCAACCCTGCGCATGAACAATCAAGTGATTGAATGTGCTAATCCCTAGGAGTGCTAATAGTGTATTTTCCAAAAAGTTTTGCAATAATGCACATATTCCTAGAAAAATGAAAATTTGGCCTTACTAGGGTTTTTAGTAATGGTTTGACTCTGCAACTTTTATGATCTCAAGAGGGTGAACTCCAATCCAGGCACACCGAGGTTTTGACATAGTCCAAGAACTTAATCTTCAGGATCTACTAGGGAGATCTGACAGCCCAACAAGAGACCACACCTGTGGAGATTTCTTCCACAAGGATATTTATTTAGCGGTTGTCACTACCACGATGAAAATGGCTATTACCGCTTGAGGTTCCGTCAACATGGTTGACCCAATTAAGGGAATGTCCACTATGGTTAACCCTCTCTAAAGGCGACTCACAAAATATAACACATGGAGACTAGTTCTAGATTCAAGGATCTGAGTTTCTGGTACTATCCAAAAAGGGAGTAGAGCATAATCCTCTAGCCTTTTCACTTTTAACCCAAAAAAATAGACAGATTAATTTGACATGCTAAGACCAAGATTATCTCACAAAGATCTATGATGTCAACCACTCATGATCTATCAACCTCTTCGGAGAGAGAATGTATCAATCAAAAGCTGAAAATGCACAAATCTAGTAGAACGTGAGACTCTCTCAGTAACCTCCCTACCTACAAGGGTTCCTTCATTGAGAAGAGTTTCACTGGAAACCCACTCTCTCAAGAGCCATGAATAGTGTTTATAGGGCCCATTTACTATGTGTAACAAAGATGCTGAAAAGCAAATCTATGTTTATTTTTTATAGCCCAAAATGAAATATGTGATATGAAAGCAATAAAGGTCACACAAGCTTGACACACAAAAGTTCTTTTTAATCCAAATTGAAATGTTATTAGCTGAAAAGATTACTTGAATTCCTCACAACGTGCTTAGTAGATTCTTACCTATTTTTAGCAATTCTTGCACTTTTTCCAATCAAAACAAACAGAAATCAATTAGAAACAACAAATTTCAATTGTTAATGTTAGCTGTTGGTCCAAATCTGGAAAACTGCTTGAAAAAGTGAAATGACAATTGAAACCTGGCACAGAAACTCATATGACAGTGGGTCACCCACTAGATGACTATCCAGAAACTCGTACAACACTAGGTGCCAGATCATACGACAATAGAGATTCAAAATGACACTTTGATCCTAATGGTACAATCCTCGATCAAATAAACTATCGTATGATAGTGGGTATTCTCTGATATGAGTTTCTGACAAAACTCGTATGAAAATTGTACAGACAGAAAATAAAAATTGTAGCTTGGAACAGAAAATGACAAGAAAATGATAGAAATTGAATAGAAACCCATTTCAGGGCCCCACAATGGGTGCCATAAATGTGTGTGTGAATTTTGTACCTATCTGTAAACACAACACTTCAGTAAAACATTAGAGGTTAGTTGAAATCGAAATCATGCAAGTAATTGAAAATTAAACTAACCAGGTGATTTACTACCTTCTAGTAGATGCAAGTATGTATTCTTAGATTGGACCAAGATTAGTGACCTTGATGACACCTAAATGAAGGATTTGAATGCAAAATCTAGATATGAATTAGATGCAAATTAATCAATATTTTTAAATTTTAGATGCAATAACATGAGAAATCTAATATGAAATCTAATCTATATGAAAAACTAATATGCAATATAATTAATCTAACAATGATATGCTAAAATATGAATGATATCACAAAGTTGTTGATTTGCAAAGAAGCTTCAATTCTTTAGATACCAATTCGCCAGCATAAGTTTGCACAATTATGAGATATGAAATTGAAGAGTTGAGCCTTGGTTTTATAGAAATCCAGGGCTTTGGGGATGCATAAAAAAAGCCATAAATCACTCAGATAAACTCAGGTTGATTTTTGAGTTAACAAGAAATTAAGAATAAATAATTCATAAACTCATGCAAAAGCAATTTTTATTTCAAAATAGAGCTTTAGTTCTCTTTTTCAACTCATCATCAAATGTTGAGTTTTAGAAAGTTTACAAATTGAAATTAGCAATTGTTTTAAATTGACTGCTTTTATGATTGTGCATGATTTAATATGAATTAATTTAATAAATAAAGTGATTTATTTTCCACTTGTAATACCCCAAAATTGGCACCTATTTAATTTCATCAATTTTGGTGCATTATCTCTATTTTACATCACCAAAGTCCTAGTTCCCTAGGCAATTTTCTCTCTCCTACCTGACTTAATTTGACTTGATGTCAATTGCAAAGACCATAAATTACAATAATCAAATATTAATATTAATTCTTAAAGTCCTTGACTTTAATTAGCTAAATTACCTCTATGATAATTTAATTTAGTTCTAAAGTCCTAAGCACGTTGAATTAAATTAAAATCTACCCCTTTGGCTAATTACCCTTAAAAAGGAATTAATAAATATTTAGTTAATTGAATGGACACCTCTTTATTTGAATTTAATAATTCAAATTACTCGAAAGGTCACTCCCCACATGTGGCAAATTTCATTCTTTTAATTAAATAATTCATACCTTTTTGTCTCAAAGGGGAATGAAGAGTCAGGAGTTTCAAATCAAGAAACTCTTCATTCCTCTCCAGGCTTCTCTATTTAATGAACCTTTTTTTCTCATTCAAGGGGGAGCAATTTTTGAGAGCATCTACACTATAGGCATTTTTTAGTCTCATTTGATTCATTGTTTTCAAAGCTTTTTATTGCATTTATTAGATTAATATCTCATTATTAGTATAATCTTTGCATCACATTTTAGACTAAATTTGCTTATTTGTTCTTAGTTTAATATCATATTTGTTTCAAATTCTTAGATTAAGTTGCATCTCATCTTTATTTCCAAGCTCTTAGATTAATTGCACCCTCATTCTTAGATTAAATTGCACTTCATCTTAGATTAATTTCATCTTGCTCATCTTTATTGCTTCTTGGAAATCCTCCATTATTGAATTGGTCTCCCAGCTGTTGGCTCTCATTCTGAGAGTATTCAAACACCCCATTCACATAGGAGGCAACAGGTCGCCTCACCATGGAATTTGGATTGAGTTCTTCATACTCTTTCCAGAATTCTATCAAGTGAATAATCAACATGTTGTGTTGTGTCTGATTTAGAGGTCACATTCAGTCACATACATTTTGGCACCCACCGTGGGGCAGAAAAGATCAATTTCTGGCCTCATTCTTGATTGGTTTTTCAATTTTAGTGTTGGTTCTAGGCCTTGTATGGCCATGTACAGTCTAGAAACCCTATAATATAGTAATGGATAGATATAATGATGAATCATATTTCTCATGATTTTGGTTTGGTTCATTTTTATAAAGAAATGAATAAGTTATGATCATTTTGGTGAAAGTGGGTATTTGCAGATTTGAGATTCTCTGAATATAGTTAGATTGAAATGTTTGGTACAGAAAAATTGTGAATAATCAGGAACTATAATAATATTCATTGGAAAGATATGTGAATTATCTTTCATTTCCTTTTGGTTTGAGTCATTTTTATGTAGACTTGTGAAAGTTATGGGCATTTGAGTGAAAACTAGTTTTTAACAATCTGCATTGGAGTTGCAGGCAATGATTTGCTCTTAGAAAATGATTTATGAATGGAAAAAATAAATGGCTTACATATTTATAAATGAGATTCATTAATAGTTACTGTGAAATTGGTTTGGTTTCATTTGGATTCTTTTTGAGAAAGATATGTGATTCCCTAGGCAGGGTTTGGTGTTTTAAATCTGATTTATGACAAAAAAATTGCAGTCTGAAAAGGTTATTGGTTGAGGAACCAAATGGAATCATAAGACCTTTTAATTTTGGGAAATGGTAGTTATTGATGTTGGCTAAAAAATTCATTCTTTCCAAAAATTTTAATATTATGATTTTATGGGTCAAATAAATCAATCTTTAAAGACTGTCTTGAAGACAACAATGTTACATATGTTAAATCAAACTCCTAACAATTGATTTTCATATCTAACCATCTTAGGGTTTGTATAAGTTGGATATACATTGCATATCTTATTTCCTTGTTTTCTTGTCTTGTTCATTTGAAGGTTCATGGTTTGATTTCATGGAAAATGCTTAAAAAAAACAGACAAAAAAGGTAAAATCTACTAAGCGCGTTGCGTTGGACTTGAGGTATTTTGTTACATCTCTACAACATTTGGTTTTTGGAAATAAGAATGAACCTCTCATATGTTTGGCTTGAGTGTTTACATGCTTTCATAGAACACATTTCAATTGATGCTCTTAATGGGAAATGAATGAACATAGATTTACTTTCATACAAGTTTGTGTAAGTGAATGCTTGTGTTTACACCTTAAGTAATTCTTGGTTCCAATATCAAAAATCTCATTGAGTAATTTAGGGCATGGATTCATTCCTTGTTTACATGAAGAGTTAAATGCACCACTTTGTGGACTCACTTCATGTTTACTTGAAAATTTAAATATTTCATGGTTCAAACCCTTTTGCCCTTGTGAGTAGTATTGATAAGAAATCTTAGAGTACTTTTGATTAATCTTGTTAGCTAAATTGGGTTGTTGGACTCGCTTATTTCTAATCGCCCCTCATTACTACCCTTTGGATGTAAGGTCAACATTCATACATAGGGGAGGGGTCTACTTGAAAAGAGCGTTAAGTGTTCCACAAAGTTTCTCCCTTTTTAGGCTTTCTTGATCTCATTAGTTTTCTAAGGTGTGGACTCACTTTGAGTTTGTGTGAGGAGTTAAATGTTCCACTTTTGGACTCACTTTCAATTTGTGTGAGGAGTTAAATGTTCCACCTTGTGGACTCACTTCACACTCACTTGAAGAGTTAAATGTTCCACTTTTTGGACTCACTTCACATTTACTTGAAGAGTTAAGTGTTCCACCTTTAGTACTTTAAATACTTTTGATAGTGAATTACTTACTTTTTTATTTTTAGAAGGCTTGCTTAGGGATTTCATCACCTCAAGGGACGACCTTAACTCCTATGTTTCAGTGGAGTATAAATAGTGGGTGGTGAATCGAAAGACACCTCTCTTGGGAATGAGTTAGATATCACTCTTGGCTAAGCCTTAAAGAACTTTATACTTTTGAGAAGTGAAGGAGGAGATTTGGGTTACTGTCTCCCCCCAGCTGTGTGATTTCAGATTCTTCTCATCTATGAATTTGTGCCTCACGTACCTTGTGTATATCAAGGACTCCCTTTAGAAGAGCTATGTATAGCCTTGTAGACAACTTGCTAGGATGTTGTTGTGTTTTAAGTGCCTGCTAAAACATTCTCAAGAACATACACAAGTAGAGTCCTTAGGGAGTAGAAATACTAAGTCACTATTCATGTTCGTGTGCAAGGTTGCTTTGTCCCTTGCCCATTTCTTGAAGAATGTTTACTTGAACTCCTTGATTGCTGTCTTATGTGCTTGATCAATGACATAAATCTGATCTACCTTTTTGTCTGTGATCTATTTTTCTATTTTCCTATCGTTCATCATCAGAAACTGGTTGTCTTGAGTTAGGAATCGATCAATCTTTGCTTTGACTCATGTTGTCTCTCATCTATTCATCTTATCTCTTTATGGCTTTTGTACCTTGCATTGTGATAGTCTTATCTCGGTTGTTGTAGCCACTCCTCTTTTGACAATTCGTACCAAGTTCATCTTGCATCTTGGCTGTTCTAGCCATTTACCTATTTTTGTTATCTTAGAGATAGAGTCTAGCATTATCCTGAATCTTTGCTCATTACATCTTCATCTATGACTGTCATGACTTGAAGTGGCAAGACTTATCCCATTCAGAATACTAATTAAGATCAAAGTAAACCTCATAATCAAGACATAGGTTATTCCCAATCTGTTATGAAATCTGAACTTTGTGAGAGATCCTCACATTCCTCCTCATTCCAAGAGTATTACAATCCATTGTTTTAGATACAGTCTGACTTATTATTTCAAGAATATTATAACCCATTGTTTCAAGACCAGCAAGACTCTGAAGGGTCACTTTCTAAAATTGAACCTATTGATTCTTTTGAACCCATCGACTCTTTCATGATCTCTTAGAATACTACCAACAATATGGGAGATCCATTCCACTTCCCAAGGGGAGGTAAATTCAGTGATAGTCATGAGCAATCTCCAAATGACCAAGGTCATGGTCAGTCTTGAAATGACAAGAGTTATGATCAATCCCACAATATTCAATATCCGGTCAACATCTAGGACCTTTGCAGTTTGAAACAACAAGGGGAGCCTCTCCTAACATTTTTGCAGAGATGGAGACAACTATGCACGAAGTATCCACATGAATTACCCGAGTCTAAAAAGCTTGATATCTTCTTGGACAATCTTGTCCCAAATTTTGGATACCAAGTGTGATTACAAGGTCCCCTCACTTTTGACAATATGATTATGTGGGTTGTGAGGATAGAAGTGTTTATGGTCAAGAAGGGAGAATTAACTTTGAACAAAGACAACAAGCAAGGACCTTCTCCCTTGGACAAGGATAAGGATAAGATTGTCAACAAAAATAGATATTATGAATGATGGTGTTGTTGACAATATGATGCCAAAACCCTCAAAGTTGGTTTTCAATCTCAGCTCTAACATACAAATGATCAAAGCCACTGAGAAGGCTATGATAGAAGCTCAACCACCTTCCAGATTTGCTAGAAACAAACCTTGGATCTCTCACTGTGACATGATCATTGCTCCAGGGAGTGAGGATACTCCTAAACCCAAAACTCCCTTTGTCTTGCGAGGCCCTGCGTCTCCCTCTTATAACTCCACACAGTCTCTAGCTTGTGTGAATGCTATCACTCAATCTCATGCAAAGATTGTTCTCAAAGGTCTCAAGCCTTCGACATCTAGACCAAAATTATCTATGGATAAAGCCCTCACCAAGGGAAACATTCCCAAAGATCTTGATCTCAATCGGTTCCAATCTATGGTGGGTCACCTGACCTCACCTCACTATTTGTCCCTTTCCAAAGAGCATGATCATTCGTTAAGCCATCTGCATGATGCTCTCCTGCACAATGAAGTTATGATAGGTCCCAAGTGTGTCCACCGCATCCTCATTGACAATAGTGTTGCCCTAAATATTTTCTCTACTAAGCTACTTACCCAAATGATAGACAACCTTGTTCCCGCCAATAGAGA
Source organism: Chamaecyparis obtusa (assembly GCA_027943335.1). Classification (NCBI taxonomy): domain Eukaryota; kingdom Viridiplantae; phylum Streptophyta; class Pinopsida; order Cupressales; family Cupressaceae; genus Chamaecyparis; species Chamaecyparis obtusa. The sequence goes on along the minus strand of BSBK01002737.1, from coordinate 1,575,473 downwards.
GTCCACTAAGTTCTATGATGCTAAGCTAAAAGAAATAGAAAAGACCTTGAAGATCAAAGATATTGGCATGGGGGAATATCAGATTGACTCCATCTTGTCACTAACAACTCTCCCCATATCTCCACATTCCTATAAAGAACCCTCTGAAGACAAATTTGGTATTGGCTATCAGAGCTATGAGCTTGACCAACCTAGCTACAGCTTTCACTCATGCAAGGATTCAGATAATGAAGAAACATAGATTCAGCCTATGACACATGAAAGATCTTTGAATGTTCAAAATTTTGATTTAGACTACCAAAAAGAGTCTTATCTACCTTCTCAAGTGCTTCAAGAACATGATCTTGGTCCTCACCAGGAGGATTTTATACACTCTACTGAACAAATTTCTACTACTGCAGCTACTACTGAATATGTCACTACCTCTAATGGCACACATACTGATTGGGAGCAACTATTGGATGCTTCCCTTATCTTGGGTATGCCTCAAGGTATGCCTATTCTAGATTGTTCAACCACTTCTGCTATTGAACATACTCCTACTGTTGTCAACTCCAATGGCACACATAATGATTGGGAGAAACTATTGGATGCTTCTCTTCTCTTGGGTATGCCTCAAGGTATGCCTATTCCAGATTACTCTATTGCTTCTACTATTGAACAAGATCCTACTGTTAAAGAAACACTTCCTATGTTAGATGACAACAATGAAGAAAGTATGCCTCCGACTATGTCTCTAGCTGAATGGGACTCTATATCAGATGCTACAATGGAAATACCAGTTGATGCTATGCACCTATATGCTAGTCTTAACAACTCAGAAAGAGGAGAAAGTTATGATCCTCCAGATCAAGCTATTGATGATGATCCTTTCCACCCTACTATGGAGATCATTCCTATGGCTCCTAGGCCATCTACTCCAGGCTATACTCCTACTGCTCCAGCAAATCATGGGTATGTAAGACCCCATTCTGTTACAGCTTCATGGAATATTGGTAGATCCAAAATTGAAATGGTTCCTATTCATGCACTCTTACCACCTGAAAGGGGACCTGACTCTTGGAATAGACCATCTTGGTTAGGCTCACATAATATTCCTCCAAACTTATCTGACTCTTCTAAGATGACTCACAATTGACAATGCTCTATGGAAGATTACTTTCTTGATCTATTTGATGCATCCATGAATGATGAGGATGATACTGATATATTTGCACTTGAGCCCATCCCATCGAATTTTCTTCTCCCTTCATCTCCCAGAAAAGTGGCCCATCCACTTCCATTTCCACCTCTCCACCTGAACCAGTCATATAAGCCTCTTTCATCCACCATTCCTGAGTCTTTTGGAAGTAACTTGGATGTGCAACATAAAAACAAAAATAATGAGAATTCACTTATATCTCAAGGTCACCATGTCCCATCTAATTGATATGTGACTACGAAGAAAGGAAAGCAAGAGGGGTGTTCAAAAGATCGCAAAGGTCCTCAAAAAGAAGAAGACAATCAAAAGCTAGAAAAAAAATAAAAAAATGGATGTCGAAATCCATTCTATAGGCATTGTCATCAAAAGCACCTCAAAGTAAAGAAGAAAAAATTCAAAAGCTATGTGGATTCCAAAGAAAGGAAAAATCAAAGTTGTCATTCGAGCTTCCAAAATTCTCATGCTTCCCTCCATTTCATCACCCTTGCCTCTCATACTTTACCCTATTCACTCCATCTTTCCTTTTCCCAAAGTGCATATCAGTATCTCCTTATTACTAATGACACGACTAAGAAAAATCTAGAACGTACTCTTTCTAAGCATTTAGAGTGTGGGAAATCTGAAAAAGAGTTAAGATGTGTTCACAAGGATATTTTTGGGTCTCACTTAAGTGATCTTTCCTTGACTATGGATCTCTTGACAAGTTGGACACTACTGGTTGGATCTCCAATTACTGCTACAACATCTAGTTCTGATTCTACAACTTTTCAGCTAGCTACTACTACTGAAGGAGAGAAAATCAAAGAGCCAATCAACACTCTTCATCTGAAGAAATTCTACAGCTGACATTCTCTATGTGTTCATGTACATATTTATTGGTCCTGAAAAAAACCTAAAAATTGATATATTGCAAAAAATCCTAAAAATTGCAAAATGTCCTGAAAAAATGATCATCTTAGTGAAAACCTGGCAAATAGGTGCTTTGTGTATCTATTATCCTGGTGAAAACCTGGTAAACAGGTGCCTTGATAATACAAAAAAAAAATTAGAAAATTTCAAAAAATACAAAAAAATAGAAAATGTGAAAAATACAAAAAAAATAAAAAATACAAAAATACAAAAAAATGAAATATTCAAAAAAATAGAAAAAAATAGAAAATGTGAAAAATACAAAAAAAATCAAAAGATCAAAAATACAAAAAAATGAAATATTAAAAAAAATACAAAAAAATCAAAAAAGAGAAAAGTACAAAAAAATTGAAAAAGAGAAAAATGTGCCATTGATGAAAACCTGGTAAACAAGCATCATGGTAGCAAAAATAGAATCTCTGCCAAGATGGTGAAAACCTGGTAAACAGGTACCTCTTGTTTCCTGAAGCTGCATCTCATCTTAGCATCGCTTGGCTCTTAGTTTCCTACTTTAGTTTCCTTCCTTTCCTGCTCTAGTTTGTTTTCCCGCTTTCTTGCTTTAGTTTGTTTCCTGCTTTGGTTTGCTAGCTCATGCGCTTGTCTTTGAGTTTTCCTTGACTCTTCATGGATTGGAATTGGTCATACTTGGGGGCATCTCCCTAGTCTAGGGGGCATTGTCCAATCGCTTTCAGAAGATTCATTTGTGCATCAGTCACCAACGTTTCACGCTGTCTGCCTATTGATGCGTAGCTACTTTTGAGATCTCTCCTCGAGGATCTCTCATGTATCGATTACCAGTGGTTCTCACTATGCCTACCTACTGATACCTAGCTCCCATTCAACCTCTCTTTTCAAGATCTCCTTCTTACATCAGTTGCTAGTGGTCCTCACTATGTCTACCTACTGATGTTTCATTCGTGTTTCATTCTCTCTTTTGAGAATCTTCCTTGTATCGGTCACCAGTGGTTCTCACTACGTTCGCCTGTTGATACTTGGTTCATACTTTGATATCTTCTTGAGATTTTGTCTCTCGCGATGGTCACTAGTGGTTTTCCACTGTGTCTGCATGCTATCACTATCTCGTTGAGACTTCGAATGTTGTTCGCTTCTGATTCAACTTCAATCCACTTGAACACAAATGTAAACTGAAACTAAAACTCTTTGTGTGTTCTTGTGCAGTGTACTAAGCTTTTCTCTTGCTTGTTTGTTTGATTTATCATTTCCCCTCGAGTGAATCTAAGATGTCTTTCTTGACTGAGAAATGCAAAGACTGGGGGCATGATCTTTTCTTTGTTTTCTGCTTGCTGGTTTAGTTCCAATGATCCAAGAAATCTACATAAGAGGGGTGTCCATCTGTAAGAGCCTTCATCTCGTATTGGATGGCCATGTGTACCTCGACTCCTTTTATATGGATGCCTTGGTGAGGTTGGTTCTCCTTGTTTGTTTTGAGTGACTTCTTTTGCTACATTTGGAATTGCTAACGCTCATCTTGCTAAGTGAATGTAGGGGTCACTACGAGCACTCTTTGGCAAAAGAAAGATCTCTCGCGTGTTTGGTGTTTTTGTTCACAAGAGACATTCAAGTCATTCTAGAAAATGTGCTTTGATGCTTATGTTAACTTGATAAATTAAAAGGAATAGGTGTTCAGGTCATTTTGGCTTCTTGTGCCTTAATGCTTACACCTCATTCTGACAAATTTAAGACTTATGTCATATTCATATTCTCATGTTGGGGAGAATTGTATGGCATCTTGTGATTGTCCCGTGCTTAAACAAACTCAATGATGATAAATATGATGATTCCAACAGCCGAGTCCAGAGGATTGCATTTGTTCATCCTAGGCCTGCATTTAGACTTGCATCTTTCATTCTAGGCTTGCATTTGGAGCACTTTCTTATTGCTCTCTTGATTGCTTTCTTCTGGATCTACTCATCAAAGGTTCTCATCTTTTGTCCTAGTCTCATCTTGGCTGCATCCTTTTTTGGGATCGAAATCAAAATCTGACATCTCTAAGTGGCTCAAAATCGCGTTTTAAATATTGGACTCCTTCTGGATCAAATGCTTGTGCAGTCAGCCTTCTGGTGTTAGCTTCCTGCCAGATCCTCATCTTTGCATCATGTTCTCAAATCTTTTCTTCTTTTCATCAAGTCAACCCTAGTCAAAATTTGGTCAACCATGGTCAACTATGGTCAAACTTGGTCAACAAGACCTCTGCTTTTCTCTGATTCACTTTTGCAACTTCGCGAATCTAGTCTAATTACTTTTGCTTTGCAATCTCTTGTTGTTTATCATCCTTCTGACATGTCATCTTTCGATTTCGCTCCCGAGGGGGCAGGATGATTACATCATTTGAATCTTGTTGAATCTATTCTTGAATTAGTCTGATTTGAATCATCAGTCCTCATTGCTAGGGGCATCTTCACGCCTCGCATCTTGTCATCTGGAAATCTATCTCTTAGGTATTTGAGCAATCTAACTCAGATCCTCGAGGATCACTCTTCGTTCTGGAGATGGTTCTTGAAATCTTTTGGGTATTGAGGCAATCTAACCCTGATTCCTGGGAGTCAATCTTCATTCTGTAGATGACTCTTGAAATCTCTTCTAGACCATTATCTGGGCAATCTAACCTGGGTCTCGGAGGGTTGAGCTTTGTATTGGGGCAATCTAACCCCGATTCTAGAGACAGTCCTAATCTGCATCTAAATCTCACTTTGGGGCATTGGGGCAATCTAATCTCGATTCTTGTCTCTCTCAAGAACAGTTGTCTTTGCAATCTAACTTAGACTTCAGAAAATTCATGCTTTGATCTGCTTTCATCTGTCACTTCAAACTATTCTTTGAATCAATGCACTACTCGCACATCAATTCAAAGAGGGGCAAATGTAATACCCCAAAATTGGCACCTATTTAATTTCATCAATTTTGGTGCATTATCTCAATTTTACATCACCAAAGTCCTAGTTCCCTAGGTGATTTTCTCTCTCCTACCTGACTTAATTTGACTTGATGTCAATTGCAAAGACCATAAATTGCAATAATCAAATATTAATATTAATTCCTAAAGTCCTTGACTTTAATTAGCTAAATTACCTCTATGATAATTTAATTTAGTTCTAAAGTCCTAAGCACGTTGAATTAAATTAAAATCTACCCCTTTGGCTAATTACCCTTAAAAAGGAATTAATAAATATTTAGTTAATTGAATGGACACCTCTTTATTTGAATTTAATAATTCAAATTACTCGAAAGGTCACTCCCCACACGTGGAAAATTTCATTCTTTTAATTAAATAATTCATACCTTTTTGTCTCAAAGGGGAATGAAGAGTCAGGAGTTTCAAATCAAGAAACTCTTCAATCCTCTCCGGGCTTCTCTATTTAATGAACCTCTTTTTCTCATTCAAGGGGGAGCAATTTTTGAGAGCATCTACACTATAGGCATTTTTTAGTCTCATTTGATTCATTGTTTTCAAAGCTTTTTATTGCATTTATTAGATTAATATCTCATTATTAGTATAATCTTTGCATCACATTTTAGACTAAATTTGCTTATTTGTTCTTAGTTTAATATCATATTTTTTTCAAATTCTTAGATTAAGTTGCATCTCATCTTTATTTTCAAGCTCTTAGATTAATTGCACCCTCATTCTTAGATTAAATTGCACTTCATCTTAGATTAATTTCATCTTGCTCATCTTTATTGCTTCTTGGAAATCCTCCATTGTTGAATTGGTCTCCCGGTTGTTGGCTCTCATTCTGAGAGTATTCAAACACCCCATTCACATAGGAGGCAACAGGTCGCCTCACCATGTAATTTGGATTGAGTTCTTCATACTCTCTCCTGAATTCTATCAAGTGAATAATGACCATGTTGTGTTGTGTCTGATTTAGAGGTCACATTCAGTCACATACACCACTTAACTGATTTTTAGAATTAAAAATAACAATTGATTTATTGGTTAATCAATTATTAAAATCAAACTTTTATTCAAAAATAATATCATTAAATATGATAACTTGCTTTAATTAATTAAATAAGAATTTAATCAATTAATGATAGGAATTTTGATTTATTGTCAAATTTAAATAATAATAATTAGGAATCAATATAATTAAATTTAATTAAATAATTAAGTGGTAGAATTAAATTAATTAATTAAATATTCATCATATTCAATTAATCAAATTTAGGATAAATATGATTTATCACCAAATAATCATTAAATTAAAGATAATTATGATAAAATAGGAATATTACTAGGAATATTCTCTGATGCAAAATTTAGGATAATCAATTAAGATTCGATTATGTGTCGATGAGCCTTAGGTTAGGACTTTGATGTCAATTTCGTTCGATGTGTTGATATAGGAGCTTAATGAATATAGCCCATTTTTGGGGTATTACAAGCACTGTATGGATTGAAACAAGCCCCTAGAGCATATGAGAGGCTGCACAATTATTGGATCAAGATTGGATTTGCAAGGACAAATGACAACAACAATCTGTACATAAAAGATAAAGAAGGTAAAGGGAGTTTGTTAGCAAAATTTTTTGTAGATGATATCACATTTGGAGGACAAGATGCCCTATGTCAGAAATTTTCAAAAGAAATGCAAATTGAATTTGAGATGTCTGTGGTTGGTGAGATCAAATTATTTGTTGGTTTACAAATCTATCAGATGGAGAAAGGTATTTTCATAACACAATCTAAATATGTCAAAGAGATACTGAAAACTTTTGGAATGGAGGATTCAAGGCTAGTGAGTACTCCTATGGCTACTGGACATAAATTGTCTAAGAATGATGATACTGCTGAAGTGAATCAAACCCTTTATAGATCCATGATTGGAAAGCTACAATATGTTATTCACAATAGATCATATATTGCTCTAGCAGTTGGGATTGTGGAAAGATTCTCTACCGACCCTAAGGAAAATCATATGATGGCAGTGAAAAGAATACTAAGGTATCTAAAAGGGATAGAAGAGTATGGATTTTACTACAAGATAAATGAGAAATTTGAATTGAGAGTTTACACTGATGCTGATTGGGTAGGAAATGTTGATGATAGGAAAAGTACAAGTGGAGGAGCTTTCTTTCTTGGATAGAGTTTAGTCTCTTGGACAAGAAAGAAACAAAATTGCATTTCCCAATCTACAACAGAAGCTGAGTATTTGGCAGTTGGAGTAAACTATTCAAATCTGGTATGGATCAAGCAATTATTGAAAGGAATGAAAGAGGAAATTACTAAACCTATTGTTATCTTCTGTGATAACACAAGCTCCATTAACATATCAAACAAGCTTGTAATGCACACAAAGACCAAACACATTGCAATTAAGTATTGTTGCTTAAGGGAATTGGTACAAGAAAAAGAAGTGAGAATGGAATATGCGAGCACAAAGGACCAACTAGCAGACATATTCAAAAAATCTTTACCTAAGGATGCTCATGAATATCTAAGAGGTAAATTAGGGGTGCTTCCCCTAACTAAGGCTTCCTAGTCAAGCTAGGAGCACTGCATCAAATGTGTTGCACAAAATATCTGACAAATTGATGCAGGAAAGGTCACACTTTAGGAGCTACCTAGAGTTGTGAAAAGAAAAACAAAGCTAATAATCAGTCATAAGCAAGATGAAAGAGGGAGAAATACTATTATTGAATTGACAAGATGACATTTACATATGAATGATGTAAGCTCTAGTTGCTGCTTTGGCATTTTTGTCAAAGAGGGAGAAATTTAAGAGATGAATAAACATCAAAGGATACAATCAAAGAGGGAGAGACACATAAAAGATTCAGAGGGAATTACTATGTAAATTTTCAAGTAAGGCTAAGTTATTGAGAATCAGAATGAAGGTAAGGATATTATAAATATTTCTAATGCAATGACGGTTTGGATTGGTTGGTAAATCATGTGGTATTCATGTGGTGTTGCCATCAATGCCAAAGAGGGATATTGTTGGAAACTGCAATTGAAACAATTTTTGTATTGTCATTGATGTCAAACCTTAATTGGTAAGAAAGTTGCTATCTAAGAAAGTACTATATCTATTAGTTAATGAAAAGGATTAGGGCAAGGGAGATAACAATAGCACCTAAGGAAAGGTTGAGTTATTTGATACTTCAATGAGTACTTGATTATTTGGCGCTATGATGAGATAATGTATTGTTTATCTAAGTAAGAAGAAAGATTGAATAAGTAGGCTTAACTAAGAAAATGTGAAGAAATATAGTTTAAGCCGAATGATGTTAGTGTAAACTAAGTGCCAGTATATGCCGAGTAAATCTAGTGTTGACCGAACATCAGTTTATGTCGAGCGATAGGAAATTATCGAGCAAGACAGTGTTAGCTGAGGAAGATAGTTTGTAGAGATGACCGAGTTACATAGTGATGACTGAGGAGATTAACATAGTATTAACTGAGTGTTAGCAATTTACATTTGGAGGAAGAATTTAGATTTCCAGCTGACACAGTTGAATTCTTGGGTTATGTAAATCATGTTGACTTTATTAATTGATCATATGGAGAATTAAATGCATGATAAATCATTTTATTATGATTTCAATAAGGAGATTGAAGATGTTTCTAGAAGGATGTATGAAGGAATTAAATGTTGGAAGGATCCATTGGATCTGACCTAACCTAAGATCTACGAAGGAGATTAAGAGGCAAAAGAGAGATCTACCTTTCTAGAGAGGTATAAAGGAAACCTAATGGTGAGGTTATAGAGTATGCTGGTGATGTTGATGCTATTGAATGATAAGTATAAGAAGAAGGCAAAAGGTGAAGATCAGAGTTGTGATTGCTTGAAGAAAATTCTGAGCAGATCAAAGATGGAGATGGAAATGATACTCAATCAGTAAATCAACACATATGTGTGAATTGGATCTGAAATCTGCAAAGTGAGTTGTATGTTTTATAGATAAAAAACTAGTGCTACTTTCTAACCATTATAACAGTCAAAATCCTTTAATCAAGGTTGACCTAAAAGTCATTGATAAATCCTTTAATCAAGGTGTCATTCTAATGGAATGTACTCAAGTCCTCTAACTAGGCCACTCCTAACAGGGTGATTGAAATCCTTTAACAGGGTCACACCTAATAGTGTTTTTGTAAACCTTTAACAAGGTTGGCTTTTCATCGATCTCACTTCAGAAGAGTGAAAATATATCAGTAACATGTTACAAAGTGGTTTTTACCAAATTGGGTTTCCACTATAAATCCTGGTGTCATACTTGTTTGAATGTTTTGATATTCTACAAGTTAAATACTATTGGACAGTGGACTGTGTGTTATATGTTTTTCTGATATATGTTCTTTTGAGACCGAGTTGAGTTGGTGATTAGATCTGATTTTTTTGAAGTGTTTGATTGTTCAATTGGTACATCTATACCTAATAACAACTGATTCACCCCCTCCCCCCCTCTGTTTTTCTAAATCATATTAACAAGATCCCCAAAAACAACAAAATAACAATAAAAATAGTATATAACAGTAATGTTTTATTGAATTTATTTGTATAACTCGAACAAAAACCTACCTCAAATGTCATGAGTCATATTAAAACTTTTCTTTCCTTCCACCAATGTTCAAAACTTCCTTTTGAAGGATTTGATCGTTAGACTTCCCAAACAAGACCAAAATTGATATAATTATAGTACAACTTTTTGTGCTTATTACAAAATTGTGACCCTATATGACTCTATAAGACATATTTCACCAAAAAAGGTCAAAATAGATCCCATTATATCAATTGAGTTCTTCTACATACAAAAGATCCAACCTATTCACCTATGACAACTTTTTTTGCAAGAAAAGCTATCAAGAAACTTTTCTTGCAACTTGACAATTTTTGCAAAACATAATAACATGACCTCAATTTAACCAATTACCTCATATATGGTCTTGTAGACTACTTCTACACCACCATAATTAAACACCTCTCATGTTTTTCCTTTGGTCACATTATCACACATGATGCATCCATAGAAACAATGTTCCTGATGATGGATGACATTTGTCATCCCATTGGAGTTTCTAGCTGCTCCATAGAGAATGCCTTCTCTCCAAGTTCCACCACCCTGCCACGTGTCCCCCCATACATACATGCTAAAAAAGGGCCCCATTGATGTATATTCAGGGAATATTCTTTCCCATGAGGTTTTCCATGAGTAACAAATTTCTAGACAACTATTCATTCTATGCTATTCAGGTTGGTATGTGCAATCATGGAATCTCTAATCAAGTTGCTACATTTTTGCTTTTGAGCCTAGTTGGAAGGTATGTTTCAATCATCTAATTAAAGAAAAAAAAATTCTCATAGCACAAGGAATCAATTGATCCATTCCAGACTATTTGGTATGCTAATAAATTATATCAAAATTATAATTATTATGTGATCATGTCGACCAAAATTTTTCTATAAATCCCCAACAACTAATAATTTCTTAGGGTTTGTAAATATTAGACTCTATGCAATAGGTAATAAAATAAGCTATATTATTTTTAGAGGTTTAAATTTTATGAGAATAGGACCCTATGGCCTATCGAACAAGGGTGCATATTGTAGCATTGATTTTTTGGAGTGGGCATGTTTGCTCTTAATAAGTCATCGAGACTATGAATTAGGTACATTTCCTTTTTATTAATATATATGTCATGTTATTAACTCTTATAGGTTTGATCTAGTTTGTTTATGTTTTCTAAAACCTTCTCCTCAAGAAGAATTTTTTTAGGAAGTGAGGTCTTTTTCTTCAACCCTTATTTGAACTATTTATGTCTGCATTGAAATAGTGTCAGGTATCATGTCCTTTGTTGAGGAGACTTGCACTTTCTTTAGGAGTTTTGTGCCTTAATTTGGATCCTTGTAGATGCTTCCCACACCTAGATATAAATGTGAACCCTATGTCCAGTGAATTTGACTTCTCATTCTCCTACTGACAAAGAAGGAAATGTGGTGCACTGTGTTGTAAGAAGATGAAGGAATATAGCTCTGACCAGAGAGGTCAAACCCCTGCAAATACTATCTGAAAAATTATTAGCTTGTCCAAAAAAGCTTTGATCTATCACTTCACCTCCCCTTCCATATACCACCCATGAAGAGCCAAATTATAAAATCCTAGAGGTTGTTCTATAGGGCACACCCCTTTCAATTCCTGCAGAACTTTCAGACTGCCCTTCTTTTGGCATGAACCCAAAAAGGGGATCAATAGTTTTTCTTGGCATGCCTAATGGGACAGAGCTAAATGCAGTCATCAAAGTCAATGCATGCTTTTGATTTTTTAGCTTGAATGAAGCAAGAAAGTGCACATGACAAGCAATGGTCAGGGTATAGTTAGGGAATGGACCCAATTTACTATAACTTTTCTTATTGGATTTCTCCTCAACCTTATCACAAAGATCCATTTCCCAGTGGAAGGGAGATGTTTCTTGATCTTCAACACAAGCTAATGATTGAGATTGAAAAGAAGTAGATTATCCTCTGACATTCCTTATCTATGCTTGAGGCCTTTTCTAAGGAACCATATTTTGTATAAGAGTATGTCATGGAGAACTAATTCACACACAAAGAAGTTATAGAGGTTTCATGTCTGATGGGAGATGATCCAAACCTGATATAATTTTAGGAGTTCTCTTTCCAGTCCTTGATTCCAAATAAAATTTCATTGTTTGAGGAGAGACCAATGGTTTGGAATTCAAAGAAGACAAATTAAAAAAGTCAGCAAGACACAGAGCTAACACAAGTGAATGATACCCACAAAGAAGATAACCTTCCCATGCTAAATCCCAAGGATGATGATCCGAGTCTTCTCTTTTCAGAGCTCCCCTATTTCATTGAAGATGATAAGGTTCTCTCTCTGTATTTTTTAGAGGTCGTGAAAATTCCTTTGAAGGAGGTGTTTCTACAGGAATCTCTCCCTATCCCTCTTGGCAAGCAAGGAGAAGTAGCATACAACAACATGCATATTTAGAATGAGATGGAAGCTTTTTGTGCAACACTTAATTAATGGATTCTAACCATTCATATGGAGTCATCCCCTGGATGCCAGACAATACAATCACCAGTTGTTGAGCCCCAAGATCACTCTAATGCACTCCTCATCACAACTCTTTTGAAGAAGATATGCAGGTGCCCAATAAGGTGTTGTTCAGAACTATCTTCTTGTCATTCCAATGAAGTCATGCTCATGTTAAAGAATGAAAAGATTCTTTTGAAATATTTTGAGATGTCATCTCCTATGATGTTGGAGGAAGTACCCATAACAAATTTTAATATTGTCACCTTTATTGTATCATAGCTAAGAAGGGTAATACCCATGTTACCTTTCTTTTTCCAAAATACTCCAAAGCCATTAATTGCAATGAAAAAGCTAGCCTACAAGGGTAGCTATTTATCAAATCCAATAAATGGGTTCTTGTGAATTTCAACAGTAAATTAGTGTAAATAGTTAGGTTAGGTTAGTTGTTTTGTTTCTTTTCAATAAGAGCTACAATGTAAGGTGACACATTTGTGGTTTCCTGTGTATAGTTTTTAGTTCCCCTTGTTAGTCTGTAGTGGGTCTTTCATGATTATTATTGTCACAAGTCAAAATTTTCCTATTTTAACAATGGTTGAGATTTTTGTTGTGCTAACCCCTTTTGTCCATTAAGAGAAAGTGTGCCAATGCAATAGGGTTTTCCCATTTTTAATGGGTGTTCTCAGAAAGGTATTCTCTTCCCTATCATTATTCTGTGTACGATGGTAAGGCCTCTTGTTATGATATTTAATTACTTTACAACAAGCATTAAATGTTCATTTTTTGGATTTAAAGAAATGAATAGTCTGAAATAGTAAATGATAAGAAAAAATCAGAAGTAGACATCGAAATAAAATGAGAAAAAACCATATATATCATATTTATCAAATGTATCTATTTAAATTCTAAAATTTGCAAAAAAATAACATGATTTTTCTCTGTCATTTACATTTTTTTATCATAACATTTTGTTAGAAAGAAAAATATTTTTTAGTGGCACGAGTCATGTATCCCCAAAGTTAGGTCTGCTTCCATTTGAGTCATCCCCACCATTCTAAGTTCTCTTCCAAGTCAGAAGTCTCCTTTTCACTCGATCAATGGCAGTATCCTAGACTTTCTTGAACAAGACCCTTAGGAAAAAGTCTTCAATCCACTCCTCAACCATCTCCACATCTGGGTCTAGGTATTTCTCTATAAATTTGGCCTCATTCCATGCATAATAGAGATGAATATCAAGGGGCATGAAGCAGAATTTCATCATGAACAAAACCCACAATACTTTCTCTCTCATCTCAAGTAGGATTTTTAGGTCAGTTTCAAGTGGTAGACTGACACCACAACGAGTTGTAGAAAGCATGTCCTCAAGCCCCCCACAATGAATTCTACCAAACATTACCAATGTAAGAAAATTAATCATTTCCTTATCTTTTCCTAAATCCAACGAAGAGCTTATAAACTTGGATGCAATGTTCATATTGAACCAATAACGATCCTTGCAATGTAAAAAGTCTTCACTCAGTACCCATTTTAGGGTAGTGAGAACTAGGGTATCGTCCATGCCTATCAATAAGTCCAACCTATCATCATATATGTGTCCCATAAATGGTTCTTGAGACAATGGGCAAGTCAATCTCACTGGCATATCCATTTCTCTAAGCTACAATTGCAAACATCTCACCTTGGCTCTCAAAGTCTACTAAATGCATTATGCCACCTTTTGAATGTGTTTCCCTTTTAAAGAGAACTCAACCACCTCCATGAGAATATTGAATTTAGTCCATAAGAAAGAGAATGTCAGATCAATTTACAAAAGCACTGTGCACTTTTTCCAAAGGTTTCCATTTTTTATATCTTTGAGCCTAGTTTTGGTTGTCGATAATGCATTTAGAGGAGATCTGTACTGCTTGGTTTCCAAGAAAAGGTAACTACATTTATTCTTGGTTGAAAATGAAATATTATCTTTGATATCCCTATGTACTTACATGTTTTTTTATAGTATTTAGCATTAATATCTATCATTTCCTAAAATTAGTGATATCTTGCTAGATTTTGCATGCTCCTCATTTTAAATACCCATATTAATGTTGCTAATATGTCCTTCCTCGATCTACTAGGTGAACAATCAAAGAATATTTTTCTACCACCTTAGCAACCAATCTGGAAGGATAACATCATAGTCTTCCATGCATAATAAAGCCCCAAAGAGGCTAAAATGAAAGAGAAAATAAAAGAAAATTTTAAAAGAAAAAGAAAAAATGAAAATATTGCAAAAAATTAAGGTTGGACTAAAAAAATCTACTGGGGCTATGAAATTCTAGTTGGCCGTAGAGAAATGTTAGCAACTATCAAGGTGATAACCTTTTCAAGGCTATAGATGCCTGACTGGAAACAAGGCTCTATCCAGTTGGCTTGGGAATAAATCTCACCTATGTAGCCTAGCAGATAGGCAAAAACAATTTCATCTTCTTACTAAGGGGAAGGATTAACTTGCACACACACAAATTCATAGATGATTTGATTTCTCTTTTTGAAATGTTAATCTAATGCTTGATTGATGTTGTTGTCATTGCAGGTTATCAAACATAAAGTTTCACTATGAAACCAAAATTAAATGTAGTCTCTCGCTCTCCAACCTTGGTCTACCCCTTTCCTCTTCGATTGTTAGGTTTTGAAATGTATTAGCAATAATTTTTTACTAAATGTCACAGCGATTTTATTCTTTATCTCTCTTCGTGGCTCTTTCTAGGGAAAACTTTAGTGGCAAATATTCTCCATTTGGTGAATGTCACATGTCAGCAACCTGAGATTTGGAAAATATAATGTGTATATCAAGTAGACCATGTCGCCCAAAATTTATAAATATTGGGTGGAATGCCCAAGTCCATCGCCCATTGGTTTATGTATTTTTCCCCTTTTCTTTAGCAATATCACCAATCGAATTAATTGTTGGACACTATAAATTGAAAATTTTAACCTACAATTTCCAAAGCTTATTGTAACTGACAACCATATTCACCAATATGTGGTCAAAATTTAATGTTAGGGTATGTGTTACGTATATATAGATTTTACATGTGTCTCTATTCCGAAGACTTTCAATGAAACATTATGTCTTTTAAAACTATGGCCCAAAATTGATTTGACACACATATCTATTCCAAAGACTTTTGGGGGAATCTTTGTGTCCTTTAAAACCTTGGCCCAAAATAGAATTCCTGCCATTGATCTCAGATCATCAAATGGTTATAAAAAGTAGGGTTATCTCCTATCAAGAGATAGAAAAATAACTCACAGTACCTTAATAAAATAACTCACAGTACCCCTATCAAATAATGATGATTTCTAGGTATGTGTTCCTATCATCGTGATTTTCTTCAATAATGAAAGATTCACCAATATTTTATAAATTTTTTATATAATTGAAAAAAAATCACCAGTTAAATAATATTTTTTCCTTTCAAATTAAAAAAATTTGCCAACAATATTATTTTTTTCGACCCAAAATAATGTAGGATTCGCTAAGATTTTACACTTTTTCTAGGGAGGGGGTTTCTTAAAGTTTTCCCTGGCTCTTTCTCATGACTTCTTCGTACTTTGAGTCTTATGGTTTGATTTATGCCTTTTGTTTAATGTTTTATTTTCTTCTCAAGGAAATATCTGATGTTTTCTTTGTGTGCAAGTATTTTTGGCACCTTGGACGTTCATTCAAATAAATTCTGAAGATAACTAGTTTGAGAAATTTGAAGCAAGTTGAATATCCATCCCAATGGATATGGCTTGGGTCTACACAACCAAGATTTTTTGTGGTTCACTCTCAGTAGGCTGAGATCCCCCAAAATTCACCAAAATGTAGACTCCTACACCACCATCCTTAAACACCTCCATGTTTCTTATTTGGTCACACGATTGCAAGGGGTGTCTTTGCAACAATAAGGTTCCCAGAAAAGGATGACACGTGTCATCCCATTGGAGTTTCTAGCTGCTTTGTGGAGAATTCCTTCTCTTTGAGTTATGCTAGCTCACCATGTGTCCCCCAGGAACTCTGTGCTAAAAAGGGCCTTTCTGATGCATGTTCAAGGAATATTATTTCCCATGAGGTTTTGCATGAATAAAAAATTTCTAGACAACTGTTCATTCTACGCTATTCAGATTGGTCAGTATAATCATGACATCTCTGATCAAGCCACCACATTTTTTTTCTTTTGAGCCCAACTGGCAGATATGCTGCAATCAACCAACTAAAGAATTTTTTTCCCCTAAAACACAAGGATTCGAGTGATCCATGCTAGATTCTTCAACATGTTGATTGATTGTAACAAAATTGTAATCATTCTATGATCATGTCCACCAAGGGTTTTTCTATAAATCCCCAGTGACTAGTAATTTTTTAGGGGTTGGAAATATTGGACTCTACTCAATAGGCAATGAAATAAACTATATTATTTGTAGAGGTTTCAATTTTCTAAGAACAAGAACCTATGGCATATCAACCAAGGGTGCATACTATAACATTGATTTTATGGGGCATTCTCTCTCACCTTGGCATTCATGCTCTTAATAAATCATGGGGATTGTGCATTAGGTTCCTTTTCCTTTTTATTAATATTTATTTCATGTGTTGAAATATTATAGGTTTGATCTAGTTTTTGTTATGTTTTCTATAGCCTTCTCCTCATGAAGAAGGTTTTAGGAAGTGAGCTCTTTTCTTTCAACCCTTATTCAAACTATATTTCTATCTATCTCAAAATAGCATCAGGTACTGTGTTCTTTGTTGAGAAGACTTGCACTTTATTTAGGAGTGATGTTTCTTTATAATTATTATCCTTGCAAATGCTTCCAATGGCCAGATATGAATGTGAGATCCTTATGTTCAATGATGACTTGTCATTCTCCTGCCAACAATGAAGGGAATATGGTGCACCTTGTCATAAGCGGATGAAGGAATAAAGCTCTAACTGAG
Source organism: Chamaecyparis obtusa (assembly GCA_027943335.1). Taxonomy (NCBI): domain Eukaryota; kingdom Viridiplantae; phylum Streptophyta; class Pinopsida; order Cupressales; family Cupressaceae; genus Chamaecyparis; species Chamaecyparis obtusa. The sequence goes on along the minus strand of BSBK01002737.1, from coordinate 1,558,383 downwards.
AGGTTGAACCCCTAAAAATATTATCTAATAAATTCTAATCTCATCCAACAAAGATTAGATCTAGAGCTTTGTCTCCCCTTAGCTTAGGTTATTTTAAAAAGTTTTCTCCCTTCCTTTTTCCCAAACACCGCCCATAAAGATTTGGCTTCTAAAATCCTGGAGGTTGTTCTACAAGGCAGACCTCGTCCCTCTCCTGCAGAACTTCTAAACTACCCTTATTTTGGTGTGAGCCCAAAAAGGGGATCAATAAGTCTCATTAGACCTTATTTATTACAAAAATACTCTCTCTCTCTCTCTCTCTCTCTCACACACACACACACACACACACACACACCCCTAAGAACCCTATGATGACCCTACTTGACCAAACTTACAAAAGGACCTTAGTTCCTAATGTAGTTAAGGTAGGTGGATCCAATGAAGGATAGTCCAAACCTTGCATCCACTAGAATTACATAGCGGATTACCCAACAAGGAAACACAAACTAATTGTTTAACATTGATTTTCATTAACATGCCTGGATATAAGGCCTTTCAAGTTAGGGCCAATTACAATCAGAAAACAATTTTGCAAGATCCACAACCAAATCCAATACAATCTCAGCTAGTTCAGTTCCGAAGACAATTAGAAGCTGATGGAAACCCTAAGGCAGATCCAAACTTGAGCTCGCAAGCCTCCAAGAAATATTTGTGTTCCCAAGTATGAAAACCCCTAGCTCTGCTACAATCAACTATCAGATTACAATCCAATCTGCAAGAACATCAAGAAGTTTTCCACAACTTCGCCAACTTCAGCTTTTAGAACCTTAGATCTGATTTACTAAGTCTTCAAGTCATGAACTTCTCTACTCTCCTTGATCTACCCAGTCCTTTCCAACTTCTGTCCCTAAACATCTACCCAAGCATTCCTTAAATACTAATCATTAGCCACAAGTCGGCAAGATGAAACCCTTAACTTCCCAAAACAAATAATTAAATGTCATACAAGTTGGCTTACAAATGTATACAAATATTTAATCCTGCATGTTGACCCATAACAATGGCTACCAATAATAAATTCATGAAGTCGACTCAACAAATCACACAGAACTCCAGTCAGTAGTTAGAATGACCGAGCGATAGTAAATTAACTGAGCACGCAAGGCATCACCGAGCACCAGTGTCGACCGAGCACCACAGGCATGACCGAGCAACAATTTCACTGAGTGCCAGAGACTGCTAAGTTCCTTTAGTGATCGAGCTTCCTTCAATGACTGAGATCGTCAGTCAAGGCTGCAACTGAGTAACACCAGCCAAATACTAATACTCCATGCAGTTTCACCGAGGACACGAAATGCCTTGCCTTAACCTTGGATGCCCCTACATCAGCTCCCCTACAATATTTATTATTTTATTTCTAATTAAAATAATATATATATTTGTTAAATCAAATTGACTGTGGAGAAATATGATTTAATTGATGAGTTAATTGTCTTTATGGAATATTTAACATGCTAAATGAGAGAATCAATTGGAGTTAACTATTTGCACGAAATGGTTAACTAATTGCATGAATGAGTGATGTGGAGTTGATTGATGAGTAGGGCTAAGAGTAAGTTTAAGTAGATTGATTAGACGAGTTGGTTGACTAGGTGAGTTTAAATTTGATAATTTAATAATTAATTAAATAATTTTTTTATTGGGGCACATTGGATGGAAATTAATATTAAATTAATTTAGTAATGACTAATATGTGAAATGAATGAATAGTTATGAATAATTATATGGATATTTTATTTAGTATAATAACTAATAATAATAGCCTAATTTAATTAAATAATTAGGGCTTAATTGAATGGTTGGGTGTTAGGATTCCAAGGTGATAAGGTGTGTTCTAGGTGTTGATAAGCTACAAGTTCTTAGGTGATGAATGAATAAACTAGGTGATGAGGTGAATGATTAGGTGATGAATGGATGATAACACAAAAACATGCACTTGATTAATAAGGAGTGATGTATTTGATTGCATATTCATTTTGTTCTTCAAGATAAGTTTGAACGTCAAGATCTTTGTTTGCAAGGAGATGCCCAAATCGTCTTGTTTCTCAAAGGCCAAATCAAGAGGGCTGATTTTCAAGATTATGATCTTGATTTGCACCTATTTTCTAAGGGTCGAGAATTGAATTACCAACATGTGATACCTCATCAAATTAAATATTCTCGTATTTTGGTACCATGTCCCTTGTATATTGTTTGTATGTGTTTGTAAGAGTGACCTCATTAAATATCCTACATGTTTGAGGTTAGCATTATATTATTTTTAGATGTGTTCCTTAACTTGATTTCCATAGTATTTTTCATGTGTAAGAATGGTGGGTAAATAGAGGGAGTTCATTTGGCTATTTCCTCCATTTATTTTAATAATTTTTAACTCATGGTTTTTAGAGTGTAAGACTAGCTTGGAGTCCCTAGAGATATTAGGGGTTTCTCTGCAACCCCTTCATATCTTTCATAGACACACTAAAATTGGCTTAAGAAAATCATTATATTTATTCATGTTCTTATCTTTATTTTGGAGTTCTCTATTTTTGTAATTGAGCTAAGCAACATCACTTTGTTCTCATTACATATGATTATCGAATTCTTCATTTTACAAAGATACTATGAAATTTGGTATGTGATGTTGTTCATATATAAATATAATTAGTTAAATAAAGTAATATGAACAACTATTATGATATAAAAATTTGAATAAAGAATTATAAATATTACCAAATAAATAAAATCCATGACTCTAATCTTTAGATTCTTATTTATTGTCAAATCAATCTCAATTTTGATTCTTTACATAAATTTAAAAAGGATAGACATAATATTTTAAAAAGAGACTTTAAGTTAAAATCATTCTATTAATAGCTCTCCAACATTAAGACGTATAATAGACATACAATATTAAATATGAAAAAAATATGTCGTAGACTTTTGTATTCAAACTATAATTTCCTAAACATACCCAAAATCTCAAAAGACTATAAAAATAACTAATTTAAAATAATTCCCATCGTTATAAAGATAAATTCTTTTAAATTAAAAATGATACTTTTAGATGCATTAGTAAGAAAAATAATACTACCTTCTATTCCACTACACAAAACAATGAATTATATTATCTTAGATTATTAAAATAATAAATAAAACAATGTAAGATAAAAATAATGTAGGTTGATTCTAGATGACCATCCTTGTTTTAGGAAACCAATTCCTTGTACACGGACATGAGATTATTAAATATATATAAAAGAAGGCAAAGATTAGACTAAAGTGAAGTCATAGAATTTTCTTTTCTTTTAAATGATATGGTTTTTAATATTTGTTTGTATCTTATAATAAAAATACTATCATATCTTGACCTTGTGCTAAATATTCTCTTTTAATTTATAAAGTATATATATGAAATTTGATTTTTAAATTAAGAATCTGTTAAAAAAATTGGAGCTCAAAATAGTATATGTTGATTGGTGCGGATAAATATTTTTAATTCATTTTATGGGAAAAAGGTGTAAATTATTGACTTTTAAGTAAAGTGTTTTAGATGTTCATTTTATGTTTTTGACCTCATCGGTTAGAACATATTTAATATGGTGGTAGGTATGAGTTGTATAATTATCATACTTATATTTTATAAATAAAATTCATGTAGAAGATAAGAAGAGATATCAAAATTTAAAAATCTTTACCATTCAACATAAAGAAGAATGGTGGTGTCATTGTATAATTACCCACATTATTACACTTGAATAAACATCACATTTATTTCAATTAAATGTATGGTCATAAATATCATTATATGATTAAATATTTAATGCAACCAATTATATGATGTATTTATTAAAAATAGAACATTTGATTTAAAATATCTATATATTTTTTTGATAAAAAAGTAAAATATAAGAAAAAAATTATCTACTCATAACTAGCTTTATTTAAAAAATATTTTAGTCTTTTATAAAATACTTTAACAATATTTGGTTTTATTGACTCTAATTTATGTTGGTCATGCATCAAATTGGATATGTTAAAAAAAAATTAAGCAAATGTAAAGTCAAAGTAAATTATTATTCCTAACATTTTTAGATTTCATTCTAAAAAAGTGGTGAAAATCTAAAAGAAATAGACTACAAAAGACTCTAATTATTTTTGGTCATGCATAAAATGGGATTTGGTAAAAAAATTAAACAAATATAAACTCAAAGTTAATAATAATTTCTAACATTTTTAGATGATATTTTGAACAAGTGATGAAAATCTAAAAGAAATGGATTACAAATTGCTTAAACATCAAATTCTTCAAACCTTTTTTATAGTGAGATTAATAAAACTAAATTATGTAGCCTTCACATTGAATCTTCACATTTTAAGCACTTGTACTAGATATTTGACATCATTCTCATTCTAATCATGCACTATAATACAAAATCTCAACAAGACAAATTTCAAAACATTTTCTTTTCCAACCTTTGTATGCTTTGATACATAATAATAATAGTTTTATTATAAAATATATTCAAGACAACCAAAAAATTTATTATAATGATAAAAAATTTATCAAGATTTGCATGATGGACAAACAATTCAAAATACTTCATAACTAGTCAAATATACTTGAATTTTTTTCAAGGTCCTATAGATATGGAACTCACACTTTACAATTTGGAAAATACAAAGAAAGTCTCAAATATAAAAGGAGGGGATTTACCAAATAAATTTTGGATTCCCTTCCCATTTATCACTTAGTGATAGGGTATGATCCATATATGCACACAATCCCTTTATTAGGCTTATTTTCCCCATATTTCAAACATACAAGTGAAGACAAAGTAATTGGCTACCATTTGTAGGAGGGATTGATTTCATTTTCCTTTAATATATGAAGATGATTTTACTTTTATATTTAGAAATCAAGAGTGACTAATGGAGAATATTATTCTATTTCTAATTATATAATATTTAAGCATTCTTACAAAATACACATATTTGTGTATTGCATAAGAGGCTAGATATCTCTTGTTCTTGGATATCATGTATTGAGATAATTATTTATCAATGATATTTTAGAATTAAAATCAAGGATCCTAAATTTGGGTTGTGTTGGAGTTGATTCTACAACCCTAAGCATCCAGAGGATCACCTACAATCAAATACAAGTCACAAAAATAGAAGAAAAGACAATAAGAATTTCTATTGAGGCCAAAGAGACTATTGATCCAAAAAAATATGAATCATAATGAATTTACATTAATAAATTATACAATAGTTATAATAATTTTTAAAAAGCTGAATGAAACCCTAAACAAAGATAAAATTAGATCATGACATGTGTCTTCATCCTATGAATAGAGACAAAAAGCACATGACTAAAGTAAACTTAAGTAGCTAGTGTAAAATAGACCTAATTAATTAATTAACTAAGAAAATGCACTTTTACTCTAACAACACCCTTTAATAAAAACTTAGGGAGAATTTAAAACCTCTAATGATGAATGCATAAAATTACCCATGTACAAATGAAAACAATCTCTCATAACTAGATAAAAAGAGAAAATTTCATTGGAAAAAAAATCTTCTCTTTGAGACACCCATGTACAAATGATAAATATCTCACTTAATCAAAGAAAAGAAAAAATATCATGGGCAATACTCCTCTCCAAAAGAGAGAAAGACATATGAAGGACTAAGAATTCTCCATAATAATGTCCCAAAAGAATAGGAACATGAAAAACACCAATGAAGCATGAAGAAGCTACAAATACTTATTGAAAGATGATTTCTCTAGTATTGTAATTGAATAAAATCCTCTAAAATCATGATAACAATTAGGATAAAAAAGAAAACAAATCTTCACGAGTGATCCCAATGACATTGCTCAAACATTGATCAAGTGGAAAAGAAAGAAATATTATAATAGTTAAATGTACATATGATACATTAATATACATGAATTACTCCATTAAAACTAGTCAAAAAATACATGTGCTTATAATCTGAATAAATTGATCAATTTTGAGGATGGGAGGTCACCTCTACAAATAAGAATCAACATGGTCTATCTTATATTTGTTCCACCCATCAAAATGCATAGCTAAACACCCAATTCATCCACCTAGTACATAAGAAAAAAATAGATATATAGGTTCTTATATGGCTTAGGAAATCTAAAAAACTTTCTAGGTGCACATTCACACAATGGATATAATAAAAATTTATATTATGAGATATTTGTAATTGGAAGCGTTTATAACCTATTATGTGGGGTTTATGAGTTATGAATGTGTTAATATGAATGAGATGAACTATTTAAATATGAAATAATTTGAGAGTCTAGGTTCAATAAAGATCCATTTGGCATAGGCTCATCTAAAATATGATTTTCTCTCCCATTGATGTTATTAGTATTGAATTGACTATGTTCCTATAAGATAAATCACTAGTATTTGGAAGTTACAACTAATCCAACTCCTCAAATTTATAATTATCATGAATGTATACTAAAAGATATAATTTATTGGAGTACATGTGCCTTCATGGATTATAAAATGATGAAAAATATAGGCCTAGTCTCTTTCTCATTTTTCATCCCTTTGCATATTTGGTATGGAGAAAGTGGTTTATTTAAATTATTTTTTCACAATGTTGGAAATTGTACCTAGGATCGTGCATGTACCTATTAATTTTAAGTCATTTCTTATACATGAATTAATGATATAATTATTTGTATGTTTATATTTTATAGCTACACAATAGTATGAAACTAGCACAATATGAGTTAATGAAAGTTAAATCTTATACTTATGCTAAAAGGACTTGCTTTTTTCCTTTTACGATTGTCTATAAAATAACATTATCATTTTTTAATACCCTTATTTTTATAACCATCCTTAATCTTGTGGATCTTGAAGAGTATGAGACATTGTCCAATATTATCCTTTTGGCTTAATCTTGCCCTTAGTTAATCATAGATTTGGTCATTTAATTTGGATCAACTTGATTCCTAGGTCTAGGTGATGAACCATTCCTTAGAGCTTAGCATGGAAATTAAAATAACCAATAATACAAAGACTAATGGTAAGAGGGGTGTTTTATAGTGCATTAATTTGTAGGCTTTCTATATCAATGTGGATTTTACTTAGTATGATTTGATATTGAGGACATTTTATACTTCTATATGATTTTTTTGGAGGAATCGAAATGCCTTGATTGATTTTAGATTTCATATTACCAATGAAATGAGACTTTTAGGATATTTTATATATACAAACTTGCGACCAAGTCTACATTAGGTTGTATATGTTGATAGCATAAGATTTTTCCTATAATGGTGAGTATGCCTTGGTTGTAAGGTATAGTTTGTTGGATCTTCTAGAGACTATTTATGATGATTAATTATTATTATTTTTTTGGCAAAAATAGACAGATCCATTATATTTTATTAATATTATACATACTTTAGTGAAGCTTCAGGAGGAAAGAAGTAGTAAGAAAACCTCCCTTCTTAGACAAAATATATATAGAAACTGACAAAATAGTACTATAGATGATTTACAAAGTTTCCCCAATAGTTTACAAAAAATGATGATTAAGTATTAATATCAATTACCATTGGACTTTCTTGTGTTTTGATATTGATTTAAAGTAGTTTATATTCTTTTATTTGGTAGTTTGTGTGACATCTCTTTGGATTGGGTCATTTATTTTGTCCTTTTTCATGATGGAGGATGAGAGGATTCAAGTTTTATATGATTGTCATGTTGGTCATTCTCATAGGTATCGTTATGATGCACATAAAGAACTTAGATATTTTGATGGTACATTTTGGCTATAGGCATTGTTCCCTCAAATTTTTAGGTTACAAGTACAAGAATATTAAGAAAAGGTATGTTGTTCACCTTGCGTATTAAGTTAAAATTTGTGTGGTATGTACCTAGAAAGTATAAAGATTTATGAATCACATGGGTTATAAATTATTTGAGTGGATTTGTATGTTGTATGCAATATTTGTATAAGTATTGAATGTGTATTATACCTTGAGAAAATATTTAATATTGGGGAAATTTAGTACCAAAAAATAAATTAAGGGGACATGGTTTAATAATATCATGGTTTAGAGGCACATGATTTATATAATGTCACTTGGTGGTTTTTTGTAGGCTTATTTATATAAAATAAATCACATGAGTAGTTTTTTTTGAGGACATAAGAGGAATCCTATAATTTTCTTTAGTACTTGAGAAAATGAATCTCTAAATTTGAACCATTCTTACAAGCACCTTTCCTAAGACCTTATACTGAGATGCTTTGGAGGAAACTATTAATAAATTTAATTATACCTAAATAAGGGAGAAAATTACCTTTCCAATGCCTAAATTATATGCAAATATATCTAAAAGTCTATTTTATGTAATATTCTATTTTTCTCTCGAAGAGCAACATGCCCAAATAGGAGGATAGGAGCTCTTAGATTTTTCATCCAAAATGGTTAAAAATATATATGTTGCCTCATAAAAAGAAAATTGAATAAGAAGGTGGAAATCTTCCCATAATTAATACTTTATCCAAATGCAACTATTGAGTCCTTAAGGATTCTTTTAATAATCTCATATTCTTGGACAAAGGCCTCATATTGAGGAAATCAAGAGACAATTTAAGTCATCCCTTTCCTTAGTAACCTTGATTATCCTTCCCAAGGTCTTCACTAGAAGAATTAAAAGTTACAAGGAAAGACAATCCTCTTGGTACATCCTCTCTCCATATGAAAGAAACCACTTGTAGATTCATTGACAAGGATGAATAAGGTAAGTGTGGAAATACAAGAATTAGGTAAAGTTATAAAATTATGGTGAAATAAATCCCTCTCAATGATTTATTCAAAAAAACCTTCACATACCAACCCTTTTGTTTATTAAAAAAATCAAATTTCGTCATTGATTGTAATTATGGATCTCATAATCTCTTTATTCAAGTAGAGGAAACCCTTGGTGATGAGAAATGAGAGTTGGAAAGAAGATTAGAGCCTCCAAGCTATAACCTTGGAGAGGATTGTGTACAAGGTTTTACAAAGCATTATAAGCCTAAAATAATTGATATTATTAGCACCATCCTTTTTGGGAACCAGGAACAAAAATGAAGAAACTTAGTGAGAGAAGATCCACCACATCAAGGTGGATGATATATCATTTTTTTTGTAAATAATAGAGGATATAAATTGTTACACATTGGGACCTTGTCACTGTTATAATGTGATTCTGATGCTATCATTTTTTTTTCATCAATGTTTGTCATTGATATCAACATATCCTAGGCTTAGATGTGGATTGGATGCTTTGGTGATCCAATAGAGTGTATTATGGGTAATATGTCATAAATATTTATCTTTATCCATGTCAGTGTTGGTCCCATTTATCTTGAAACATAATGTGTTTAATTTTTTTAGGTTAATTTATATTCAAAAAGTGGTCATTGCGCTTTAGTCCAAGTCTTTTCATTGTAACATATAGATCCTATATGTTGGTTTTGAAGTTCTCGGTAATGATGTAGCATTTTTTTTTTGAGTGAGGCACATTGTATTGAGTGGGGTGGTCTAGATTTCATTCCTTACTACCATGGAAATGCTTTAGTGTGATGTATTTTAAATTTCATTAGGTCGACCTAGTTGTTGGCATGACATGGTATAAGAGATTGATGATTCTATTTGTTGTGACATGCTTCTATGCAAGTAATATGTGAAGTGAATGAAAATCTGACAAGGGAATATTTTTGTGTTGATGTATATTCAAATTGGTACAATTGGTAGCTAAAATTTTATATCATTTCTATTTTGTTGGTTATTGGTGACAATGACTTCAGTGGTGGATTTATTTTAATTTCTTATATTCAGGTAGTGAGCCTAATTATACTATTAGTGAGCCTAATTTTACTGGGTAGTTAGCCCAATTGGTAGTGAGACTTACCTGCAATGAGAAAACCAATAGTGAGAACTTGTAAAAATCACCTTAACTAGTGTTCTTTTCATGAGAATTACCTTCTCTATGATTCTTTCCATCTTAATTTTTCATGTAAATTCTAGTGTTCATGGTGTTTGTTTATTTTTTCATGTTCATATTTGTTATAAGTTTCTGATTAATTTATGTATTCATTGGATGAACAACAGTTAAGGAAATTGTTGAGAATTACTAATCACCCCGTCTTAGTTATGCAATCCATTCAACAATCACCTTTCATAAAAAGGATATATCTTTTTACTTATTCATGCATATGAGACACAAATATTGTCTTGTTATCAACAAGGGTAATGAAAGTAGAGAAAAGGGCTAGAAGGATTACTTATTTGTTGATATCAAGGAGGGGGCTTCGAAAGATAAGATTCCTATAGAATAGTACTTCCTTAGTGATCATCTTCCTCAAAATGTATAGGGCCATCCTATTTCATTGCTTCTTTGATCTTATTTGGATTATTGTAGATGACAACAGAGCTCGATGGAAGAACTTGGTTCTTCTATCCTCTTCAAATAAATAAAGACTCTATACTTTTACTTCTAAAATATTTCCCATTTTCAATGAGAGAGTGGAAGTAACCAAGATCAAAAATTTCTTGACCCATGCCATGATTTTGAATAGTTTATTCAATATTTTAGAATTCTTAAATAATATTTTCCTTCTAATTAAAGACGTTTCCATAAATCTCTTTGTTTTATTTCAATCTATAGTTATCATGCTTTAAATTTTAGACAAATTTGAATTTTTTTGAGCCTTGGAAATCATCTTTCCAATATTTCTTAATTTGGGCTTTCAAGTAGGTGTGAAGAAGCCAATTTTAAAATTTGAAGGGTTAATTAACTCATGCCTCATTAGTTTAAAAGTGGAGAATGGTGAGATTATGCTACTCTTGAGAGGGAAGAAAGGATTAAAAAAATCTAGTCATTGAAAAGGGGGAACATATCAAACCTTACCTAGATGAGGTTATTCCATAATCATTAGTTCATCTTATTAGAACTAGATCTCTTGAATTCCACATCCAAAATTTATTGTTCACTATTAGAAAGTCAACAAAATCTTTCATAATGTTTGAGAAGTCAATTGATTTTTATTTTTCTACAAGGGTGGCAAAGGGGTTTTTCAATCTCATATCACCTTCTAATTCCAATTACTTTATGAGGATACAAAGGCTCCAAAATTTTCTTAATTTTTTTCTCTGTTGTTGAGAACCGAGAGCATAAATATTAGATAATATCAAGGATGAATTTTTTTTTCATAAAAGAGAATATTCAATATATTTTGGGCTTTTAAAATGTTTTATAGTCATAAAATTGTGGGTACCACAAAGTATTTATGTCTTCAAAGGAACCAAAAGAACTAAAAACATCACTAAAAGAAAATTTCATTTCTTAGGGTTAAAAAATGTTAGGATTGTTGGATTTTACATATACCTTTTGGAGTTGTTCATGTTAAAATTATGGTTTAAGTGTTGCAATTATTGTTGATGCATGGGCATCTTGGGTTCAAGGAAGTCTTGCATTAACCAAAAAAATAGTTTTATTCTTTTTGTTCTTGTTTCCTATCTGTGATATCATGTTGGCGGTTCATCATGTGTTCAAGTTAGTGTGCATGATCATAGAATATTATCCAAGAACTATCTTTGATTAGTTTCCCATGATCACACTTCATTTGGATTGGTATTTTCAAGTAATGACTCATTTTTTCCTAGGTAGCATGTTCATTACTTTTTCCTAATTATTGGTGGGATTTTTATCCCATGGCATCAATCTACAGCTTGTGGTGATTGGTGGTGCATCTTTCTATGTTCTTGGATCATGCGTGGACCTAAATATAGGATCACAAGGATTTTCATGATTTATGGATTGAGTTTTTATGATTTAGGACTTGTTCAATTTTTTGTAACACATTTTCCTATTCTTGGGAAATGAAATATTTCTTAGGAAAGACCTATGTGTCATGATGGATAAATATTGTAACTTGATGTAGTTCTATATGTAGTGAGTAATAGATGTATTATTCTAGATCTGTAATAGATCAGAAGGCTGATTGATCTATATTGTAAGGCTACAACCAGGTAGGCCTTATAGCCTGGCATGTATGAAGGCAAATTGCCAATAGTTTGATCTCAATTAATAAATTAGGTCTTGAATTTTTCTCTTATATTCCTATTGTCTCTTTCATGTGTTTACTCTTGCTGTGAGGTTGAATTGATCATCTTTTGGTCCCTCCTGCCTTGGACTGCATCAAGTGGTATCAGAGCGAGGTTTTTGTTCTTTAGGTATTGGTGTTGAATTGGATTTTGTTGTGAAACCCTAAGTAAATTTGGTTGTAGGAGAGTAGAATTGTGAATATGACCTACACTTGTAGAGGGTTACAAGATGGTTCAAGGAAGGAGAGATGTTGATCGTATAGTAATGGATTTGTTGAGATAGATTGCAACTAGATTTGAAGATGTGGAGACAACCCAAAGAAGAGGAAGACCTATTTAGGATGTTAGTGAAGATGAAGCCAAGGAAGTTGGTGAGAAATTATTCATCTTAAATAAGGTGATGAAAGGTTTTTAAGAGATTTGAAAAGAGTGAATGAAAAACCACATTTCAATCCTCCTGATTATGATGGAAAGCTTGATTTTGATGAATTATTGGATTGGATCTATGAGATGGAAAGATACTTTGAGTATGAAAGCACACCTATAGATAAGAAGGTGAAGATTGAAAGAACCTAATTGAAAGGATATGCATCTTTATGGTGGGTACATCTACAAAATGATAGAAAAAGTAGGGGAAAAAAATATCAAAACTTGGGTTAAGATGGTGAACAAGTTGAAGGGTAAATTCTTATCAGGTGATCATGATGCAATCAAGGTAGGTGGATCCAATGAAGGATAGTCCAAACCTTGCAGCCAATAGAATTATACAATAGATTACTCAACAATGAAACACAAATTAATTGTTCAACACTGATTTTCATTAACATGCCCAGCTGTAAGGCCTTTCGGGTTAGGGCCAATTACAATCAGAAAACAATTCTACAAGATCCACAACTAGATCCAATACAATCTCAGCTAGTTCAACTCTAAAGACAATCAAAAGCTGATGGAAACCCTAAGGCAAATCTAAACTTATACTCAAACTTCTAAGCAATCTTCTTGTTCCCAAGTATGCAAACCCTTAGCTCTACTACAATCAACTATCAGATTACAATCTGATCTACAAGATCATCAAGAAATTTTTCCACAACTTCACCAACTTCAGCTTTCAAAACCTTAGATCTAACTTACTAAGTCTTCAAGTCATGAACCTTTCTCCTCTTCTTGATCTATCCAAAATTCTATCCTAAATATCTACCCAAACACACCTTAAATACTAATCATCAGCCACAAGTCAGCAAGATGAAACCCTTAAATCCCCCCAAAAAATAATTAAATGCCATACAAGTTAGCTTACAAATGTATACAAACATTTAATTCAGCATATCGGCCCATAACAATGGCTACCGACAATAAATGCACCAAGTTGGTTCAACAAATCACACAGAGCTCTAGTTAGTAAGCTAGAACTACCGAGTGATAGTAAAATCATCGAGCACGCCAGGCATCACCGAGCACCAGTGTCAACTGAGCACTGTAGGCATGACCAAGTAACACTTTTAGTGAGTGCCAGAGACTACTGAGTTCCTTCAGTGACCGAGCTTTCTTCAATGACCAAGACCATCAATCAAGGCTACAACAGAGTAATACTGGCCAAAATACAAACACTCCATGTAGTTTCACCGAGGACATAGAATTCCCTTCCTTAACCTTGGATGCCCATGCATTAGACACCCTAGGTTCCAAAAGATGTTCATATGTGAGAAGAACATCTTTTAGGATTCAGAACATAAATCCCCAACTGGTTCTTCACATAGAAGTCCTCCACCTTTTCTGCTTGCAAATTCTTCCACTTCAGTTTCCTCTGTCTCTTCAAGTCTTTTCTTGACAATGTACAGGTCAGTTCTCCACACTGATCATTAATTTTCTCTGGATCCACAATCTCAACTCGGCTACCAATACTCATGCTTCTCCTACCAAGTGTTGTATCCATCAAAGGCATCAGTGAAAAATTCCTGTCATTCTTCTCAATAGTAAACACATTCTGGACACAGTCATAAATAGCTCTGCAATCATATTGCCAAGGTCTATCAAGCAACATATCACAACTATTCATCTACACAATGTCACAAAGCACAAGATCCTCCTACTAGCCAATCTGAACATCAATGAAGCATTGTTCTCTAACTTCCAAAGCATGAACATCTTGTAACTAGCCAAGCCTATAAGGAAAAGGATGTCTCATTCTACTCAAACCAAGTTTCTGAACTAGGTCCTCAGCAACAAGGTTATCAGTACTACTACTATCAACAATAACATCATAGAGTTTACCTTCAGTCTTGCATCGGGTCCTAAACAAGTTACTCCTTTGACAAGGTTCATCCTTTGTACCAAGCAATGTTTACTAAAGTATAAAGTTCTCTAAATTAGGTTCATTTTGAATGTTCTCATTCATCACAGCAGTTCATCGGTCAACCTTCTTCTATGTACACTCAAAAGAATAGTGTCCTTCCTCTCCATATTTATAGCAAGTACCCTTAAAGATAAATCTACCTATCTTCTTCTTTGGTTCCATAGGTTTCTATTCATCTTCTACATCAGTCAGCTTATCCTTCATCGAGTGATCAATCTTTTCTTTCCCTCGAGGATTACTAGGTTGTTTCCTCTTCAACTTATCTTTTGCCTTTAGAGCATAATGATAAGCATCTTCAACAGAGTTAATCTTCAGCATACCAAGCTCATCCTAAATATTGAATCTCAGACCATTAACATACTGAGCTACCTTTTCCTTACCAAGCTCTTGATGTCCAGACCAAATAGTAAGTTTGTAGAACTCCTCAGTATAATCTTCAATAGACAAATCCTTCTGTTTTAGATTCTGCAACTTCTTAAACAATTCAAGCTCATAGTCAACCAGTATGAACTTAGCTTTCAGCTTAGTCACCATCAATCTCCATTGATTGATCTTTGTTTTACCTTCATCTTCTTGGTCTCTTTGTAGTTCCTTCCACCAAAGAGTAGCATGTTCTTTCAACTTTTTCTATGCTAATCTCACCCAAAGAGGATCTTCAATTTCTTCCAACTCAAAGAAATCTTCAAGTTCACTAATCCAAACAATCAGATTGTCAGGTTTCAAAGTACCAAAGAAAGTAGAAAATTCCATTCGGTAATTACAAAACCGAGTAATAGATCTAGGCAACTGAGTAGTTTTGTCTTCACCAAATCTGTTCCTTCGATCATCACCATTAGATCCAATAGTTTCTTCATAGCCATCCTCAGTACCAACATTCTAAGGTATACCAACAATAGTTCTTATGATCTTGGTGACCATATCATTCTTCATCAATTCCATCTCAGATCTGAAATATGATTTTAGCTTCTTTGTAATCTAGGATTCAATAGTATCACAAAGATCAGAAATAACTCTAGGGTCCAATCTTCTCAGAGGAATCCTTAAAGATAAGAGAAAACCCTCTGCAACAAACCCTCACCGACCACCTTGTGACAACTTCCAAGTTGCAACAAGTCATATCTCAACCTACAATCTTGCAAACAACTAGGGCACAATTTCACAAGTTCAGTGCCTTAGATCTACAATCTAGATTGTGCACAATATTTTTGCCAACAAGATCAACTTTTCAAGATCAGTCTTGCTAGGTCAACCTTTTGCTTCAACAAGATCAACCTTTTCTCTGATACCACTTGATGCAATCAAGGTAGGTGGATCCAATAAAGGATAGTCCAAACCTTGCAGCCAACAGAATTACATAGTGGATTACTCAAAAATGAAACACAAATTAATTGTTCAACACTAATTTTCATTAACATACCTGGCTATAAGGCCTTCTGGGTTAGGGCCAATTACAATTAGAAAACAATTCTGCAAGATCCACAACCAGATCCAATACAATCTCAACTAGTTCAACTCTGAAGACAATCAGAAGCTAATGGAAATCCTAAGGGAGATCTAAACTTGTACTCAAACTTCCAAGAAATCTTCCTATTCCCAAGTATGCAAACCCCTAGCTCTGCTACAATCAACTATCAGATTAAAATCCAATCTACAAGATCATCAAGAACATTTTCCACAATTTCACCAACTTCAACTTTCAGAACCTCAGATCTGACTTACTAAGTCTTCAAGTCATGAACCTTTCTCCTCTTCTTGATCTATCCAAAATTCTATCCTAAAAATCTACCCAAGCACACCTTAAATACTAATCATCATCCACAAGTCGGCAAGATGAAACCCTTAACTCCCCAAAAAAAATAATTAAATGCCATACAAGTTGGCTTACAAATGTATACAAACATTTAATTCATCATGTTGGCCCATAACAATGGCTATCGACAATAAATGCACCAAGTCAGCTCAACAAATCACATAGAGCTCCAGTCGGTAAGCCAGAACTACTGAGTGATAGTAAAATCACTGAGCATGCCAGGCATCACCGAGCACTAGTGTCGACCGAGCACCACAAGCATGACTGAGTAACACTTTCACTGAGCACCAGAGACTACCGAGTTCCTTTAGTGACTGAGATTTCTTCAATGACCGAGACCATCGGTCAAGGCTACAACCGAGTAACATCAGCCAAAATACAAACACTCCATGTAGTTTCACTGAGGACACAGAATGCCCTACCTTAAAGTTGGATGCCCCTACATCAAATCATCAAGTTATCTTGTTGAGAAAGTTGTAGAACTTGAAGAAAAGGGACACTATTATGAAGGAGTATACTAAATAATTCTACCAATTGGATATTAGATCTGGACATATGGATGATGAAGTTGAAAGGATTCCAAGGTACCTAATTGGGTTGAGGAAATCTATACAAGAAGAAATCAGTCTGGTCAACATGGATAGCATTGAAGAAGAATATCAGTTTTCATTGAAGGCATAAGAGAAGTTGAATAAGAGACATGAACATAGACAAATATGTAGACATGGAAGATTTCCTAGAGGAAGGGGTAGATCATATAGAGAATTTGGAAGGTCTCATGTTGATAAGGACAAGACAAACTAGAACAAAGGAAAATTAGAATGGAAGGAAGAGAATTAATATAGAGGTAGAGGATGTTATTCAAGAGGGAGTTACTTAAGAGGTAATAATAATTACAAGAGTTAAGATAGAACTTGGTTAAAGGGTACTTGTTTCAAATGCAGGGAAGAAGGATAGAGAATTTGAGTGTACTAATGGGAATTTGACCAAGAAAATTGGTAGCAGTAGAAGGAATGTACTTGTGAAAGAAGATTCACCTGATTCTATGAATGGACTAAAGGATGGAGAAAACCTGATGATTAGGTGAGCTTTGTGGAATGAATAAACTGACGAAAACCCTATGATGAGGAAAATTTTTTCAAAACTAGGAGTAAGATTGTTGGTAAATGCTGCAAGGTGATCATTGACAGTGAAAGCTCATATAATTTAGCATTAGAGGAGTTGGTTACCAAATCATAGTTACTGAGGATAAAACACCCTAAGGCTTATCAAATTTCTTGGATTAGGGACAATCATAAGTTATTGATAAGTGAACAATGTCCTATGAAACTTAAGATTGGATCTTATCATGATGAAGTTCTTTGTGATCTTATGTCGATGGTTGTTGTCACATCTTGTTGGGTAGACCATGGAAATATGGTAGACAAGATTTGTATGATGGTATATTGAATATGTAAATTATTGTGGCCAATGGAATGAGACAAGTCTTGTTACCTTTGATAGAAGAATCTAGGAATATAAATTACACTACTATTAGAGTTTGTTTGGTTGAATGAAAAAAGTTCACAAAAGACTTGAATAGGGGTAGTATGTGTTATGTCTTGATTCCTAGAAAGCCTAAAAAGAGGAAAAAGAATGAACAACCATTGTAAGTTGAAGAATTTTTGACAAAATTTCAAGATATCATTTCAGATAATGTATGTAATGGATTACCTCTTATTACAAGTATTAGTCATTGCATGGATTTAATACCAAGAGCTAGTTTTACAAATAAGACACCACGCTAGTTGACACCAATAGAAAATGAAGAATTGAATAAACAAGTCCAGGAATTTTTGCAAAAGGGTTTGATTAGAGAAATATTGAGTCCATGTGTTGTATCAGTTTTGTTAGCACCTAAGAAGAATGAAGAATGGTGAATGTGTACTAATTCTAGAAATACAAACAAAATCATAGTGAAGCACTGATTTCCTTTACCAAGGATGGATGATATAATGGATTGTTTGAGTGGAGAAAAGTACTTTACCAAGATTGATTTGAAAAGTGGCTATCATCATATCAGAATTAGAGAAGGGGATGAATGGAAGATTGCTTTCAAGACAAATGAAGATTTGTATGAGTGGTTGTTTATGCCTTTTGGTTTAACTAATGAGCCTAGTACTTTTGCGAGGTTAATGAATGAAGTATTGAGGAAATTCTTAGGTAAATTTGTGATTGTTTATCTAGATAACATTATGATATTTAGTAAGAGTAAAGAAGATCATTTGTTGCATCTGAGACAAGTTTTGCAAAGATTGAAAGAGGAGACATTATTGATTAACCTAAAGAAATGTTCTTTCATGAAGGAAGAGACAGTGTATTTGGGTTTTTTTATTTCAGTTGAAGGTTTGAAGTGGGATCCCGAGAAAGTTAAAGTAATATTGGATTGGCCTATGCCTGAAAGTGTTGGAAAGGTTAGATCTTCCCATGGTTTGTCTAGTTTCTACCACAAGTTCATTAGGAATTTTAGTTCCGTTTATAGTCCTTTGATAGAAATAATGAGAGGAGATAAGAAATATTTCAAGTGGATACATGGAGTTGATAGAAGTTTTGAGACATTGAAGAAGAAGGTATTTGAATTATTGATATTGGCTTTACCTAATTTCACTAAGGTATTTCAAGTTGATTGTGATGCAAGTGGAAGTGAAATTTGTGTAGTGTTGAGTCAAGAAGGTAGACCTATTACTTTTTATAGTGAGAAATTGAATGATTTTAAGAGTAAATATTCAATTTATGATAAATAATTTTATGCTATTGTTCAAGCCTTGAATAAGTGGAGACATTACTTGATGCCTAAGGAATTTGTGTTATATATTGATCATAAGGCATTGAAATATTTGGGAAGTCAAAGTAAATTCAATTAGAGGCACATGAAATGCATTGAATAATTGCATAATTTCACTTTTGTGTTGAAGCATAGAAGTAGAAAGTCTAACAAAGTTGTTGATGCATTGAGTAGGAGAAAGAATTTTTTGACTGAGATGAGAGAAGAAGTTCTTGGAATTCATGATTTATAGAACTTATATGAAACTAAACCTAATTTTGCAAAACCTTGGAAGATTTGTAAGGAACTAGTGATAGATAAACATAAAAAATGGGTAGATTATTTCATTCAAGAAGATATGTTGTTCAAAGGAATTCAATTATGAATCCCAAGAGGATCAATGAGGGATAATATAATCAAGGAGAAGCATAGTGGAGGACTTGTAGGACACTTTGGTATTGATAAGACAATGAGTTTGATTAATGCAAAATACTTTTAGCCTAAAATTGATAAGCATGCTCAAATATTTATCAGGGCTTGTAGAATTTTCTAAGTTTCTGAAGGAGTTAGTTAGAATGTAGGATTGTATGTACACCGTTAATTGTTCCTATTAGACATTGGGAAAATATTAGCATGGATTTTGTTCTTGGTTTACCAGAGACACAAAGAGGTAATTATTCTATCTTTGTTGTGGTGGATAGATTTTTAAATTTATGTCACATTTTATACCTTGTAGAAGGACATCAGATGTTGCACATGTTTTTGATTTATTCTTTAAGGAAATTGTGAGGTTCCATGCATTACCAAGTAGTATTATTTTAGATAGAGATAGTAATTTTGTGGGTTATTTTTGGAAAACACTTTGGAATAAGATGAATACTGATTTTAAGTTTAGTTATACATTTCATCGATGGACAGATGGACAAAAAAATGTTTTGAATAGGATTTTGGGTAACTTGTTGAGATGTCTGGTTGGAGACAAACTGGGTAATTGGGATTTAGTTTTGGCACAAGAATAATTTGGATATAATAATTTAGTAAACTAGAGTACATGCAAGACACCATTTGAAGTTGTTACTGGCATGCATCCTAACGAAGTTCCATAATTGAAGGATCTTGGTCAAGAGGAGAAAATAAGTGCTTGATAAACTACAACTGATTAAATATCTTGAAATAAGGTTTGACAATGGAATGGATATTTGAAAGATAGTGATTGATGATCACCGAGCTACTAAAGTGAATGTAAGACATTAAATTAGTTGATGTATTGTAATTGATGTCAACTAGTTTTGATTGTACTTATCATGATGGTTACAAACATCTTAAGAAGGGAAAATAGTAAAGGAATTAGATATCTACATGAAGATGAGATGGATGAGAAAGATATGTATATGGTATTCATTGGGTAACTTATTGATGAGTCTATGGCATTATCTTAGTTATTTGATTATATTACATGAATCTATTATGTATCGAAGATCAAGAATGAACAAGTTCATGTGGTTGGTAAATGAAGAATTCTATATACACCAAGAAATTGTAGTGTATACCAAATATAGTGTTAACCAAACTAGTTATCACCAACGCATTTTGGTATTGACCTAGTGAAAGAAATAAATGGAACATATGATTACCGACTAAAGATGATGAGCTGGACAATTTCTTATGATTCTGAGGTAAATGATAATGTTTGTTATGATGATCAAATGGATGATAAAATTCAAGGATGATCAGATGAAGGAGAATGGAACGTGTAATTAATATAACTGTCAAGGAAGGTTAAAGTGGAAAAATCTATGGTGAAGATTAAGAAGAAAAATATATGGATGGAGATAAAATGGTTTATGATATCTATATAAAAAGATATGAGATTCATTATTGATTCTATTGCAGGAGAATTCACATGAAAAGATTGATTTCATGCAACACTGATCAAACTCGTTGAAGACAAAACTGAGCAAAACTGCAGACAACACCGAGCAACAGAGAAAGCAATTACCGAGCTGAATAGAGTTGGAGAAAATGAAGATATTGAATTGATTATTAATTAGAGGTATTTTTGAGCTTAGAATAGATCTGAAAATCTGCAAATCAACTTGTATTTGAATCAAATCATTACTGTATCAGTTTAACCATTTCTACAGATAAATCTCTTAACCAAGTAGGACTTAACATTCTTTATATTTCAATATGACATTCACTGAATGTTGATTATTTTCTTGTTCACCCCATAATGAATGTTTGGTCAAGGGAGAACTATTAGTGATAAATCCTCTAACCAGGTCACACCTCACAGTGTGTTCTATAACCTTTAACAGGGTTGGCTCCTAACCGATCTCACTTCAAAAGAGTAAATTATTTTGGGTTACTAGTCCCAGGTGGTTTTTACCCTAACATGGTTTCCACATTAAAAATATGTGTGTTATATGTGTATGGATGTGTTAACTTGTTATTTTACTTTACACATTACTATAATTGGATTGATCGGTAAACTTAATATTTAATTTACTAGTAATCGGTATATAAAGAGAAAGCCATAGTTAATATTATACCGAGTTGATTAATTGATTTATATGTATTGTTATATACATTTGGGAGTATTTGGGACTGTAGGATAGTTGGACTTAACTAATTCACCCCCCTCTCAGTTATCTACCAATTGGTATCAGAGCATAGAGTGCTTAGAAGGAAAGTTTGAAGGACTTAACCTAAAGATCACAAGATGTATAAGAGAGAGTTGCCCAAGCTAAACAATGACAACTTCTCGACATGGAAAAGTAGAATGAGATTGTACCTATCAGGATTGGAGAGTCTGCAATATACTACTTGGATAATGGGTTCATCTTGCCCAATGGACCTTTGACTGTTGAACAGATGAGAGAAATACATGAGCACAATACTACAATGATAGAGCTTGCATCTTCCTTGTCAGATGATGAATTTAAAGATGTTAAGACTTGTAATTTTACTAAACATATGTGGGACAAGTTTACACTAGTTCATGGAGGAGATGTGAATGTGCTAAGGGCTAAAGCTAAAATTCTTAGAGGAAAGTTTGATGACATGAAAATGAAAGGAGAGAACATATCATAGTATAGCAATCGAGTCAAGGATATTGTGAATGCTATCCAAGGAGAAGGAGGTATTATTGAAGAAGTAACTATTGTAAGTAAAAATATCATAACCTTATCACATGTTTATGCTATTAGAGTCTCTGCAATTTATGAGATGATGTCAGCCCCTGGTAATCATATTACACTTGATAGTATAATTAGTAGACTGACTACATTTGAGTTGAATAACTTTGATAATAGTGTTGTTCCTAATGTTGAATCTGCATTTATGCCATCTCTAAAAATTGGTAAATCAAGAAGCAAACACATGATAAGAAATGAGAGTGATAGTGAAAGTGATGAGGATGAACTTGATGAGCTTGAAGCATTAATGGCTAGAAGACTGTAAAAAGGTAAAGGAAGATATAGAGGAAAACTACCTTTGGTATTCTTTAATTGTAAAGAGATTGGCCATATTGCAGCTAGATGTCCTAACAAGAAAGAAGATGAGAAAAGTAAAGAAAGATATAATGAAAGGAAGTCTGATAGAAGAGATAACCGAGAACATAAAGGCAATTGACAGTATGACATGAGAAGTAACTGAGATTACAAAGACAAAGGCAAGAAGGCATGTTACCTTGTTGAAGATGATGATGATGACACCAAAACCAACACTAATGAAGACATTGAGTTGGTATTCATAGATTTGAAAGAAGATTTAGAAGAAGAAGAAAGGTATGTTGAAACATCACTTATTTCTAAAGTTAGCAAGAATGATACTTGGATCATTGATAGTGGTTGTACACATCATATGACTGGTGATGAAGATAAATTTAAATACCTTGGACATTATAATGGTGGATCTATTAAAAGGGACAATGATACACCTTGTCTAGTAAAGTGAAAAGGGTCTATATTATTGAACAATAAGATTAGATGTGAGACAACATATTGGGTGAAGGGACTTAATTATAATCTATTGAGTATAGCACAACTGAATAAAACAGGTCAGCAAGTTGCATTTGAGAATAAAAAGGTGAAAATATATGATGAGACTAGAAATTTGGTCAGTACTGGTGAACAATCTAAAGGTAATCTATTCTATCTTGACAATGTTGAAACTTCTTGTTTGTTGGCTAGAACTGAAGATGTGTGGTTATGGCACAAAAGGTTATGTCATGTGAATTTTGACACCATGGTTAAGATCAATAATAAAAGGAGAGTTAGAGGCTTACCAAGATTATCTAAACCTGACCATGTCATATGCAAACAATGTCAAATGGGAAAAATGTCAAAATCTAGTTTTAAGAGAAAAAACTATTCATCCAATGCTATTTTGGAGTTGGTCCATATCAACTTGTGTGGTCCTATGGGAACTCAGAGTTATTATGGAGACAGATACTTTATCTTTTTTTTTGATGACTACTCTAGAATGATGACTGTCATGTTCTTGAAAGAAAAATATGAAGCTTTTAAGATGTTTAAATGGCTTAAAGCTAAAGTGGAAAAATAAAGTGGTAAAGAACAAAAATGCTTGAGATCAGATAGAGGTGGTGAATTTATTTCTGATGAGTTCAGTAATTTTTGTAATGAGCATGGAATTAAGAGAGAGGTTTCTACACCGAGGACACCCCAACAGAATGGGATTGTTGAAAGGAGAAATAGATCTATTGTGGATTGTGCTAGAACACTAATGATTGAAAAGGATGTTGCACAAATATAATAGAGAGAAGTTGTTAGTATTGTTGTATACACATTGAACTAAGTTCAACTGAAGAAAGATTCAAACAAGACACCTTATAAATTATGGTATGGTTACACACCTAATGTAAGTTATTTCAGAATATTTTGAAGTACATGTTATATTCTAAAAGATGATAGAAATGGGAAATTTGGTTCAAGAGGTTTCTACACCGAGGACACCCCAACAGAATGGGATTGCTGAAAGGAGAAATAGATCTATTGTGGATTGTGCTAGAACACTAATGATTGAAAAGGATGTTGCACAAATATAATATAGAGAAGTTGTTAGTATTGTTGTATACACATTGAACTAAGTTCAACTAAAGAAAGATTCAAACAAGACACCTTATAAATTATGGTATGGTTACACACCTAATGTAAGTTATTTCAGAATATTTTGAAGTAGATGTTATATTCTAAAAGATGATAGAAATGGGAAATTTGGTTCAAAAGGTGATGAAGGAATATTCTTAGGATATTCTACTAAGAGAAAAGCTTACACATGTTTGAATAAGGATACTAATAAGATGATTGAAAGTGAAAATGTGAGAGCTGATGAATTTTCTAAGAAGAATGATGAAGAAAGCAAAAAGGAACTAGAAGATTATGGTAGATTTACTTACATTGAGAAACCTTAACTCTACCTGAGCAATAGTCTGGCATTATCGAGCATCAAGGTAATGCTACTGAGCATTAGTCTATACAGATCAAGAATAAGAAAATAGTTACCGATGAAGATAATGATCATACACCAAGTGGAGAACATATTGAAGAATAAAGAATTGAACCTGTACTTGCAAGATACATAAGGAAACATCATCCATGCAATCATATTATTGGAGATAATAAAGTTGGCATGATGACATGAAGTAAGTTGAGAAATAACACATGCTTAGTTTGTGAATTTGAACCTAAAATTATTAGAGATGCACTTGAAAATGATGAATGGGTTAAGGCCATGAATGAATAAATTGATCAGATACAAAAAACAAAACATGGACATTGGTACCGAGATTGAAAGAAAAGAATGTAATTGGAACCAAATGGATATTCAAAAACAAGTTGAATGAAAATGGAGATGTCACTAGGAATAAGGCAAGATTTTTATGCAAAGGGTGTGCACAAGAAGAAGGTATTGACTATGGTGAGATTTTTGCACCCGTTTCTAGACTTGAAGGAGTTAGAATATATCTTGCTTATGCTTCTTACAAAGGATTTAAATTTTATCAGATGGATATTAAATCTGCATTTCTGAATGAAATACTTGAAGACAAGGTATACATTGAACAACATGAAGGTTTTGTTGATCCTAATAAGAAGAACACGGTATGTAAGTTACAAAAAGCACTATATAGATTGAGACAAGCACCAAGAGCATGGTATGAAAGATTGTATTCCTACCTTATCAGTATTGGATTTGTTAAAACAAGTGACAACAACAATTTGCATTTGAAAGGTGAAACTGATGATAAGATTCTTATTACTCAAACTTTTTTTAATGATATCATATTTGGAGGACATGATAACCTATGCAAATCATTTGCTGATGAAATGAGAAAATAATTTCAAATGTCAATGTTTGGAGAGATTAAATTTTTTCTTGGTTTGAAAATTTTACAACAAAATGAAGGCATATACATTTCTCAATCAAAGTACATAAAAGAAGTATTGAAGACATTCGGTGTGGAGGATTCAAAACCAGTCAGTACACCTATGGTTACTGGATGTAAATTGACTAAGGATGACCAGTCAACCGAGGTAAATTAGACATTATACAGATCAATGATTGGTAAGTTGATGTATGTTGTGCATAGTAGACCAAATATTGCACATGCAGTTGGAATTATAGCAATATTTTTTGCTAATCCTAAAGAATCACATATGACTATTGTAAAAGAATTTAGAGATAATTGAAGAACATTGAAAACCATTGCTTGTGGTACAAGAAAGAAGGCAATTTTGAAATAAAAGTCTATACAGATGCAGATTGGGCTGGAAACATTGATGATAGAAAGAACACTACTAGTGGAGCATTATTTTGAGGAGAAATACTAGTTACTTGGATAAGTAAGAAACAAGGATGCATTTCTCAATCCACTGCAGAAGCAGAATATGTTGCTGCTGCTAATTGTTCGAACATTGCATGGATAAAAAAAACTTTTGGAAGGTATGAATGAAGAGATCAATGACCCAATAATAATATATTGTGATAACACTAGTGCAATAAACATTTATAAGAATCTAGTGATGCATGCAAAGACAAATAATATATCTATAAAGTATCACTACTTGAGGGAACAAGTACAAGAAAAGCAAGTGAAATTGGAGTATGTGAAATCATAAGAGAAACTTGACGATATATTTACTAAACCCTTACAAAAGGATACATTTGAGTACTTGAGGACTAGACTAGGGGTCCATCCCCTATTTATCAGTCACTAAGGTGATTAGGAGGTTTCATCAACCTATACTTTAATCAGAATATCAAATGATGTTGATGCATGATGTTCACACTTTAGGTTTCCTGAGGTTGTGAAAGCTAAAAGATGAAAGATAATTTGAAACTACATATCGGTACATGAAAGGTACTTGATCTAAACCAAACACCAGAGATGATATATTGGCTACTGAAGAGTTGTTTTTTTTTGTTTTTTTTGGCATTGTTGTCAAAGGGAGAGAAGAATCAATGAAATATTTATCTGAAGAGAGATATAGACATAGGGAGAAAAGATCAAATCTACAAGGAGAGACTGCATGGAGTATTGATGTTGTGTAGTGATTAAACATATTAAATGTACAAGCTAGGGAGAGATTACCAAGTTACAACATTTGCATACATGGTTGTAGAATAGATTTTTGGTATCCTATGGAATATTTCAAATTGTGTTGCCATCAATGTCAAAGGGAGAGATTGATAAACTACAACTAATTGAATATCTTGAAGGAAAGTTTGACAATGGAATGGATAATTGAAAGATAGTGATTGATGATCATCGAGCTACTAAAGTGTATGTAAGACATTAAATTAGTTAATGTATTTTCATTGATGTCAACTAGTTTTGATTGTACTTATCATGATGGTTACAAACATCTTAAGAAGGAAAAATGGTAAAGGAATGAGATATCTACATGAAGATGAGATGGATGAGAAAGATATGGATATGGTATTCATTGGGTAACTTATTGATGAGTCTATGGCATTATGTTAGTTATTTGATTGTATTACATGAATCTATTATGTATTGAAGATCAAGAATGAACAAGTTCATGTGATCAGTAAATGAAGATTTTTTTATACACTGAGAAAGTGTAGTGTATACTGAGTATAGTGTTAACCGAGCTAGTTATCACCAACGCATGTTCATATTGACCAAGTGAAAGAAATAAATGGAACTTATGACTACCAACTAAAGATGATGAGCTAGATAATTATTTATGATTCTGAGGTAAATGATAATGTTTGCTATGATGATCAAATGGATGATAAAATTCAAGGATGACCAGATTAAGGAGAATGAAACATGTTATTGACACAACTACCAAGGAAGGTTAATGCAGAAAAATCTATGGTGAAGATTAAGAGGAAAAATATATGGATGGAGATAAAATGGTTTATGATGTCTATATAAAGAGACATAGATTCATTATTGAGTCTGTTACAGGAGAACTCATGTGAAAAGATTGATTTCATGCAACACTGATCAAACTGGTTGAAGACAAATCTGAGAAAATCTACAGACAACACCGAGCGGCAGAGAAAGAAATTACTGAGAAGAACAGAGTTGGAGGAAATGAAGATATTGAATTGGCTATTGATCAAAGGTATTTTTGAGCTTAGCATAGATCTGAAAATCTATAAATCAAGTTGTATTTGAATTAGATCATTATTGTATCAGTTTAACCATTACTCACTAATACATTTGGGGGCATTTTGTGACGGCTATGTGTCGCAATTGCGACAGCTATGTGTCGCAATAGCAACACCCATAGACGTCGCTATTTTTTAGTCGCAAATTGTGACGTCTATGGGTAGCCATCGCAATTGTGACACATATCCCGTCGCAATGTGACTAAGATTTGTTAGCGGCATGGGCGTCGCCCCCCCGTCGCATGGCTTCAGAGGGCCATCGCAATCGTGACGGACCTCCCAAGCAATTGCGATGGGCGCCTGCATCGCATTGCGACGGGTTGCCGTCACAATTGCGACGCCAGTGGGTGGATTAAAAAAAATAAATTTATTTAATACATTGCTAATGAACCACATTAATGATTTTTTCTTTCAACAAATGAGGACAGCCACTGTAAAGACAACATGATAATGTACACTCACTGTAAGGACAGTCACAAATGAGGACATCTCATAGTGACTGTCCCTAGTGTAATTGCCACTTGAATGTATTGCTATTCAGCCACATTAATGCTTTTATTCTTCAACAAATGAGGATAGTCACTCTAAAGACAACATGATAATGTACACTCACAGTGAGTGTACATTATCATGTTGTCTTTAGAGTGACTATCCTCATTTGTTGAAGAAGAAAAGCATTAATGTGGCTGAATAGCAATACATTCAAGTGGCAATTACACTAGGGACAGTCACTGTGAGATGTCCTCATTTGTGACTATCCTTACAGTGAGTGTACATTATCATGTTGTCTTTACAGTGAGTGTACATTATCATGTTGTCTTTACAGTGTCAATATATGCATTATTACTTAAACTGAAGAGTACACTAAATAATATGTCATTGTGGAGTTCTGATTGCTTCCAATTTGATATACGCTTGTTCTACTTATGTATCCAGCATCATGTAAGAAAAGTTGATGCTTTTAAAATAGATTCATTTAGCCATGAAATGCCTGTGCATGTTACATACAATATTCCAAGGCCCAAAACTGATTACTCATTATAATTCATGTACAGAATGATAATCAACCACAACGAGGCATGCGTAGGCACTGCTTAGATTTTGAGGCATCAGAAGCTCATAGAAGAAACTTGACCAATGGCTCATGGAATGCAACAAACTTATTGCCTAAAACAGGAGCATTGGTAACCACAGATGATGGTTTTGAAAAGAACACTTCACCATCAATGTCACGTGAGGGAACTGCAATTTCTGATGGCAAGTAACTTTTAGTATATAAGAGAGATGCAGGTACAGATGCTGGGAATACATTGCTAATGAACCACATTAATGCTTTTTTCCTTCAACAAATGAGGACAGTCACTTTAAAGACAACATGATAATGTACACTCACTGTAAGGATAGTCACAAATGAGGACATCTCACAGTGACTGTCCCTTGTGTAATTGCCACTTGAATGTATTGCTATTCAGCCACATTAATGCTTTTCTTCTTCAACAAATGAGGATAGTCACTCTAAAGACAACATGATAATGTACACGAGCTGTAAGTGTACATTATCATGTTGTCTTTACAGTGACTATCCTCCTTCAAGTGGCAATTACACAAGGGACAGTCACTGTAAAGGCAACATGATAATGTAGAGAAACGTTGTCATTTGTATTTTCAACAGTGCCAAGAGAGATTCCCTTCGCGAAATCACAGCTACAATTTCTGAGTATGTTGGGTTTATTTTTCTTTTGTCATTATTATGTAATCTGGTATTCAGCTGTTACAGAGCTAAAATACCCAGAAATGAGGACATATCTGTGTTGAATTTATTGTTAGCGGCTTTGGTTATTTAGAAGTTTAATTTTATTTGTTCATCTTTCAAGCACAAATGTTTTGTGGACCGTAACATATTCATTGTTTCGGGTATGCAATGAAACAGCCGTAACTTGCAACTACCTTCACGGTACTTGTGTACATTATCATGTTGTCTTTACAGTGACTGTCCTCATTCAAGTGGCAATTACACAAGGGACAGTCACTGTGAGATGTCCTCATTTGTGACAAGGACAGTCACACATGAGGACATCTCACAGTGACTGTCCCTTGTGTAATTGCCACTTGAATGTATTGCTATTCAACCACATTTATGGGCCCGTTTGGACCACAGCACACAGTAGCATCTACAAAGAAGAATATCCTAGGTGTAACAAGTTGTAAGAATATACCAACAGTTCTAAGAAGTTCCCTAGCACATAGTAGCATCTACAGAGAAGAATATACAACATGAGGGCAGCCACTATAAAGACAACATGATAATGTACACTCATTGTATGTGTACATTATCATGTTGTCTTTACAGTGACTATCCTCATTCAAGTGGCAATTACAGAAGGGACAGTCATTATGAGATGTCCTCATTTGTGACAAGGATAGTCACACATGAGGACATCTCACAGTGATTGATTGTCCCTTGTGTAATTGCCACTTGAATGTATTGCTATTGAACCACATTAATGCTTTTCTTCTTCAACAAATGAGGACAGTCACTCTAAAGACAACATGATAATGTACACTCATTGTAAGGACAGTCACAAATGAGGACATCTCACAGTGACTATCCCTTGTGTAATTGCCACTTGAATTACACAAGGGACAGTCATTGTGAGATGTCCTCATTTGTGACAAGGATAGTCACACATGAGGACATCTCACAGTGATCGATTTTCCCTTGTGTAATTGCCACTTGAATGTATTGCTATTGAACCACATTAATGCTTTTCTTCTTCAACAAATGAGGATAGTCACTCTAAAGACAACATAATAATGTACACTCACTGTAAGGACAGTCACAAATGAGGACATCTCACAGTGACTGTCCCTTGTGTGATTGCCACTTGAATGTATTGCTATTCAGCCACATTAATGCTTTTCTTCTTCAACAAATGAGGATAGTCACTCTAAAGACAACATGATAATGTACACGGGCTGTAAGTGTACATTATCATGTTGTCTTTATAGTGACTGTCCTCCTTCAAGTGGCAATTACACAAGGGACAGTCACTGTAAAGGCAACATGATAATGTAGAGAAACGTTGTCATTTGTATTTTCAACAGTGCCGAGAGAGATTCCCTCTGTGAAATCACAGCTACAATTTCTGAGTACGTTGGGTTTATTTTTCTTTTGTCATTATTATGTAATCTGGTATTTAGCTGTTATAGAGCTAAAATACCTAGAAATGAGGACATATCTATGTTGAATTTATTGTTAGTGGCTTTGGTTATTTAGAAGTTTAATTTTATTTGTTCATCTTTCAAGCACAAACATTTTGTGGACCGTAACATCTTCATTGTTTCGGGTATGCAATGAAATAGCCGTAACTTGCAACTACCTTCACGGTACTTGTGTACATTATCATGTTGTCTTTACAGTGACTGTCCTCATTCAAGTGGCAATTACACAAGGGACAATCACTGTGAGATGTCCTCATTTGTGACAAGGACAGTCACACATGAGGACATCTCACAGTGACTGTCCCTTGTGTAATTTCCACTTGAATGTATTGCTATTCAACCACATTTATGGGCCCATTTGGACCACAGCACACAGTAGCATCTACAGAGAAGAATATCCCAGGTGTAACAAGTTGTAAGAATATACCAACAGTTCTAAGAAGTTCCCTAGCACATAGTAGCATCTACAGAGAAGAATATACAACATGAGGGCAGCCACTGTAAAGACAACATGATTCCTGTGGAGGAAGTGTCTGTACTCATCAAACACATGCTTTCCTAAACTTTTTGAATGACGAGATTTCATCTTTGGACCACAAACTGGACATGCAAATTTTTCCTTTGTTTGAAGACCTACAAGATAATGATATAATTGGATTATTAAATATGTTGATTTTTATAATTAGAATTATCATGCGCAACTTGAATTCACTATAACATACCACAAAAATGTGTTAGCCCTGGGGCATCATGTATTGTCCATACAAGTATTGCATGGAATTGAAATTGTCTTTGTCCTATTGGTCTAGACATGTCATATATAGTGACACCGTTCCATAACTCCACCAACTCATCAATAAGAGGCTCAATATATACATTCATATCTTTAACTTGATATTTACCTACTTGAATGAACAGTAACATTACATAATTATTGTGACCATTTTACTGTAAGATTTGTAAGTACATGTAAATTAATAACTATCAAATGATAAAATACCTGGAACAATCATTGCCAACATAATGTGCTCCCTCTTTATTGACATCCACGGAGGAATGTTATTGTTGATAACAAAAACAGGCCACACCGAGCAAACAGATCTCATCTCTCCAAATGGATTGACACCATCCGCTGCCAATGAAAGCCTGAGATTATGAGGTTCTTCTTTGAAGTGTTGCCACTTTTCCTCTATGTGCATAAATGCCGAACCATCTGCAGGGATTCGAATAATGTCATCTCGACTTCTATTGCGTGCATGGTAATCCATAAATTGTGCCAAGCTAGTACACCTGAATAATTGTCGCATCCGTGGAATAATGGGGATGTAACGAAGAACCTTGTGAGGCACCTTTTTTGTTATTCGATCTGTTCGATATCTACTTGTATGACATACAGGGCATTGTGTTGCAAATTCATGTTCTTTATAATATATAATATGATCATTGGGACAAGCATGTATTGCTTGATACTCCATTCCAATATCTTTCATAATAGCAGATAATTCTTGATATGAGCGAGGTAGAATATTTGATGGTGGTAACAAAAACTCGCCTATCAATCTACAGCAAAAAATATAAGTTGTTAATATAAACAATATTAGTGGTACATTATTCACCCTTTGTTAACTATAAAGACATATATGACATACCTTAACATACGTGACATTGTTATGTTGGATAAACCATTCATAACCTTCAAGTTCAACAACAACAATACAGCAGAGAGAAGAGTTGTTTGGGAGTCTTTGTATAGGGGCTCGTATGCCTTCTCAAGTAGAGGTACATCAAGGCTATCATCATCATCATGATCAGATCCGCTTGGAATAAATGTGTCATGGATCAATGTATTTATACCATCATCTTCAATTGTGTTTTCTAGCACATGATCATCATCTTCCATGGGATCATTATCTTCACCTTGGATATTCGCACCCCCATGTTCCTCCATATCATGTACTTCCCTGGGGAGATCAACCTATATAAAATTGATTAACATAAATAAACCATGATCTTCAACTCATCATCAAGTGATTTCATATGTATATAAATTGTTAAAATGATATAATGAACAACTTACCAGTGGATGATAGTCATGCCCCCCTTCAATGTGACCATTCTCCCTACAATGTCTCTTAACTGTTTTGATTAGCAATCTTCTACGGTTTAAGCCCTTACAAATTTTGCAGGGACAATAACATTTTCCATCACCTTTTCTTTTCAAGTTAGACCACAATCTAGCGATTGTCTCCCTATTTTGTTCTTCACTTATATTATCTGACATGATCGTTCTTCACAGGAAGCAAAAATTGGGCTATGAAAACTTCGGTCTACAACTTTCAGTGACTAAGCAAAATTGTCAAAAGTACACAAATCTTCTTAGACCTAGTTAAATCCTTTAATATTTTAAAAGTCTAGTTAAAATATACATTAGATTAAAAAATATACAATTTTCATGCCTGAGCGTGCGGCTACGACTAGTGCAATGGTCTTCTTGCTTAGCTCTAGAAGCTCTCTAGCAATCAAAACATATAAGCTACAAGGCCTAACAGCAATTTCAAAACATATAAGCTACAAGGCAAGACATATTACATGACATGGCAAAAGGATTAAAATATACATTTGATTAAAATATATACAATTTTCAAACCTGAGCGCGCAGCTATAACTCGTGCAATGGTCTTCTTGCTTAGCTCTAGAAGCTCTCCAGCAATCAAAACATATAAGCTATTAGAATTCATTAACTTTCTGTAATTGGAAAACTCTATTTGATATTAAACCGTAAACTACTACTATTCTCTCCATAAGAACTAAGTACAAAATTCTTTCAAGTTCACATCCATGATTCCCTTTAGATTAAAATATACAGCAAAAATAAGCTAAAAGTCTAGTTAAAATATACATTAGATTAAAAAATATACAATTTTCAAACCTGAGCGCGCGGCTATAACTCGTGCAATGGTCTTCTTGCTTAGCTTTAGAAGCTCTCCAGCAATCAAAACATATAAGCTACAAGGCCTAATAGCAATTTCAAAACAAGGGTCATCAAAAGAACCAAAAACAATGTGTGCAAACAATACCTTGTGAAGTGGTATAGACAATTAGAAGATGCTACTATGTGCTAGGGAACTTCTTAGAACTGTTGGTATATTCTTACAACTTGTTACACCTGGGATATTCTTCTCTGTAGATGCTACTGTGTGCCGTGGTCCAAACGGGCCCATAAATGTGGTTGAATAGCAATACATTCAAGTGGCTTACACAAGGGACAGTCACTGTGAGATATCCTCATGTGTGACTGTCGTTGTCACAAATGAGGACATCTCATAGTGACTGTCCCTTGTGTAATTGCCACTTGAATGAGGTCAGTCACTGTAAAGACAACATGATAATGTACACATACAATGAGTGTACATTATCATGTTGTCTTTACAGTGGCTGCCCTCATGTTGTATATTCTTCTCTGTAGATGCTACTACGTGCTAGGGAACTTCTTAGAACTGTTGGTATATTCTTACAACTTGTTACACCTGGGATATTCTTCTCTGTAGATGCTACTGTGTGTCGTGGTCCAAACGGGCCCATAAATGTGGTTTAATAGCAATACATTCAAGTGGCAATTACACAAGGGACAGTCACTGTGAGATGTCCTCATGTGTGACTGTCCTTGTCACAAATGAGGACATCTCACAGTGACTGTCCCTTGTGTAATTAAGTATTGTGGGGAAGCATTCTAAATAACCAAAGCCGCTAACAATAAATTCAACACAGATATGTCCTCATTTCTGGGTATTTTAGCTCTCTAACAGCTGAATACCAGATTAAATAATAATGACAAAAGAAAAATAAACCCAACGTACTCAAAAATTGTAGCTGTGATTTTGCGGAGGGAATCTCTCTCGGTGCTGTTGAAA
This sequence comes from Chamaecyparis obtusa, assembly GCA_027943335.1. Taxonomy (NCBI): domain Eukaryota; kingdom Viridiplantae; phylum Streptophyta; class Pinopsida; order Cupressales; family Cupressaceae; genus Chamaecyparis; species Chamaecyparis obtusa. The sequence goes on along the minus strand of BSBK01002737.1, from coordinate 1,523,442 downwards.
ACACAAATGACAACCCGCTTGATTTCGTGGAGGGAATCTCTCTCGGTGCTGTTCAAAACACAAATGGCAACCCGCTTTGTTCAAAACACAAATGATAACCCGCTTGATTTCGTGGAGGGAATCTCTCTCAGCGCTATTGAAAACACAAATGACAACGTTCCTTTTTTTTTTTGCACTTATATCCCGACCAACATAAGGTCCATTTGTAATACAACATGATAATGTACACTTACAGTGAGTGTACATTATCATGTTGTCCTTAGAGTGACTATCCTCATTTGTTGAAGAAGAAAAACATTAATGTGGCTGAATAGCAATACATTCAAGTGGCAATTACACAAGGGACAGTCACTATGAGATGTCCTCATTTGTGACTATACTTACAGTGAGTGTACATTATCATGGTGTCTTTAGAGTGACTGTCCTCATTTGTTGAAGAAGAAAAGCATTAATGTGGTTCAATAGCAATACATTCAAGTGGCAATTACACAAGGGACAATCACTGTGAGATGTCCTCATGTGTGACTGTCCTTATCACAAATGAGGACATCTCACAATGACTATCCCTTGTGTAATTCAAGTGGCAATTACACAAGGGACAGTCACTGTGAGATGTCCTCATTTGTGACTGTCCTTACAATGAGTGTACATTATCATGTTGTCTTTAGAGTGACTATCCTCATTTGTTGAAGAAGAAAAGCATTAATGTGGTTCAATAGCAATACATTCAAGTGGCAATTACACAAGGGACAATGTCATGAGCCATGACATATTGAACTTAGTATAATAATAAAATGATTAGATGATATATAATAATCTATTATTAACGGTATATAACAATAATATATAATTATTATCAAAAGATAATAATAATATATAGTTAGCATAATAAGTAATATGTTAATTAAATAATATTAAAATATTAATAAATAACATAATTATGATTATAATTATAATATAAATTAATAATAAATAATTATTAATAAATTATATATATTATATTATAATAATATATTAAGTAATAATATTAAATCAATTATTGATATAATAATTTTAATATATAAATAATATTAATAAACCTCTCAATATAAAACAATATGTTATCACTATAATAATATTTATTATAATATTATTAATATTACTAACATCATTAATTATAATATTTAATAATAACAATAACATTAATAATAATAATAATAATAATAACGTTTAAAGCAATATCGAATATCTGTAATCGATATACATCTACATTAAACATCTGCATTATCTATCACGATGAGGAATGAAGAAGTGATACAACAATCACTAGTCATTACACATCGATACCATGAGAGGATGATTAATGAACCAAATACTATGAAGTCAAGATCAACATGATATGAATAAGGGATAGGTCGCTATGTGTTTCAGAAGATGTATTGATAAGCAAGAAGGATAACCATTCATATATTATAAATAATCATTAATTGCACAAGTTTAGACAATGACATATCCGATAAAGCAATATCAAACATGAAGACCCGCTAGCAAATATGCACCATCACTTCCTATGTTATCATGACAATAACATAAATTAGATTGAATTCTACTATCTATATCAATAGACACCACATAGGAGGATATCGACTAAAGGATTGAAAGATTATCGATTGTCTGAGATAAACCACATCTTGTAGAAACACAAAAGCATCAGTGATTATATCACAAGCTATTGATGAATGAGGCATCAGTCATGGATAATAAGTACAATGTATCCTTAAGTATTAACAGGAATGGAAGTCAATTTGAAGATCAAACTCCATTACCAGCAATCAACCAATAAATGGACAATTATCAGAAAATGATATCGACTTATATCAGAGTAGAAAGATTGGATATCATCATAACAATATGGGATAAGGCAAGAGTTAATATCGATTGACTAAATACTAATGATAGTTAGACCAAACTAATACAAACACAATGGATGTTAACTACTGGTTGCACTACCAATTAGGGAAGATTACCTTCATAAAAAGATTTGATATTGAGTCAATCTGGGAGTTATCTATGATCAGAAAATAATGAAATAATATTATGTGAACTGTCGGATTATGGAAAGGTGTGATTAACAAAGGGACATGGAGGAAGAAACAAGACACGTCTCATTCATAGCATCTCTTCATTTGTTAAAGACAATATAAGAATGCATTCTCGTCAGTCACTCAAGGCATCATTAGAACTTTATTTACTTATCCATATTTGGATATACTCAATAGAGCATCTGCCTTTGGCAGTTTGGTTTCAAGTTTATCATTGCAGATCAGAGACAACACCATGATTGCACAGATAGAAAGGATAGTCAGAAACAGCATCAATATTTGAAGTTGCAAGCATATAATTCAAAATCTGAAATAGCAACATATCACTCATAGCGATATTACACATTTGCATAATTACATCATCATATCAGACACAGCAAATACATTGCTGTAAGCAATACTTATTGATTGTATATCGATATTGTTTATATCAGACATACCATCATTATACTATCACTATAAGTGATAGGAAACATCATATTCATAGCATATTTCATATCATTATATCCGACAGTGCTATTAAACATATTGGTATCAATATCATCTTGCACACATATTGTGATTGAATCTGAAATAGCGGTTGATATCTTAAGTAACCTCCATTACTTAGTTTAATTGTAAGTATCTGATAGAGTAAGTCTGAGAAGTGGAGTAATTGTTCCTGTTTTCCAAGTTAGCCAAAAAGGGGACATTATAGACAATCACTGTGAGATGTCCTCATGTGTGACTGTCCTTGTCACAAATGAGGACATCTCACAATGACTGTCCCTTGTGTAATTCAAGCGGCAATTACACAAGGGACAGTCACTGTGAGATGTCCTCATTTGTGACTATCCTTACAGTGAGTGTACATTATCATGTTGTCTTTAGAGTGACTGTCCTCATTTATTGAAGAAGAAAAGCATTAATGTGGTTCAATAGCAATACATTCAAGTGACAATTACACAAGGGACAATCACTGTGAGATGTCCTCATGTGTGACTATCCTTGTCACAAATGAGGACATCTCACAATGACTGTCCCTTATGTAATTCAAGCGGAAATTACACAAGGGACAATCACTGTGAGATGTCCTCATTTGTGACTGTCCTTACAGTGAGTGTACATTATCATGTTGTCTTTAGAGTGACTATCCTCATTTGTTGAAGAAGAAAAGCATTAATGTGGTTCAATAGCAATACATTCAAGTGGCAATTAAACAAGGGACAATCACTGTGAGATGTCCTCATGTGTGACTGTCCTTGTCACAAATGAGGACATCTCACAATGACTGTCCCTTGTGTAATTCAAGCAGCAATTACACAAGGGACAGTCACTGTGAGATGTCCTCATTTGTGACTATCCTTACAGTGAGTGTACATTATCATGTTGTCTTTAGAGTGACTGTCCTCATTTGTTGAAGAAGAAAAGCATTAATGTGGTTCAATAGAAATACATTCAAGCGGCAATTACACAAGGGACAGTCACTGTGAGATGTCCTCATTTGTGACTGTCCTTACAGTGAGTGTACATTATCATGTTGTCTTTAGAGTGACTGTCCTCATTTGTTGAAGAAGAAAAGCATTAATGTGGTTCAATAGCAATACATTCAAGTGGCAATTACACAAGGGACAATCGATCACTGTGAGATGTCCTCATGTGTGACCTTTGTGAAGGCAAGTGCCAATTTGTACCCAAGTTACCAATATTGTGGCAAAAGTGGGAATGAAGCATTTAGGGGTCAAATTGGGCAAAGAAGTGTAGAAGTGGCCTATGTGAGGTCTAAATAGCCTAACTAAGTCATGGTTAGGGTCTTATGGTGTTTGAACAATAAGTTTTGAACCAAAATCCCAAAGGTTGTAACAAGTTGTCAATGTTGTCATTCACAACATTGACAACATTTGTGCAAAGGAGCATTTTCGAGTAAGATGGTTATGTAACTATATGAAACCATTGAATTAGGCATCAGATCAACTATAAGAGGCCTCCATCGATCTGTGCAAAAGGTTGGGGGGAAAAACATTTGGAATTAAGAAGATTTGTAGAGTAACACGGTTTTAGTGAATTCTTGAGTTTTTTTGTTTCTTTGTTTTCAGTTGATTAATGGATTAGATAGCTCGCAGTGTCTATTGGAAAAGTTAGTACAAGTTGTTTTTTTATTCTGTGTTGTGTTTTTTTTGAGTTTTGAAGCATTCCAACTAGTTTGTTAATTCTTTTGTTAAGTACCCTATCATTGGTTTGAACCAGGCAGGTTGAACAAATGGAGTCTTAGCTCATCATTCCATTGTCAATTTTGTACGGGCTCTTGGAATGGGTGAGGAGACTCCATGTACTATATGTTTGGAAGGAGGGGCCCTGGGAAGCTCATTTTCTATGTTTGCAATGATGTCCTAGGTGAGTCAGTTGAGCATAGTTAGGGATGACAAATCATTACAAGAAGATTACAACAAGTTGAATGCATTGGTTGCTTCAACTAAAATCTCATGGAGAGGTAGAAACACATCTAAAGAAGCCCCAAGTCAAATTAGAAGATTGGGTGAGTTTCTTTGGCTGCTAAGAAAACAAACTCTTAGTCAGACTGTCCAAGTTGTGTCAAAATACTTGTTTTCAGGCATGGCTGTAGCAGTTGGTGTACAAAAAATCTAGGAGGAGAAGACCTTAGATATCTTGGAGTTCTTAATAAAGGGCATCTGAATCCTAAGCCCTTTAGGTGGCTTAATATAAACAAAAAGGCTTGACAAAGGCCTAATTGCTAGCAGCCTATTTTTGGGTGCAATTGGCATGGTTTGATGAACCGGGTTGAAGTACTGATGAAAATTATAGGTGAAGGAGTAATATTGAAACCAATAGAGGTCCTAGTGGCCAGCCTCTCCATGGAGTAAAGTTCTAGTTGAATGTGTTTCAATTTTTGAAGACAAGACTAGGAGTGTCCTAGTAGCTAGATTGGTATTGAGCAGAGTTCGTTGTATTTCTTGTTGGTGTGCACTAGTTGAAGGAGTGGGATCTTGGGTAGAGATACCTAAAGAGTGTAGGGATAGTTAAGTACCCTATCAAGTCAAAACATTGGCCTAAAGAGACCCTAGTGAAGGATAGGGAGTGAGCAAGACAAAGTGTTACATCAATTAACAAGATCATTTTTTGGTAATTGTGTACATTATCATGTTGTCTTTACAGTGACTGTCCTCATTTGTTGAAGAAGAAAAGCATTAATGTGGTTCAATAGCAATACATTCAAGTGGAAATTACACAAGGGAATATCACTATGAGATGTCCTAAGTGTGACTGTCCTTGTCACAAATGAGGACATCTCACAGTGACTGTCCCTTGTGTAATTGCCACTTGAATGAGGACAGTCACTGTAAAGACAACATGATAATGTACACAAGTACCGTGAAGGTAGTCACAAGTTAGGGCTGTTTCATTGCATACCCGAAACAATGAAGACATTACAGTCCACAAAATGTTTGTGCTTGAAAGATGAACAAATAAAATTAAACTTCTAAATAACCAAAGCCGCTAACAATAAATTCAACACAGATATGTCCTCATTTCTGGGTATTTTAGCTCTCTAACAGCTGAATACCAGATTACATAATAATGACAAAAGAAAAATAAACCCAACGTACTCAGAAATTGTAGCTGTGATTTCATGGAGGGAATCTCTCTCGGCGCTGTTGAAAACACAAATGACAACGTTCTTGTTTTTTTTGCCCTTATATCCCGATGTGATTTCGCGGAGGGTTACGGTGCTGTTGAAAACACAAATGACAACGTTCCTTTTTTTTTTTGCCCTTATATCCCAACAACATCGCAATTGCAAGTTAGGGCTGTTTCACTGCATACCCGAAACAATGAAGACGTTACGGTCCACAAAATGTTTGTGCTTGAAAGATGAACAAATAAAATTAAACTTCTAAATAACCAAAGCCGCTAACAATAAATTCAACATATATATGTCCTCATTTCTGGGTATTTTAGCTCTCTAACAGCTGAATACCAGATTACATAATAATGACAAAAGAAAAATAAACCCAACGTACTCAGAAATTGTAGCTGTGATTTCGCGGAGGGTTACGGCGCTGTTGAAAACACAAATGACAATGTTCTTGTTTTTTTTGCCCTTATATCCCGATGTGATTTCGCGGAGGGTTACAGCGCTGTTGAAAACACAAATGACAACGTTCTTATTTTTTTTGCCCTTATATCCTGATGTGATTTCGCGGAGGGTTACGGCGCTGTTGAAAACACACATGACAACGTTCCTTTTTAATTTTGCGCTTATATCCTGACAATGTCGCAATTGCGACAGTGACAAATGTATTGTCGTCGCAAATTGTGACGGTGTCGGGCTATATTTGAAAAAAAAAGGGCAAAACCGCATGACATTTGCCTGCCGTCGCAAATGGCCGTCGCAATTTCACCCCAAATGTATTAGTGACTACAGATAAATCTCTTGACCGAGTGGAACTTAACAGTCTTTATATTTCAATATGACATTTAATGAATGTTGATTGTTTTCTTGTTGACCCCATAGTGAATGTTTGGTCAAGGGAGAACTGTTAGTGATAAATCCTCTAACCAGGTCACACCTCATAGTTTGTTTTGTAACCTTTAACAAGGTTGGCTCCTAACTGAGCTCACTTCAGAAGAGTGAATTATTTTGGGTTACCGGTCCCAGGTTGTCTTTCCCCTAACAATGTTGCCACACTAAAAATCTATGTGTTATATGTGTATGGATGTGTTAGCTTGTTATTTTACTTTACACATTACTATAACTGGATTGATAGGTAAACCCAATATTTAATTTACTAGTAATCAGTATATAAAGAGAAAGGCACAATTTATATTTTAACGAGTTGATTAATTAATGTTAAAGTATTGTTATATACATCTCAAAGTATTTGGGATTGTAGGATAACTAGACTTAATTGATTCACGCCCCCTCTCAGTTATCTAATAGTGCTAAAGAAGAGGGCTATGCTAAATTCATGAATATTTTGCATGAGGAAGTAAAGTATAACTCAGAACATAATAATCAAAGATATAAGGATACAACTAAGAGAACTAGAAGACAAGAATTTTGTAGTTGGAGATGAATTCATGATTCATTTGAAGAAGGGAAAATTTCCTATTGGAACATATAGAAAGTTGAAGATGAAGAAGTTTGAACCTTGTAAACTACTGAAGAAATTTGATAGTGGTGATGCTTTTAAAGTTGAGTTGTTTGATGACATGGATATATCACCTATATTAAATATTACAAATTTATATGAGTATTATGAGCTTGCAGATGATTCAGATTTGACACAAGAGTATTCTAAGAAGAAAAGGGATGAGGTTGAGAAAATCTTGGATACCAGAATTGGAAGGAGCACTAGAGAAATAAATTACTTAGAGTATGATTAAGTGGAAGAATAGAGAGGTTGAAGACTCTACTTAGATTTTTCAATCTGAGATGGATCATTTTGGTTCTTTGTAGGTCTTTAAGAAGCTCTTATACAAGAGATTTATTAATAACCCTAGGTTTATGATGTAGGATTATCTTGGGTTCAGGGCAATCTTGCATCAACCAAAAAAATAGTTTTGGTCTTTTTGTTCTTGTTTCTTGTCTGTGAGATCATGTTGAAGGTTCATCATGTATTTGAGTTAGTGTTTGTAGTCATAAAATATTATCCATGACCTATCTTTGATCACTTTCCCATGATTTCACTTTATTTGGATTAATTTTGTTCAAGTTATGATCAATCTGTTCTTGGGTAGCATGTTAGTTTCTTGTTCCTAATTATTGGTGGGATTTGGATCTCATTGTATCAATCTACAACTTGTGGTGATTGGTGGTGCATCTTTCTATGTTCTTGGATCATGTGTGGACCTAAATATAGGATTGCAAGGCTTCACATAGTTTATGGACTAAGTTATTATGATTTAGGACTTTCCCTATGTTGGCAATTTGGCTGAGTTGAATATCAAAGTTGTTGTCATTATGGCAACATATAATCAATATGAAGATCACACTATGATAGAAAGAATTTATGTTAGAGCACAAGTAAAATTGTCTAACTATAAGTAGTATTTTCTAGTCTAATCAGAGATAGTTTTGGATTGTGATGTTGATAGAAGCAGGTTTAGTGCATGCACACTTGAACATGGATAATTCTATGTATGAAAAAGACACATCTAGAAGTGCAAGTTTGTACGACATCTACGGAAGAAGTTATTGCAAGTTTATTGAAATAGAGTTAAACCTGACTGAGTAGAGTAAGAAGACAAAACAAGTGGTATCAGAGCTTGGTCATGAGTTTGAATCCATGTAGGCCATGATGAGTAATTCTAGGAGGGAAATTGTTGGTAGTGGGCTAGCGTCCCTCACAGGGTTTGTGACATGGCTTAACAACCTCCTTTTTCTTCTATAAGTCTAGTGGTTGTATCAGGCATTAATAGGTTGATCTTTTGGTGCAACGACAACCCTAGCTTGTAACAATTGGTATCAGAGCTTAGTTACTCAAAAGAAAGTTATTCAGAGAAAGCCTAGAAGCTTGAGTAAGAACACTATGGATATGGATCAATTACAGAAGAATCTTGAAGAAGCTCTTGAACAGATTGATATTCTTACTAAGGAAAGAGATACTCTGAAAGGGAAATATGATGAAGCAAAGAACTTCATTGAAAAGGTAAAAGAAAAGTTGGAAGAATTGAAATCAAAGAAAGAACCTACAATTCAAATCAAAGGTTGTGATGAAATTTCAAATCTGAAGAAAGAAAATGAGATCCTTAAACATGAATTAAAGATTGTAGATCTAAAATTAAGTCTGAAAGATGGAAATAGCAAGAATGAATCAAATTTGAAATCTGAAAATGAAGATCTGAAGTCTAAACTTTGTAAAGTGATAGTTGAACTTGAGAAAACCAAATTGCAGTATGCTGAACTTGAAAAGTATAATACAATTATGAAAGGTGAATTGACATAGTCTAAACAACATCTTGAGAAACTGTATTCCACCAGTGATAAGATTGATAAATAAATGTCTTATCAAAAGCCATTTTATGATAAAAATGGTCTTGGATTTAACTAATCTAAGATAAGTGAAGAAAGCAAGGAACCAAGTATGAAAGTCTCTAAGAGAAAATATGAAAATAAATTTGATGAAGATAACAAATCTGAAGACATACCTAATCCACCTAAAGAAGATGAAACACCTAAGGGTACACAAAGATAATTCAAAGGTAGATGTTTTGCATGTAATACTTTTGGTCATATGAAGAAAGATTGCTCATGTAAGCAATTCAAATCTCTCAATGGTTATTGTTATAATTGTCATGGTTTTGGACATAGAGCTATTGATTGTAGGAAACCTAGATCTAATGATAATAATAGTAGTAGAATGTTTAGAGATACTAACCATGCAGATAAGAGACCTAGTGAAGATATGAAAAGAAAAAATGGAGTTGTGTGTTATAGATGCAACAAAATTAGACACATTGCCAGGAATTGCAGATCATAAATTAGTTAGACAGGACCGAGATATGGAAACAATGGAGTAGTTTTCTAGATATGTAACAAATTTGGTCATACAACAAGATTTTAAAGAATGAACAATATGAGAAACCCTAATCCTAGAAGCTATACAAGGAGAAATGAGAATGCAAGCAAGAACCAAAAAGGATACTGCAGTAATTTAGAAGAAATGAAATTTGTTAAAGCCAAAGATCAAGCAGACACACACAGTACACAAGGTAATCAGAGAGGTGAAGTATTTGATAGTAAGTGTGAATCACTTCCTAACCCATCTCAAAGCACTTGATTAATAAATAATGTATTAGGATAGGAAATTAGGATAATGTAGAAATTAGTGTAGAATGAATTGAGTCTTGTGCAGTTAATGTAAGGTAGTATGTGATATAATGACGCTATGGTTAAGAGCGCATGAGCTAATATGAATGTATGTGAGTTTGCGAGAAGTGTGAAGTTTTACAAGAAAGTAGGAACAAATTTTTGGAAAGAAGTGGAAAAGGAATTGAATGCAATTTCAGAATCTTAAAAGATTGAAAGATTAAAAGCTTATGATCGGTATTATTTGATCATTCAAGAAACTACAAGAGATAAGGAGATCAATACAGTGGTGATTGAGATCAGTTTGGAGGATTTGGTAAAGAATTTCATGCTGGATCTTTGCAAAGCCCTAAATCATGAATTTGAGGTATTTTACTGAGCAAATATATCAAGCAATTAAAGTTTTTGTAGAAATCATGGATGTATCACTTATTCACCATGTAAGGGATACTATTAGACCTAGAATTAAAAGGGAATTGTTAGAGTAATTAGTTAGTTTTATTACTCTTTTTTACTTAAGCTATCTCTTAGGTACATTATAATTAATATCTTTATTAATTATAATGTGAAACCTAGCTTTTCTAGTTTTAGGGTTTTGTTCACCTTTATAGGTTGAACCTTGTAATTCTTTTTTCATTATCTTGGAATACAATTTCTCTCACACCACTGAGATTTTCCAAGCCTTTGCTTTTGTCTCTTTGGTTTTCTTTCAGCAACAGGTTATTTGCATGCAGGTGTTCTTGGCGAACTATGAAGTTGGATTTCTCAACTTCTACATGGTATCAGAGCTTCCCTACTACTACCTAGTCTAAAGGGTTTTGAAGCCATGATTCAAAAACAAAAGTCACAACTTCTTTAAGGTTTTTTTCTTCACTTTTGAGGAGGTGCTATTTTTTGGAGCACTTTGAGCCAAAATGGACTCCACTGTTGCGCTCAGAAGGCTCAGGAGAGTCAAAAACCATAGAAAATTTGTTATTTTTGGCCACAATGACCTCTAGGAGAAATTTTTTCTCTCTTAGGGCCGTACGACTCGAAAATCAAGATGAAAAATTAATTTTTTTTTAAAAAACATGTTTTTTAGGGCCTTTTTGGCTGCTGCCGGTAGTGCAACCAGTGCACCACAATCATGCCACCTTGGTACCACCACAGCCTGGTCCCCATGCTGTCTGCTACCTTTGCGCTGCCCCCGCACCACTAGCTGACCACTGCGCCGCCCCTGGGCTACCCCCGCACCGCTCACTAGCCACTGGTCAAAGCAGTGACGTTACTGCTAACATCATTGCCAGTTTTTATTTTTCAGCAAAATTTTTATAAAATTTCCAGTGAACGGACTCTTTTTTTGGCCGATGGTCATTTGACAGTCATACAACCGTCAAATTTTTTCCTGTGACTAGTTTTTTCCAAAGAGCTCTTCTTTGGAGGTGCAGTTGGTTTTTTGGTCGTAACTTGTGCATACGAAGTCTATTTTTGGAAAATGAAATATCATCAAAAAGGTCTTTTCGAGCCAGACATGATAATGCTAGTTTTGTTTATTGATTTGTCCATTTGAGATCTCATTTTTGGCATCAAAGTAGAGGCTCGAGTCTCCTCCCTCTCTGCATCTGGCATCTAGGTTTTCTTCTCATTTTTTGTGCTTTCAATAATTGATTACTTGATGTACAGGGGTTAGATTTATACTTTTTGGGGGGGTGTTCTTTCTTTCTATCATTTACTTTAGAAAAGACCCTTCTACTTCCATCTACTTCTCTCAATGGTGGACTCTTCTGTCACCCGCCTTACACTTCACAACTATCACACTTGGAAAGGACAAATGACCAGATTGCTTATGGAAAAAGGGTTATGGTCATGCCTCAATGAGACTCAACCAGTTCTACAGTGGCCTTATGAGGCTCTTATGCAGAGAAATAGGATGGATGAGGCAATGGGCCTCATTGCAATGAACATTTCAAATGGGTTGTTGTTCCACCTGGATGGTTTGACCACACCCAAGGATATGTGGAACAAGTTTTCCACCTTGTTTGGCATAATGAATCAGTTTAGAGTTCTCTAGATAGATACAGAGTTCACCTCCTTGGTACCTAAATCATTCACCAACATTGATGACTTCTTGATGAAGTTCAAGTCTCTTCATTCTATTTCATAGGTTGCTAGAAAGATGAAGTCAGATGATGAGTGTATCTTTATGATACTCTAAAAGCTTTGTGGCCCTTATCAAATTTTCACTTCTACCTTCTACTCCACTATGGATGCACTGGGTGCTTGACATGTTATGCCCTCTTTTAAGACCTTCTATGATAGGTTGACTCGTGAGCAGGCCAAGCTCAATCAGATGGATTCACTTATAGTTTCACAGTCATAGGCATTTCTTGCCAAGACATCTTAGGATACACAGAAGCTGAAGCCGAAGCAGATATCTGATTCCTCTTCTTAGCACTCTACTGGCCCACCATCTTCTTCAAAGAAAGAAAAATAGAAGATTGAGAACCCTACATGTTCCTATTTTCAGAAGGGGCCTCATGATGAGTCACATTGTTTTCAAAAGAAATTTGATGGCTATGAGAAACAGATTGCTGATTTGCAAGCCCTTCTTCAGAAGACCACTATTTCCTCTCCATCCTCTTCTACCTCACAGGGGTCTGCTTTCCAGTCTTTTGCCTCATCTTCAACATCTGGACATGATTTTGGATAGGGTCATGCATTACGTGCTTCTGTTGCATCCTCTTCATAGGTCCCTTGGATACTAGATTTAGGAGCTTCTCACCATCTTCTCCAGAGATATTCTCTTCTATTGAGGCTTCTCCTATTCCTCACATTCTCATGGGGAATAACACTATTATGGCAGTCTATGGGAAAGGTTCTGTAGGCATTCAGGATGGCACATTCAATGATGTATTGTATGTTCCCTCTCTATCTGCAAACGTCCACTCAATTTATCAAATTACACTCAGTGGGTTAGGGAAGACAGTTGAGTTCACGCCAGATTCAGTCTTCATCTGGGATAGTGTGATAGGTGGCATTGTTGCTATAGGGACAGTTGATCACTCCACCTATCTCTACACCTTCTCACACTTTGGTCCACCATCTCCATTTTTGGAGCACAAATCTCCTCTTCCGTGAGAGCATCATGTGGGACAGTCAGGTCACTTGAACCTTTGTGTTATTCTTGAGACCACTTCTGTGATTGCCTCACCTCATCTTGTTGGGGTTTCTTCTCTTTAGTAGGACTCTTCTTCAGCACTGCAAAACCCTCTAGCTCCATTCATCAAGCCACTAGATGTAGTTGTTGAGGATTCTATAGAGGACACTCATCTCCTCTCTCTTGACAGTGTCAGTACGCCTGTCATACCACCTACATTGGGGATTCCCTTTCAAGATCCTCATGTCTACTCCTTTGAGCATCAGCTCAGCCTTCCAGTGACACCTTATCTTTTGAGGTTACCTCTTCAGTGCTCACTACCTTTCACTCCTTTGTATTGGCATCATGGTGGTTTGTTCATTGATCCAGGGGTTCTTTCATTCTGGGGGGGCTTTGGAGCCTTAACCCTCTCTCATGGGGGGGTTGGTAGCACGCATTGTACTTATGGATTTGAGAGTCTCTTGAAGTCATTTTTTGTCTTTTCCTTGCTTTTATATCTCTTTTTGGAGAGGAGTTTTTCCCACTGGGTTTTCTCCTTTGTCTTTGGTTTATAGAGATTTCCTTGCATTGGGTACCTGATCAGGCCTTGTTGCCAGGACCCATTTCCTACTTTCATAGCTGTGCTAGGTTCGCTTACCTCCTGAGCTTCACTTAAGGGGGGGTGTTAGAGTAAGTCGTTAGTTTTATTACTCTTTTTTACTTAAGCTATCTCTTAGGTACATTATAATTAATATCTTTATTAATTATAATGTGCAACCTAGATTTTCTAGTTTTAGGGCTTTTGTTCACCTTTATAGGTTGAACCTTGTAATTCTTTTTTCATTATCTTGGAATACAATTTCTCTCACACCGCTGAGATTTTCCAAGCCTTTTCTTTTGTCTCTTGGGTTTCCTTTTAGCAATAGGTTATTTGCATGTAGGTGTTCTTGGCGAACTGTGAAGTTGGATTTCTCAACTTCTATAGGAACCAGTAGAACCCTTGGAAGAAGACCCTAGTCTTGCATTGTTGTACGTACCAAATGGAGTTTTACATTTAGAAGATGTAAGAAGTTATCTAAGATGTAAATTTGAAACCCTCAGTGAGAGTAATATGACTAAGGAATATGAGAAGTTATATAATTAGGATATGCCATTGAAAGTAGGGTTTGAACATATGAAGGATAATGAAATTGTGAAGTATTCACTGCACTATGAATTTGATGATGATGAATGCACTAAATTCATTTTAAGAAGAATTCACAATGGGAAGTTTTGGCTAGATGACATAGTGATAGATATCACTACAAACCTAATTCATGAGGTAACCGGTTTGTCTAAAATTGGAGTCATACCCTTTAATGAGAAAAATGTAAAGAAGACTATATTGGACAACACCAAGTCATCCTATAATGGTAGAGGGATAGTAATCAACAAGATATTACAAGATGATGTTAGATTTTTTTGCAAGATCTTAACATCTAAGTTTTGTGCAAACTCTAGAGAAGATGACATGGCATCTGGAATGGTTCATGCAACATATTTGATGTGTGTTGATAAAGTTCAAATAGATATGTGTGAAATCTTAAGAATTCAATTGTTTGAGAACCTTGAGAAGATAAAGAAAACTAAGAACTGACATTTTAGATTCTCATCTCTAATAACATACATGTTTTTTCATTTATTAAGAAGATTTTCATACATTGTTGGATATTATTGGAATGATAACAGGACTACTACAGATAGAATCAACATGGTGTATCTGAGACACCTTATAGAAAAGGTTAATGAGAGCACCACCTTGGTGATCAAAACATTTCAGAATCAATGAAGAAAAGGTCAAGGATTCCACAAGCTATTGTAGAGAAGTACAAAAATGAAATATGTTTTTTGGTTGACACTGATTTTACTTTTATTGAAGCAGTTGAATCAAGAGTTGAGTTTATAGATCCTCTTTGATATGAAGTTTCAGAAGTTGAGGTAGAAGAATACGTGAACATATTGCTTAAGGGAAAGATGGATATGAAATCTAGATTTGAAACTTTTGAGGAGAAATTTAACTCCGCAAAGTCTCTACATGAAGAGAAATTGGCCAAAAAGAGAGTTGACAGCACCATTAAGAAAATTCTTAAGGATACTGGAATGATAGAACATGAATTCCTAGCTGCGAAGCAGACTGCAGCAACAATTAGAGACATTGGACAAAAAGAAGTTTTGTTTGTTCCACTCCTATCATCAATTGCTGAGGATATTCATGATTTAGAAAATGTGGTAAAAGTTGAAGAGGTATAGGAAACAAGGAAATCAACTAGAACCTCCACCAGCTAAAACAGTAAAAGAAATGGCAAGTGGACCAGGAAAGAGATAGAAAACAATAGTTACCCCAGTGCAAAGAAAGGTATTTGAAATAAAAGATGAAGAAGATACTGGAGGTTGTTATGTGTGTGAATTTTGTACCTAGCTGTAGACACAACACTTCAGTAAAATATTAGAGGTTAGCCAAAATTGAAATCTTGCAAATAAATGAAACTAAGCTAACGAGGTGATTTAATACCTTCTAGTAGGTGCGAGTATGATGTTCTCAGATTGGAATCGAGATTAGTGACAATGCAACACCTAAATGAAGGATTTGAATGCAAAAGAATGAAAGACTATATGAATGTAGATTAATCTATATTTTTGTATTTTTTGTGCAATAATATGAAAAACTTTATGAATCTAAGCTAGATGAAGGAAATTGAATGGAGATTTAATCTAAGAATGCTATGAATGATATGAAAATCTATGATATGAAACTATGCAAACTATGATCAACTATGAAAGATCTCAGAAATCACCTGTCGCAAGTGCTTAATCCTTCAATCTCTAATTCGCCAGAGTAATTGTGCAAATTTGAGTATTGATGAGATATGAAGAGCTAAGCCTTGATTTTATAGAAATCTAGGGCTTTGAGGATGCAAGAGAAAAGCCATAAATCACTCTTGATAAACTCAGGTTGATTTTTGAGTTATCAGGATATCAGAGATAATTAACTCACAAAAATCATGCAAAAGCAGTGTTTAACTCAAAATAGAGTTTAGATCAGATTTCAACTCATCATCAGATGTTGAGTTTAAATTTAAAATTGATTGTTAATTTCTAGTTGCCTGCTTTTCTGATTGTACATGATTTATTTTGAATTAATTTTAAAATAAAGTAATTTATTCTCAACTTAACTGATTTATGAATTTAAAATAATTGATTTATGGGTTAATCAATTATTAAATCAAACTTTTATTCAAAAACTATATTATTAAAAATTGACAATTGACATTAATTAATTAAATAAGAATTTAATCAATTAGTCATGAGATTTTAGATTTATTGTCAAAATTAAGTAATACAATTTAGGAATAAATAGAATTAAATTTAATTAAATAATTAAGTGGCAGTATTAAATATAATTAATTAAATATTCAGAATATTCAATTAATCAAACTTTAGGATAAATAGAATTTATCGCCAAATAATTATTAAATCAAGAATAATTAGGATAAATAAGAATATTCAAGGAATATTCTCTGATGCATAATTTAGGATAAAATCAATTAGGATTCGATAATGTGCAGATGTGCCTTAGGTTAGGACTTTGATGTCGATTTCAATCGAATTGTTGATGTAAGAGGTTAATGAGCCTATAGCCCATTTTTGGGGTATTAAATTTTGCCCCTCTTTGAATCAGTGTGCAAAGCGTAGTGGTTCAAAGATTAGTCTGTGTATGATAAAGATGTATGAAATTGATTTGAAAGATTAACTGATTCTGAGATAGAAACTGATTGAAAGATTTAAAGATTTAATATTTAGGTCTTGATTGATTGACCAAAGATAATGTGAACTATAGCAACAATGAATCGGTGATTACAAAAAAGTGTCAAAATGCCTAATTCTATTTACAAGATAGATTAGGATACTAGATTGATATGGATCTCACTAAATCTGATATGCCCCAAGAGATGATAGATTTGCCCCAAGTGACAAGGACTTTAGATGAATCAGTAACTAGATGTGGTTGTTGTCTTGATTACTGAGGAAAGAAATTTGATTATAGATTTAGATTGATGTACAATACCATGCCCCCTTTGGGATTAAAATAGAAATCTGACAAGAAAAGTTAGTGTTGAATGGTTTAGAAGCATGTTAATTGATTTGAGAAGTGGTTATACACGTTTGAGAATGCGTTCTGCATCATTTGAAGGTCTTGGAGACCAATTTTGACTAGGTTTGACCAAGAGTTCACCATGGTTGACCAAGTTTAAATTTCTATAGTTTGATGTAAGATAATCAGTTAAGTTGAATTTTGGATTTCTGTGATGATTGAAGGTTGATTATGCAAGCAGTCAGACATCCTGGGTCTAAAAATTTTAAATCACAATTTTGACATATTAAATGATCTTAGATTTCAATTTTGATCTTGAAAATGGGTTCAGAATGTCGAAATTAGCCAAGGGTGCAATTTTCATGGAAAACGGAGCACTTTTGAAAATTAGGTCAAAAGCTATATAAGGACCAAAAGGGTCATTTTCAATTCATTATTCACATTTGAATTTTGAAACCTTGTGGAGCCCTCTGAGTGAGAAAATGGCTGAGCCAAAGGTACCTATCTCTTCTTTCCAATTTGAGCACAATCGGAGACATTAGCAGCCTCCGCAGTATGGACATCCGGTAAGTGGACCTTTGTACCTCTTCGTAAATTCCATTTTTTCATGTTTGTAGCATTTTTAGGTTTTTTTTGTATGTTTCAATTTTTCAATTCTCGCATGCATGGAAACTCATATGACTGTCCTTAGTGACTTGTACAACTTTTCAATGTCCTTTAGAGTGTCGTATCAGAACCCCCCGAAACTCGTTTGAGAGGGACCCAAGAGTCGTACAATGTTTCGTCAGGTCCCTTATCTATTGTACGGTGAGACCTAGAAAGTCGTATATGCATGATTTATTGTATGGGACCCTACTAAAACTCGTATGAGTTTTGATGCCAGTCTATATTATCAAATGGAAAATAGTGAGCTTAAAAACTCATTTTTAGGTTAAAATTTTTTATTTTCTGATTCCTTAGGCTGATTGTTGAGCATTTAATGCACCTTCTGAGATAGTGAACTTTTGAATTTTTGTACTGTTAGCCTATTTTTCAACCAAATTACTGATAGGATTCCCCATTTCTATCCTATGTAGGTTATATACCCTGATGTTCATGTGCGCATCTCACATCCTGTGACTCAGAGACTCTGCGTTTCACTGCCTGACCCTATGAGGGTACATCTTGCTTCCCATGGATTCAAGTATTTGATTCAATTGCCTGAGATTAGGGTTAACCATGGATTTTTGACTGCATTGATAGAGCAGTTTCATTCAAAGACCCAGACTTTCCATTTACCCACTAGAGAGATTACTGTCACACCTGAGGCCGTATATAGGATATTGTGCATTCCATTTCATGGTCCTCGCCCACATTATGTGAGTTTAGGGTAGTTTGGATTACATGCCTTTAGATGTTTGTTTGGAGATGATACACAACTTACTGGTTCCATTTCTTGGGAGTTATCAGTGCAGCGCTATGGGCAGAACCATAGATTAGAGTGTATTATAGCAGGCATGACAGAAGGTATCATCATGTCCGACCGTCAGTAGAATAGTCTATTGATGGGCTGGGCTCCGATGGTGGCACGATTGATGGCCATTCCTTCTAAGTTAGCTTGGGGTTAGTGCATTCTTGCACATATGTTCTTTGAGATGCATGAGATCATGTATCAGGAGAGTAAGTATTTTGCTTCCGGTGCATTAATTCTTCAGATATGGGCCTGGGAGCACATCCCATTTTGTAGACAAGTGTGTCAGACACAGTGCTAGCCATAGGAGCCGGTCATATATATATACTCTAGTTATGTTACACAGGTGTGCATGGGTCACATAGAGTACTTTAGGTAGTGTCTCGATGATATGAATTTCATAGTATGGAGACTATACTTGTTGATAGAGGCCTGGCCCACTATGAGAGAGGAGTTTAGTTATTTATGTCAGAGTCGTGTACTGATTGGGTGATCTACTACTGTTATTGAGTGCTTCCTAATCACCAGAGTATGGAGGTAATATGGCATCATTCAGAATGCGCTAGAGGAGCTTGTAGCATATGCATGGATCCATAGAGAGCTTAGATTAGGATGGGGCCCTCAGTTATCATATGCTCTTTGTACACAAGAGTATAGTGGTATCATTGGCAGAGATTGGGACTATAAAGTAGATGTTCTAGATGCTAGTATTATAGATGGATTCATTGGATGGCTTGCAGAGCATCCCATACATAGATTTTCTGATCCTATAGAGTTGATACCCTCCATGGAGGAGGCCATGGATGTCACAAGTGCACAGGTTCCAATTGGTCAAGGACAGAGACATGCACATGTATAGATTCCCCAGCCTACACCTTTGAGGCCGAGAGTAGTATTGACACCTCCATAGAGACCATCTGGACAGATGAGACCACCTCGTCCCTCTAGTTCTTCAGCAGGTAGACCTGCAATTTTACACAAGAGATCGACTAGAGGAGAGAGTGGCACTTTAGGTAGTGTGGGCATAGCAAATGAGGTACTGGGTGTAGAGAAGGATGTGGGTGCCAGTCTAGATCCTTTATAGGGTGATACCAATTTTGATCTTGGTGCTGAGGTTAGACGTCATAAGGTGTAGAGAGAAGAGACCACAGAGAAGATAACTATAGACACTGATATGCCTGTGAAAGATGTAGATCCTAGTGTACCATTGAATCCGTAGGAGATTATTAGACGACTAACATTATAGGTTAGGGACCTAAAGGTATGGAGTGCTCGGTGGGAGGAGTGATTCACTGAGGCTGATAGATAGAGATCTGAGCTCTGAGAGGAGAACATGCATTTATAGACAGAGGTGACACATCAGACCTTGAGAGTTTCTTATTATGTTTATATGTATTACACTGTTGTACCTACTGCTCAGAGAGTACCCACATACTCTCAGTACATGATAGCTTCAGAGGGAGCGAGGGCACCTAGAGCTGAGGCAATGCCAAATGTACCACCACCACCTCCACCAAATGTAGAGGATCGAGCAAACAGCTGATCTGTCTAGATATTCTGATATTTTTGTTCTTTTGTTCATGTATACTGTGCTGACTTCTGATAGCTCACATGAGCTCATTCTTTTGTACTTTGTGCCAGTAGTGCACCCTTAAATAGTTCAAGTTATATGATATGAGATTGAGTTTTTGGTTGTGACTTCATGTGTACTTGTCATGTTTTGATTTATGATGATATCATGTGATGTAAATGCTATGGATAGTATAGAATGTATGTATGGGTTTAAGCAATGCAATGATTTCTTCCAAATGTATGAATTTTATGCAAATGTAATTGATTATGGAAAACATATGAATATGTATGAAATGTAGATGTAATAGATGAAATGATCATGAATATGTAATGTAAATGCAATGATACACATGGTATGTTTTGTAGATATTGATGAATACAAGTACTCAGTCTTATGTCAAAAAGGATATTTAACCCAAGATGGTGACTGCTTGCGGTTTTGTGAGGAAACCTTCATGTGAGATTTAGCTCTTTGTTTCTAGTTTAAGTTTAGTTTAGGAGAATTTTTGAAGTGTTCAAGAAATTTGTGAGATCATGCAATCATGCAAAGTGCAAAATGACATGCAAACCTAAGACCTAGGACCTAGTCACTGATCATGTGTCGATTTGTTGTCATCATTGAAATTTTTAGGTAACTGGATAAATCAATACAACATCCACTAGTTAGGAAACTATGAATATATGAATATTGATTTGTATGCACAAGAATCAATACAACACCCACTGGCTAGACAACCATGGATATATGAATATTGATTTTGTTTTTAGAATGTCAGATTAGATATAAGCACCAAGGCAAAAACACTAAGATGACCTGAATATCATGTCCATTTTGATATAGTAATTTGTATAAGCATCAAAACATAGATGTCATGATGACCAGAATACACCTTGTGGAACAAACACATCAAGCAGTCAAGAGATCATTCAAAATCCAGTGTGAATTACCTGTAGTGACCCTTTATCATTCACATCCTTAGGTAAGATCGTGTTTCACAGTAGGAGTAAGAAATTTCTCAAAAAGACAATAGTGAGATCAAACTTCCTTGAATTTTCTAGGTATCAATGGTCGAGGTACTCATGGCCATCCAATTTGAGATAGAGGCTCTTACAGACAGACACCATTTCAATCCAAAATTTCCAAAGTTGTTAGATTTTCACATACAAGAAGAAAACAAAGAAAAGATTATGCCCCCAGTCATCACTCTCTAAATCTTGTAAAGGACATCATCGAAGAGCTCGAAGGGACACAATATGAAAAAATTTAAATGTGAATCGGTAAGCATACAAGGAGATAAAAGCATGTAAAAGCATAGATTGTTTTCAATTTGTCTTTAGTTGCATTGTTGTAGATGCAAAATCCTTTCTGGAGAGGAGACAAACTTGACTGACTCAGATATAGCTTCAAAGGACTCTGACTGGATATGACACATCTAAGAGACACTGGAGGCCATAAGATATGACATTGATTGCCCCAAAGTTTGAGCATTGATAGGATATAGACGCTTGAGCTGATTGGTGTACAAACTGACTTATTGAAAACAGGAATGCAGAAACAAACTGGGAGATATGTACAAACTAAAGCAAGACTAAAAGCTGGGAAAGAATAAGATTGCACTAATAGATGGAGCATTTGAAACAAGTGGCACCCATTTGCTGGGTTTTCACCATCTTGGCAGAGATTCTATTTTTTCTACCAAGGTGTCTGTTTCTAGGTTTTCACCAAGGCACTTTTTCTTTTTCTCATTTTTTTGTATTTTTCATTTTTTAGGTTTTTTTTTTTTTTGTACTTTTGATATTTTTTGATTTTTTTGTGAATCATCAAGGCACCTATTTGCTAGGTATTCACCAAGATGTTCAATTTTTTAGGACTTTTTCAAATTTTTATAATTTTTTAGGACATTTTTTAATGTTGAATGCCTTAGGCGTAGAATTTCTTCAGATGGAGAACATTGATTGGTTCTCAGAGCTATTCTCCTTCAGTTGTTGAGAGTTGATAATCTCCAGAGCCAAAAGAAGTAGTGATAACAAAGGGTCCCAGCTAGTTGGGTTCAAACTTCCCCTTGCGTTCTCTATGTGATTGATTTTTAGGATTCTCTGTCAAGACTAGATCGCCAACTTGAAATTCTTTGTCTGACTTTCTTGTTGTAACCTCTAGACATTCTCTTCTAATATACTCTAAGATGATCATACACTACTTGTATGTGCTCATCTAGTAGTTCAAGTTCTTGCAACCTAGACACTCTATAGTCATCATCAGTTACTAGACCATGCATTCTGATTCTTAGTGATGGGATTTCAACCTCAATAGGCAGTACCGCTTCAAACCCATAGACTAAAGAAAATGGTGTAGCCCCAGTAGGCATTCTGATACTTGTTCTATAGGCCCAGAGAGCTAGATTGATCATGAGATGCTAGTCTCTTCCTATTTTATTAATTATTTGGTGCAAGATTTTCAATAGATTCTTGTTTGAAGCCTCTACTTGTCCATTCTCTTGAGGATAGTAGATAGATGACCAATGTTGTGTAAATTTGAATTTGGCACATAGATCATCTAGGTCTTTGTTCTTGAATTTTCCACCATTATCTGTGACTATAGAGTGTGGAATAACATACCAAAAAATGTAGTTCAAGATGAACATTGAAATTTGTTTTCTAGTGGCTTGTGTTAAAGGAACTACTTCTACCCATTTTGTAAAATAATCTGTAGCTGTGATTATATGGGTATGTCCATTAGAAGAATGAGGATGTATGGATCCTATAAGATCAAATTCCCATTGGTGAAAAGGTCATCGTGTAGTGAAGGGAATTATATTTCTCCCTGGTGCATGAATTAAGTTGCCATGTACTTGGCACTTTTGACAATTCTTAGCAAACTTGATAGCCTCTTTTTCCATTTCCGGCCAATAGTACCTAGCCCTAATAAGTTTTTGGGCTAGTGTTAAACCATTTGAGTGTGACCCAAAAATACCATCATGGACTTCCTCTAATGCACATTGAGATTCTCACCATTCTAAACATCTAAGTAGTGTACCATCTAGAACTCATTTGTACAGATCGTGAACAATGATGACATACTGGGATGCATTGCGGATAAGGTATCTCTTTTCATAGCAGTTAAAGGTATCAAGAATGATTTGGTCTTTGAGATAAGAGAAAAGGTTTTTATATTGGGATGAATCATGACCTATAATAGTGCAAATCATGTGGGTTTCAGGGGAATCGTATGCAGGATAAGATAGTGCTTCCACCAAGAACTCATAGCATAGCTCATGTTCAGGCTATTGTAATAAAGTAGATAGCATCGCCATTACATCAACAACCTTATTCTTTGTTCTAGGTATTTTCTCAAAGGTGATAGATATGAAGTATTTCTTTAGATCATCTACCATTCTCTTGTATGGAATGAGATTTCCATCTTTCATTTGATACACATCATTGACTTGGTGTATTACAAGTTGTGAGTCTCCATGAATGTGTAATTCTTCTACTCTCCACTCAATTGCTATTTCCATACCATTAAGAAGGGATTCATATTCAACAATATTGTTTGTATAAGGAAACTTGATTCTAAATGCCTTAGGAATGGAGTATCCTTGAGGAGTGATGAACAATATGCCTGCTCCAAATCCATTCAGTGTATAGGAGCCATCAAAGAACAATTACCATTCTCTAGAAGAAATATTCATGATAGAAGAATATGAGAATTCCATTTGCATTGGAGTATCATCAAACAAAGGTGCATCTACTAGTTGATCAGTAATAACCTATCCTTGGATATCTTTTCTTTTAACATATTCAATGTCAAATTCACTTAAGAGCATGGCCCATTTAGCTAGTCTACCTATGAGGGCAGCCTTGCTTAGTAGATATTTGAGTGGATTAATCTTAGCTACCAAATGTGTGGTATGAGCCAACATATAATGCCTTAGTTTCTGTGATGCAAAGATCACAGCTAGACAAGCTTTCTCAATCATTGAATAGTTCTTCTCATATGCTACCAATGTTCTATTGATATAGTATATAGCTCTTTCCTTCTTGTTCTCATCATGTTGTGCTAACAATGCCCCTAGTGATGTATCTATGGTGGAGACATATAAGATCAATGGCTTCCCTTGAATAGGAGGCATCAAAATAGGAGGATTTGATAGATATTTCTTGATATGATTAAAGTTCTTTTCACATTCCTCATTCCATGCAAAGGTCATACCTTTATGTAATGTCTTTGTGAAAGGCTGTGATATGTCTGCTAATTGAGATATGAAGTATCTAATAGATTGTACTCTCCCTTGTAATGTTCTCATTTGACTAATATTCTTGGGAGGTTGCATCTCCATGATAGCTTTAAATTTAGCTAAATCAACTTCAATGCCTTTCTTTGAAACAATGTAGCCTAAGAGCTTTCCAGAAGTGACATCAAAAGCACACTTCTTAGGGTTCAGTCTGAGACTAAACTTCTCCATTCTATTGAGTATTTTTCTCAAGTCATTAAGATGTTTAGATCTTATCATAGTTTTTGCTAAAGTATCATCAACATAATCCTCCATAGTTCGATGCATCATGTCATGAAAAATAGATGTCATAGCTCTCTGATATGTAGCACCAGCATTCTTAAGCCCAAATGGCATGACATTCCAATAGAAGGTACCCCATGCACATGTGAAAGCGGTTTTCTCTTGATCCTCTAGAGAAATTTTTATTTGATTATATCCAAAAAAACCATCCATTAACGAATACATCTCAAAGCCCACAGTCATGTCCACTATCATATCAATGTTAGGTAGTATAAAATCATCCTTAGGGCATGCTTTGTTTACATCTCTGAAATATATGCACACTCTTATAGATTTTTCTACTTTAGAAATAGGTACAATATTAGAGATCCATTCAGCATAGTCAATAACATGGATGAATATGACTTTTAGTAGTTTATCTAATTCAGCTTTGACCAAGAGTGCAACATGTGGATGCATCTTTCTCAATTTTTGCTTAATGGGTTTGACTCTTGGAGCTATAGATAAATGGTGCATTATAAGATTAGGATCCCACCCTGACATATCTAAATATTTCCATGCAAATTTGATCTTCTTTTCTGTTAAGAATGTGGTAAATTTTTTCTTTTCTTTGTCTGATAAGGATTGTGCTACATGGATCAACTGTGGCTCTTTTGTTGTTCCCAAGTTGATGGATTGAGTGGGCTCAATTAGAACTGGAGATCTATCTTGCTAATGACTCAGAAGGACATTAAATATCTCATCCTTAGGTGTCTCAGAGAGGTTTTCACCTTTGGATACGTCTTTTATTTTTATTTTTGTAGGTTCTGAGACTGCCACAAAGTGGTTTTCACCCTCAGAACTCCTTTTATTTTTATTCTTATTCTTATTTTTTTGACTAAGATACTTGATGTCTGACTCTGTCATGCTAATGCTTGGTTCACTGATGGAAGCCCTCATAGGCTCAACCGCATTGAGGTAGCAAGCAAGGGC
Source organism: Chamaecyparis obtusa (assembly GCA_027943335.1). Taxonomy (NCBI): domain Eukaryota; kingdom Viridiplantae; phylum Streptophyta; class Pinopsida; order Cupressales; family Cupressaceae; genus Chamaecyparis; species Chamaecyparis obtusa. Next base: position 1,497,796 of record BSBK01002737.1, on the reverse strand, counting down.
ATAGTCATTTGAAAAGGTATAAATACCTTGGCTCAGATTCGTAAAGGTTTGGTTAAGAAGTTTAGGATGTTGGATAGTCAAAGTGGTGAAAGATTGGGAAAGAGTGTTTACGGATATGGATCTGTCATCATTGGTCCTAACCCGACACTCGAGTTCAAAGGTGATATTACAACTTAATATGTTCAATTCATGAATAGGCTCAATGTCATTGTGGTAATCCACTTCAGCCATCGGTGGATCAGACTCATTAAGTTCATCATTTATCTCTAGACTTACGTTGGGTTTAGGTGCATATTGGTGAATAACATCAACATGTTTATCTGTAATAAGCTCATCTTCCTCTAGAATGGCTCCCCATTCATAGTCATTAGATTCTTCATCTATGCCTCTATGAAGAGCTGAGCCTTGGTTTTATAGAAATCCAAGGCTTTGAGGATGCAAGAGAAAAGCCATAAATCACTCTTGATAAACTTAGGTTGATTTTTGAGTTATTAGGAAATCAGAGATAATTAACTCACAAAAATCATGCAAAAGCAGTGTTTACCTCAAAATAGAGTTTAGATCAGATTTCAACTCATCATTAGATGTTGAGTTTAAATTTAAAATTGATTGTTAATTTCTAGTTGCCTGCTTTTCTAATTGTGCATGATTTATTTTGAATTAACTTAAAAATAAAGTGATTTATTCTCAACTTAAATGATTTTTGAATTTAAAACAATTGATTTATGGGTTAATCAATTATTAAATCAAACTTTTATTCAAAAACTATATTATTAAAAATTGACAATTGACATTAATTAATTAAATAAGAATTTAATCAATTAGTCATGAGATTTTAGATTTATTGTCAAAATTAAATAATACAATGTAGGAATCAATAGAATTAAATTTAATTAAATAATTAAGAGGCACTATTAAATCTAATTAATTAGATATTCAAAATATTCAATTAATCAAACTTTAGGATAAATAGGATTTATCACCAAATAATTATTAAATCAAGAATAATTAGGATAAATAAGAATATTCAAGGAATATTCTCTGATGCAGAATTTAGGATAAAATCAATTAGGATTCGATAATGTGTAGATGTGCCTTAGGTTAGGACTTTGATGTCGATTTCGATCGAATTGTTGATGTAAGAAGTTAATGAACCTATAGCCCATTTTTGGGGTATTACAACAGTAAAAAGAAATGGAAGCCAAAGATAGAAAAAGTAAATGCCCTAATCATTAATGAAGGAGATTTCTCTAAAATAAACAAATACTATCAGATGTATAATTATTTTGAGAAATTGAACTTAGAAAATGTAGTTGTCAGGCATATGATTTTGGTTGATAAAAGGTTTGACAGTATTCAAGGGAAGATTCCTGATGAAATCTTTGAAAAGTTAGTAAACAGAAAGAAAAGAGAAGAAAAAAAAGATAAAAACATAAGAGAGAACTATGTAAGAAAGCTCTGCGACATTAAATATGAAGATCATTTCAAAGACATTTTGAAAAGTCTTAATACTCATTTAAGAATGAAGAGGAGAACCATCTTGATAATGGGAGGGAACTATGAGGAAGTTAATAAAGAAACTGAACATGCAGTTATAAAGGTAATGACCTCAGGCCCTATTGAGCACACAAGTGCATCAAATCAAGCATTGGATGCTAAGGAATATAAAAGACCTTCACGCCACCATTAATCAACATTGAAGATGAAACAATGAATGTGGAAGGAATGAACATCACTTTGGACAGTGAGGATAACCCATTCAGTAATCTTGAGGACATTGTTGACAATTCGGCCATGGAACAACAAGATATAATAGTGAATGAGGAAGAAAAGGAAACAAGACAAGAAGAAGATGAAGAACAAAAACAAGCAGAAACACAAGCTAATACAAAGGTAGTAGGACAAGGAGAAACACAAGAACAAGTAGAAATCATTCGCACACCCAAGGTAGCAGTAGAGAAGCCATAGACTAAATCCATTTTTGCTAGTCTTGGACAGGAAGTTGATGATGATGATCAAATAGAGTTGATCTCATCTCTAAATAAAATCATTGGCAAGAACAAGAAATTAAAAATCCTTGAAGGATCATTGATTGGAGTAACAAAGAAATTGTAGAACATTATAACCAATCAGATCAATGAGGCAGATCCATAGGTCAAAGCAAAAGAAGTTGTGAAAGCATTTTACAATGAATTCACAAACCTATTAGACTTGGCTATAGTCAAAGCACAAGCAACCTATGAAGAAAAAATATTTCAAGATATATCTCATAATATTAGAAATGATATTGATAATCTGGATATTTGCATAAAATAACTAAGAAGAAGCTTGGAGAAAGGAAAATCTATATATAAACAATGTACAAAATTAGAAGATCTTGTATTAGAAATAGCAGAGAAGATGAAAGCAAAAGTGGCAGAAATTCAAACAACAACAAATCTCTTAGCAAGTCCGAATGTGAAAATTTTTTATATTGAGAAAAGAATAAGTAAATTGTATGATGACATAAGGATTCTAAGCGATGAAAAGGAAAAGAAATTGAAAAGAATCACTCCATTAAGAGAGCATGTTTTAGTTAAGATAAGTATTCTTGAATGTCAATTGGAAGAATGTCTTACCTCTAAGACATCTTATGAGAAATTTCACTATGCAAACCTTAAGGCATGTGAAATAGTATCTTATGGCTTATGTGCACTTCTTAGTGTCTCAGACACCATTAAGAAATCATGGGAGAAAGAGTTAGAGAACATAAATATAAATTTTGCAGATTGTGTTGCAAGCCTACCGGCTTTGCAATCTTGAATCCAAAGGTAAAAACATTTTTGTTGAATAGTTTTGGCACCCTTTTTGTCATTGTTGTCAAAGGGAGAGTGATAGCAGAAAATTGTAAATTGTATAGATAGTATGATATATTGTATAGAATGTATGGAGGCATACTCTTAGGGGGAGTATAGATATTTGGAGATTGTTGGAAATTTGGCTGAGTTTAATATCAAAGTTTTTCTCATTATAGCAACATATAATCAGTATGAATATCGCACTATGACAAAAAGAATTTAAGTTAGAGCACAATTAAAATTGTCTAAGTATAAGCAGTATTTTCTAGTCTAACCAGAGACAGTTTTGGATTGTGATGTTGATAGAAGTAGGTTCAGTGCATGCGCACTTGAACATGGATAATTATATGTATGAAAAAGACACATCTGGAAGCGCAAGTCTATATGGCATGTACGGAAGAAGTTATTGCAAATTTACTTAAATAGAGTTAAAGATGACTGAGCAAAGTAAGAAGATAGAACAATTGGTATCAAAGCTTGGTCACAGGTTCAAATCCATGTAGGCCACGATTAGTGATGCTGGGAGGGGGATTGTTGGCAGTGGGCTAGCATCCCTCGCAGGGTTTGCAACATGGATTAACCTTCTCCTATGTCTTCTATAAGTCTAATGGTTGTATTAGGCATTAAGAGGTCGATCCTTTGGTGCAACGACAACTCTAGCTTGTAACACCCTATTTGTTGTAACGCATTTTCCTATTCTTAGGAAATGTAATCTTTCTTAGGGCTTATTTGTGTGTCACAATGGCTATATATTGTAACTTGATCTAATTCTATAGGTAGTGAGTAACAAATGTATGATTCTAGATCTGTAATGGATTGAAAGGATGATTGAGCTATATTATAAGGCTACAATTGGGTAAGCCATGTAGCTCGACAAATATGAAGGTAAATTTCCAATAGTTTGACCTAAGTTAATAAATTGGATCTTGTATTTTTCTCTCCTATTCATGTTGTCTCTTTCCTGTATTTACTCTTTTTGCAAGGTCATCTTTATCATCTCTTGGTCCCTCCTTCCTTAGAATGCATCAGTTCTCAACATGTTTTGTGCATTTATATTAACCTAATAGAGAATTATATGATCTTAGTTGTGTACTTGATGAAAACAAGTATGAGGGGTGTGTCCAGTGTTGTATCTAATAGAGGGTTCTTTTGTGCAAAGTGTATAAATGGTTGCGGTATAAAATAAATATTATCTAAAGTCTAATATGAAGGGAAGAGTATTTGAAGTATAATATGTAGGTAAGAATATTTTAAGTGTTATATTGTATGATCTCATGTTGTTCTAAATTCTAGTAGTGATAACAAGTAAGTATGTGGTGTTGATGGAAGATGGAAGTATTGGAAATTGGAATATTTAGGAAAGAGAATTTGAAGTCCTTATGTGAGAACTTTCTTCATTTATCTGCATAATTTTTGGTGTCTTGATTTTTTTGTGTTTTAATGTATGGTATGTGAATGTTGTACTATCTTATTTCCATGTCTCTACAAGTTCAAAGGTAGAAGTTACATTTTGTTGTTTGCTGATAGTAAGGCTAGTTGTCTGAAATAGTCAAGACATGTTTGGATAATTATTTGCATTGCTCCACATAGAATTTCAGGTTGTGCAATTTGATAGACATGTTTCTAAATTTGGTGACATGTTCCAATTAAGATATCTTATGTTGGTTTTCTTTGCATGTAAAGATGTGTTTTTCTTAGTGTGATATGGCTCTTTATATTGGTCTGTGGTTGACTCAATTATTTATGGTTAATTGATTTATGACTTATTGGTCTAAATATTATTTTGAGGATGAGTTAATAAGTTTAAATAGGTTATTTCATGGCATGATGTTCTTTTCATTACATCATGTGCACTGGAGAGTATTTTTGGACTGACCAGATAACATGCTTTACTTCTTTATTGCATGTTTCATTTATGTTTGACCTTTGGAGGTTGTTGTGATGCTTGTGCTTAGATGAAATAATTTATTAGAGGTGTATTATAATATATTTAGGTCTAATTTATCTCTTAGGGTGGATCACATTAGATTTAAATGCTTGTGGTGGTTTAATTTGTGTAAATGATGATTATCTCTATTATGGTCAACCTATTGCAATTTTAATTAGTTAAATTGACACACAGACATACAAGTCATCCTATAATGGTAGAGGGATAGTAATCAATAAGATATTACAAGATGATGTTAGATTTGTTTTTAAGAACTTAACATCTAAGTTTTGTGCAAACTCTAAAGAAGATGACATGGCAGCTGGAATGGTTCATGCAACATATTTGATGTGCGTTGATAAAGTTCAAATAGATATGTGTGAAATCTTAAGAATTTAGTTGTTTGAGAACCTTGAGAAGATAAAGAAAACCAAGAACTCACTGTTTAGATTCTCATCTCTAATAACATACATGTTTTTTCATTTATTAAGAATATTTCCATACACTGTTGGAGATTATTGGAATGATAACAAGACTACTATAGACATAATCATCAAGGTGTATCTAAGACACCCTATAGACAAGGTTAATGAGAGCACCACCTTGGTGATCAAAACATTTCAGCATCAAATGAAGAAAAGGTCAAGGATTCCACAAGCTATTGTAGAGAAGTACAAAAATGAAATATGTTTTATGGTTGACACTAATTTTACTTTTATTGAAGTAGTTGAACCAAGAGTTGAGTTTATAGATCCTCTTGGATATGAAGTTTCAGAAGTTGAGGTAGAAGAATATGTGAACAGATTGCTTAAGGGCAAGATGGATATGAAAAAATCTAAATTTGGAACTTATGAGGAGAAATTTAACTCTGCAAAGTCTTTGCATGAAGAGAAATTGGCCAAAAAGAGAATTTGCAACACCATTAAGAAAATTCTTAAGGATACTTGAATGACAGAACATGAATTCCTAGTTGCGAAGCAGACTGTAACAACAATTAGAGATATTGAAAAAAAATAAGTTTTGAAGAAGTTTTGTTTGTTCCACCCCTATCATCAGTTCCTGAGGATATTCAGGATTTAGAAAATGTGGTAAAAGTTGAAGAGGTATAGGAAATAAGGAAATCAAATAGAACCTCCACCAGCTAAAAGAGTAAAAGAAATGGCAAGTAGACCAGGAAAGAGATAAAAAACAATAGTTACCCTAGTGCAAAGAAAGGTATCTGAAGTAAAAGATGATGAAGATACTGGAGGTAGTAAGAAGAAATGGAAGCCAAAGATAGAAAAAGTAAATGCCCTAATCATTAATGAAGGAGATTTCTCTAAAATGAACAAATACTATGAGATGTACAATTATTCTGAGAAATTGAACTTAGAAAATTCAGTTGTTAGGCATATGATTTTGGCTAATAAAAGGTTTGATGGTATTCAAGGGAATATTCTTGATGAAATCTTTGAAAATTTAGTAAATAGAAAGAAAAGAGCAGCAAAAGAAGACAAAAACATAAGAGAGAACTATGTACGAAAGCTCTTTGACATTAAAGATGAAGATCATTTCAAAGACATTTTGAAAAGTCTTAATACTCATTTAAGAATAAAGAGGAGAACCATCTTGATAATGGGAGGGAACTATGAGGAAGGTAACAAAGAAAATGAACATGTAGTTATAAAGGTAATGACCCCAGGCCCTAGTGAGCACACAAGTGCATCAGATCAAGCATTGGATGCTGAGGAATAGAAAAGACCTTCACCACCACCATTAATCAACATTGAAGATGAAACAATGAATGTGGAAGGAACGAACATCACTTTGGACAGTGAGGATAACCCATTCATTAATCTTGAGAAAAATGATGACAATTCGGCTATGGAACAACAAGATATGACAGTGAATGAGTAAGAAAAGGAAACAAGACAAGACGAAGATGTAGAAAAAAAACAAGCAAAAACACAAGCTGATACAGAGGCACCAGGACAAGGAGAAACACAAGAAAAAGTAGCAATCAGTCCCACATCCAAGGTAGCAGTAGAGAAGCCACAGAATAAATCCATTTTTGCTAGTCTTGGACAGGAAGTTGATAATGATGATCAAATAGAGTTGATCTCATCTTTGAATAAAATCATTGGCAATAACAAGAAAGTAAAAAGCCTTGAAGGTTCACTGATTGAAGTAACAGAGAAATTGTAGAACATTATAACTAGTTAGATCAATGAAGCAAATCCACATGTCAAAGCAAAATAAGTTGTGAAAGCATTTGACAATGAATTCACAAACCTATCAGACATGGCTACAGTCAAAGCACAAGCAACCTATGAAGAAAAAATATTTCAGTATTTATGTCAGAATATCAGAAATGATACTGATAATATGGATATTTGCATAAAAGAAATAAGAAGAAGCTTGGAGAAAGGAAAATATCTATATAAACAATGTACAAAATTAGAAGGTCTTGTATTAGAAATAGCAGAGAAGATGAAAGCAAAAGAGGCAGAAATTCAGACAGCAAAAAATCTCTTAGCAAGTCCGAATGTGAAAATTTCTAATATTGAGAAAAGAATAAGTAAATTGTATGATGACATAAGGATTCTAAGTGATGAAAATGAAAAGAAATTGAAAATAATCACTCTATTAAGAGAGCATGTTTCAATTAAGATAAGTATTCTTGAATGTCAATTGGAAGAATGTCTTACCTCTAAGACATTTTATGAGAAATTTCACTGTGCAAACCTTAAGGCATGAGAAATAGCATCTTATGGCTTATGTGCACTTCTCAGTGTCTCAGATGCCATTAAGAAATCATGGGAGAAAGAGTTAGAGAACATAAAGATAATTTTTGCAGATTGTGTTGCAAGCCTACTAGCTCTGCAATCTTGAATCTAAAGGCAAAAATATTTTTGTTGAACAGTTTTGGCACCCTTTTTGTCATTGTTGTCAAAGGGAGAGTGATAGCAGAAAATTGTAAATTGTATAGACGGTATGATATATTGTATAGAATGTATGGAGGCATAATCCTAGGAGTAATATTGATATTCTATAGATATTTGGAGATATAAGTATACTGAAGAATTTTTGTTATGGCCACAATTTTGAATTTTTGTATGACTTAGCCAATTTTCTTATATGATGCCACCAATGAAAATGGGGGAGATTGTTGGTAGTTTTGCTGAGTTGAATATCAAAGTTGTTGTCATTATGGCAACATATAATCAATATGAATATCACACTATGATAGAAAGCATTTAAGTTAGAGCGCAAGTAAAATTGTCTAAGTATAAGCAATATTTTTCAGTCTAACCAAAGATAGTTTTGGATTGTGATGTTGATAGAAGCAAGTTCAGTGCATGCACACTTGAACATGGATAATTCTCTATATGACAAAGACACATCTAGAAGTGCAAGTCTGTACGACATGTACGAAAGAAGTTATTGCAAGTTTACTGAAACAAAGGTAAAGTTGACTGAGCAGAGTAAGAAGACAAAACAAGTGGTATCAGAGCTTGGTCACAAGTTTGAATCCATGCAGGCCATGATTTGTGATGCTGGGAGGGGGATTGTTGGGAGTGGGCCAGTGTCCCTGTCAAGGTTTGCGACATGGCTTAATCGCCTCCTGTGTCTTCTATAATCTAGTGGTTGTATCGGGAATTAACAGGTCGATCTTTTGGTGCAATGACAACCCTAGCTTGTAACACCCTATTTGTTGTGACACATTTTCCTATTCTTGGGAAATGTAATCTATCTAAGGGCTTATCTATGTGTCACAATGGCTATATATTATAACTTGATGTAATTCTATAGGTAGTGAGTAATAGATGTATGATTCTAGATCTGTAATGGATCGAAATGATGATTGAGCTATATTGTAAGGCTACAATTGGGTAAGCCTTGTAGCCTGACATATATGAAGGTAAATTTCCAATAGTTTGATCTAAGTTAATAAATTGGATCTTGTATTTTTCTCTCCTATTCATGTTGTCTCTTTCTTGTATTTACTCTTTTTGCGAGGTCATCTTTATCATCTCTCGGTCCCTCCTTCCTTAAAATGCATCAGTTCTCAACATGTTTAGTGCATTTATATCAACCTAATACAAAATTATATGCTCTTATTTGTGTACCTAATGAAAACAAGTATGAGGGATGTGTCAAGTGTTGTATCTAATAGAGGGTTCTTTTGTGCAAAGTATATCAATGGTTGAGGTATAAAATAAATATTATCTAAAGTCTAATATGAAGGGAAGAGTATTTGAAGTATAATATGTAGGTAAGAATATTTTAAGTGTTATATTGTATGATCTCATGTTATTCTAAAGTCCAATAGTGATAACAAGTAAGTATGTGGTGTTGATGGAAGATGGAAGTATTGGATGTTAGAATATTTAGGAAAGAGAATTTGAAGTCCTTATGCGAGAACTTTCTTCATTTATCTGCATAATTTTTGGTGTCTTGATTTTTTTGTGTCTTAATGTATGGTATGTGAATGTTGTACTATCCTATTTTCAAGTCTCTATAAGTTCAAAGGTAGAAGTTGCATTTTGTTGTTTGCTGATAGTAAGGCTAGTTGTCTGAAATAGTCAGGACATGTTTGGATAATTATTTGCATTGCTCCACATAGAATTTCAGGTTGTGCAATTTGATAGACATGTTTCTAAATTTGGTGAGATACTCCAATTAAGATATCTTATGTTGGTTTTCTTTGCATGTAAAGATATGTTTTTCTTAGTGTGATATGGCTCTTTATATTGGTCTGTGGTTGACTCAATTATTTATGGTTAATTGATTTATGACTTATTGGTCTAAATATTATTTTGAGGATGAGTTAATAAGTTTAAATAGGTTATGTCATGGCATGGTGTTCTTTTCATTACATCATGTGCATTGGAGAGTATTTTTGGACTAACCAGATAACGTGCTTTACTTCTTTATTGCATGTTTCATTTGTGTTTGACCTTTGGAGGTTGTTGTGATGCTTGTGCTTATATGAAATCATTTATTAGAGGTGTATTATGATATATTTAGGTCTCATTTATCTCTTAGGGTGGATCACATTAGATTTAAATTCTTTTGGTGGTTTAATTTGTGTAAATGATGATTATCTCTATTGTGCTCAACCTAGTTGTAATTTTAATTAGTTAAATTGACACACATAAATACACATGTTATTGGAAGAGTTGATGTGTGGATTTTAGTGCATGTTTATAGATTTATTTGGGATTTAATGTGAAGTCAATTTAAAGGATGTGTGAATGTACAAAGGATGAAGATTGCAAGTTTGACAGATCTAATGTATTTTTTGATCACGAGATCTTATATATTTTCATACTATCATTTCCCTATGTTTGCTAGATTTTTTATTTTTATTTTTGAATATTGTACATATTTTTTGTAAGAAATATTTAAAAATGAAATGAACTTAAAGGAAATAATCCAAGTGAGAAGCAAAAAGAAGTATTTTACCATTAACACAATGAAAGAGAGATACCTTCAAGATCTTATCAAAACCATCAAGACGCTCCAAGATCAACATAATGAGACAAAGATTTTGAAAGGGGAAAAAAAAGAAAACCCCTTGTGACATTATGAATGATGTCATAGCCTAAATCGAGAGAGAGAGAGAGAGAGAGAGAGAGAGAGAGAGAGACTCATTTACAATAACTTCATCTAAGAAATGAGAGAGGAGGATCTCTTAAATAGAGATGAGGAGAGGAGTTACTAAGTAAATCATGAATCTATGAATTCAATCATCTATAATAAGTGTGTGCCAAGTATGATAATACTCATAAGGAGGAATAAAATAGTTTCCTTATAAAGGAATTACAAAATATGAGTTGTCCTCCCACTCGGACTAGAGGAAAAAATACAATTAAGATACCTTGGCTTATCCAAATTTAAATAATATACCAAGAAAATATTATTAATTCTAACACCCCCCTTTAATATTTAATTGGGGTGTTTACATCAAGGGAATTAAACCCAAATTTTTACAATGAGATCAAAATGTTTGTTTACAAAATCTACAACTTGATATTCAATACAAGAAAGAGATTTGATTGTCTTTAACCAAGTCTTCAAGTAGTCTTCTTTAACCATGGGTGCAATTGGTACTTTAGATTGGATAGAGCTAGGAGAATTGAAATGTGCCTTTGGAAGGGTCCATGATATATTACCTGAGTCAAATATAGAAAAACCACAAGTAGATTTCCCATAGTTGGGATCTACCCTTGATACACATCAGTACACCTCTGAAAAGAAACTCATAAAATAATTCAACTTTAGAGAATCTTTGAAAACCTTTATAATGAGATTAATCATGATAAATCATAAAAATATGCAATGTAGCTTAACATGATATCAAGGTAAACCATATGATCAAAGTGAGTTATAATAAACATTATCAATGCTCTCATAAAAGAAACATACTAATGCATAAATGACCACAGACAAGGCCAACTAATAAGACTTGCATCAACATTACATCAATCACGTGGATATAGACAACCCACTAATGAGTCATCTCACTACAAGTGAATGGGTACGAAATCCACAACCTGGATGACTCACGATCTAAGAAATGAAGAATGCAGTGCATTATCACAATCGTAGAATTTTCATAGAAATATGAGAGAGACAAAGATAAATTAGTAGAACATGAGACTCAAACATCAAATCAACCTATGAAAACATGTATACAGTCATGAACTAGAATCAAGGAACCATTAAGGAGATAAAAAATTTAAACCAACATAAATGTAACAAATATTGATAAATGCACAATAATAATGAGAGACAAAACATATTGTCTTCCAAGTATAAGAGATATCCAAAAAAATTAGGAAAGATTTCAAGACGACTATCCTCACCATGAGGAAAAAAATAACCAAAGGAACAAGTTGATAAACATTATCTGAAGTAAGTGCAACTCAGTGCCACTTACGAATTAAATCAATGGATCAAAAGAAACTTATAAAAGATGCAACTTAGTGCATAACAATAGATCATATAAAATTTGATATCAATTAATGCTCAATAAGTAGCCACTGGAAGGCAATGTTGTAGATAGCTCACAATACTTAAACAAATTAAAATTTAGCAATGCAATGAATTAAATAGATAGCCCATTCTTTTATAGAGGGTTAGCAACATTAGAATGAACTAAAATTAGCATGATAAAATTGATTACCATTATCCTTTTGATGATTTTGAAAAAAAGAGTTTAAAAAGCTTTAATGGAGATTTGAAAAAATAGAGTTTAAAATAAACTTAATTGAAAAGATTAACTATTTAAGAGAAAAAATAGATTAAACAAATTTTGAAACACTAAATTAAGGATGATATCAAATTGTGTTCTTGGATTTAACTTAATGTTAATGAAGAAATAAAGCCCTGAAATGATATTTGCAAAAAAAAATTAAATTTTTGTTTAAATGAGAAAACTAATTTTTAGTGCAACTAATTATAAAAATGGCAAATGAAATATTGATCAAATAAATATGGGACTAAAATGATTTTAAAAAATATTAAGTGAAAAATTTGTTTTAAAGTTTTAACCTTTTTTTTTTTTATAAACAAATTTGAATTTTTTTGGTTAAATATAGGCTAAGGAATCTAATGATTAAAAAAGACTAGAAATAACATTGCAATGAAATGATAAAAAGTTGTATGAACCAGAAAACATGTAATAATAACCTACAATGTTATAAAAAAAGAGACTAAGAATAAAATAATGTTATAATATGAATGAAATAATGATATTACAAATAAGGAAAAGAATGTAATAATTATAACCTGCAATGATAATCCCTGAACATAATCATTATAATGATAAACCCTGCAAGAGAAATGGTAAAAAATAATGATGCCCCGTGCAAGTAACTGAAAATGCTAATGGCAAGGATATGAAACCCTATGGGATGCATATATAGTTGGTTATGGGTTGAAACCAAATGATCAAGAAATCAAAAGGTGGCCAATTTTATTTTTTTTAATGAGAGACAAGGAAGGTTGTTGCGCAAGGGTAGACACTGGATGGGAGTTGGTAAATACTGCACAAAGGATGGGAGAAAATGAAGGGTTAATACATATGATGGTAAATGTTGTGTAAGAAATGGATGAACAACCAAACAAGAAACTATTTTGATTACTGGAAAAAATAAGTTTTGAAGGGACCCAAAACCCTTTATAGCAAGAGGATCAAAATATAGGAAGAAGATAACACAACACCAAAAAGGAGGCATACAACATCAAACTTCCCATATAAGGGACTACAAAGATAGTGTTAAAAGGGACATAAACCCAAAACAAACCATAGAAGGGAAAAAACCAACAAGACAACTAGACTAAGCATCCATTTACAAAGCCCCAAATTTCTCATCCAGCGTCTTCTCCATCTTGGCCTAAATGTTGTCCATTTGCCCAATAACACTTTTCAGCTTGTCTAGGTTCTTCTTCATCAAAGGGGATTTTTTCTTATTCCTCCCATGGGTGCGAGAACTAGGGCCACCACTATCCATCAGAGAAGCATTCCTAATCTCAGTGTCATCCTCCGAAGCATTATCCAACAGGTTAACTAGAGCCTTGAGGTTGGTGCTGGAAGCCTTCATACTATCCATACTATGTTGGAGGATATTGATAAGAGTATTATCAACTTTATCCATTCTTTCCTTTATATCAGCACCAGGAGAGTTAGCATATCTCTCTTTGAGGAGAGTCTCAACTTTCTCATGGAGAATAGCATTGTTAGCTTCAAGCTTCCTACTTTTTAAATGGAGCCTTTTAATTTCATGAAAGCACCATTTTCTGAATCTAAAGGAGTAAAGGGCCTCAGCTTTGGTAGTCTACAACACACCAGTAGTGACTTCTTCCTTGTCATTAAAATCTTCAAAGATAAGCTTGATGGAGGACTCTCTAGCTTTCTGTTCACTAGAATCACCGCTACCCTCCTAGATGTTGTCCTTAGAGTCTTGAGAGATAGGCACATCAAGCCTCATACAAACAACATAATCATCTACAATGGGAACCTCCTCTTTATTAAAATCCATGTCATTCTTCTGCTTCTCCACATACTAGATAGCAGTGTCGACCAAGTCTTCAAGGATATGGGAATTATACACCATAGTTCCTTTCGAGTTAGCTCCTTCCACAGCTTCACATTTCTCCTCAGCCATACTTTCTTGAATATTTTTCTCAAGGTCCTCTACTTGAGTAGTGTCCTTTTCCTCAGTACACATAGGCTCAATCTCAACCCCCCTCATTTGGGAATCATCTTTACCCTGCAAGTGAGCCTCATCTTCCAACTGATCTGATGCAGGAGCATCCTGGGTGTAAGAGCAATCTTGCATCACCCAAAAATATTTATGTTTTTGTATTCAATAAGGGCTATTTTGTGCAGAGCTACTATTTATGGAAAGTTACTATTTTTGGTAATTTTTGTATGTGCTCAGAATGATCTGATTTCTTTCTTGGAGGTTCATTTTGGTCATATAAGTCTGCCAGTAAAGTTTCATTGCCAGATCAAGTGTATATTGGAAGATATTGAAGATTTTTGGTATTGGCAGTAGGGTACAGAAACTTTGAACTCAGTTTTGAAGGCTTTAGAGGCCCCGGATGAGGTCAAAAATTTGGGTGACGGGCACTTGCGCGGGTCAAGCCTGTAGAGCGCTTCGTGGCGTTTCCGAAATGGGGTTATAATAGCCGATCGGGTCAACTGGTGATGACTTATGGTCTTCGGAAGTTGGGCCACCTGAAATGGCGAAAAATAATTTTCTTCAAAATTTCTGTTCGGGTTTCAAAGGTTATCTTGAGCCGACTATGATGTAATGAAATGTAAAATAAAATAATTCTAAGTTTGGTCGGCCTTAGGGCTAAATTTTTGGAACCTTCTCGGGCGGTGGAAATTGCCTATATAAGGAAGGCTGTATTATTGTCTTAGGCAGTTCAGAATAGTTCTGGGTAATAGTTCGAGGCTTTTTCCTACAGAATATTGTAAGGGAATGCCCATGTGGCTTTGCATATTGTAATTCTGAAAGTTTGTAATTCCACATTTGTGGAGATAATAAGAAGCCAATTTTCTGTTCTTGCATATTGTTGTTGTTTCTCTATTTCTGTTATGTGTTTGTGGTACTAAGGGGAGCACCCTTCATCAAGTGGTATCAGAGCAAGTTTTCTTGAGTGTGTAAACAGATCGCCGACTGTGAGGCAGTTTGCACCAGGACCGTGGCTAGGGTTTCAGCGCACATCATGAAAATGCCTCCACGAAGGGAACGTGGCAGAAGAGCTGGTGTTGTAACACCTGAGGTTAGAGAGCTGCAGAGACAAGTGCGAGCATTGCAAGAAGAGATTCACAGAGGAATGAATCTTAATGTCAGAGATGAAAGCGAGGATGAAGCCGAAGAAGAATATCAGGAAGGAGAAGTTGAAATTGTGAACCAGGAGGAAGAAAGACTTTTTTGGGCGATTTCCAAGATTGGGAAAAGACCTAAGATTGAGGTTCCTACATTTTCTGGAAATCTTAACCCAGAGGAATTGATTGACTGGATCAATGAATGTGAGGAATATTTTGAGTACGAAGATGTTGACGATCCTGATAGAGTCAAATTTGCGAAGGCCAGACTGAAAGGTTATGCGAAGATCTGGTGGCAAGAAATTCAATTGGAGCGAAATAGAAGAGGGAAAGATAAAATCACAAGATGGGATCGAATGGTGGAAAAATTGAAGCGACAGTTCATTCCTGTTGATTATGAGCTTGACCTACTGAAGAAAATGCAAAGTTTGAAGCAAGCAGGAAAATCTGTTCAGGAGTATACAGAGGAGTTCTATCGACTTCTCATCAGAACAGGCCATGCAGAAGCTGATAAGGAGAAAGTTGCCCAATACCTTAATGGGTTAAGGCCAAGCATTCAAGAGGAGTGAATCTGGTTCGAATGAACAGTATTGAAGAGGCATACCAGTTTTCCCTAAAAGTAGAGGAAAAGCTGAACAAGAAGTTTGAGAGCAGACAAAACGGAAGAGGTCGCGGTGGACGATCTGATGGACGGTCATATGGTGGCCGAAATGAAGATCCAAAAAAGAAGGATGAGGCCAGTAGTAGTTAGAATCAGTGAGGAAATAATTCCAATCGCTTCCAGGATCAGAATAATAGAGATCAAAGAGGAAGAGGGAGAGGACAAGGATCTGGAAGAGGTGGCTTCCATGGAACATGTTTTCACTGTGGAGAAGAAGGTCATAGAGCATTTGAATGTCCTCAGCGCCAAGGCAAAACAGACAGAAGAAATGAAGGCCAGGCCAGAGTTGCACATGTAGATGAAGATGCCAGATCATCAAATTCTGAAGATGCTGAAAGAGGAGAAACGTTGATTAACAGAAGAGTCCTGTTGACGGGTGAGAATGAACCTGAGCAAAGAAGGAGCCTGTTTCGCACCAGGTGCAAGTGTGAAGGTAAATGTTGTGATGTGATTATTGATAGTGGAAGCACTGACAATTTGGTGTTAGAAGAGATGGTGACAAAGTTGAAGCTCAAGAGACAGAAACACCCACATCCATATCGGATTGCCTGGGTACAGGATGACCACAGGGTCATGGTCAATGAACAATGCCTGGTGAAGTTCAAGATTGGCGGATACCAAGATGAGGTATTGTGTGATATCATATCTATGGATGCATGTCATATGTTGTTGGGTAGACCATGGCAGTTTGACAGATGTGCTGTACACGATGGCCATGCGAATACCTATTCCCTGACAAAGGATGGAGTGCGGCATAAGCTAAAGCCATTGAAGGAGATAGAAGAAAAGGTATGTGGTAATGCAAGGATAACTTTTTTTGATGGAAGAAATTTCCTAGATGGTATGAGGCATGAGCATGTATGTTTTGCTTTAATTCCAAAAGCTGGTAAAGAGGAAGTAGAAGATGTTCCTGTAGAAGTTGCAGATTTGTTGAATGAGTTTCAGGATATTGTATCCGATAACGTGCCTGATGGATTACCACCAGTTAGGAAGATCAGTCATCAGATGGACTTGATCCCAGGAGCAAGTTTGCCGAATAAGGCAGCACACAGAATGACACCTGCAGAAAGTGAGGAGTTGAACAGACAAGTGCATGAACTGTTACAGAAAGGATTGATTCGAGAGAGTTTGAGTCCCTGTGTTGTACCAGCGGTATTAGCACCAAAGAAGAATGGATAATGGAGGATGTGTACATATTCTAGGGAAATAAACAAGATCACAATCAAGTACAAGTTTTCATTGCCACGAATGGATGATATTATGGACTGTTTGAGTGGAGCTGTGTATTTTTCAAAGATAGATCTGAAGAGTGGATATCATCAGATTCGGATCAGAGAAGGAGATGAATGGAAGACTGCATTCAAGACAAAGGAAGGACTGTATGAGTGGTTAGTCATGCCTTTTGGGCTAACCAATGCACCGAGCACTTTCATGCGGCTCATGAACGAGGTTCTGAAAGAATTTCTGGGTAAGTTTGTCATTGTTTACCTAGATGATATTTTGATTTTTAGCAAGACATTGGAAGAACATATGATGCATATTCGTATGGTATTTGAGAAGTTGAGAGAAGAGAAATTGTTGATTAATTTGAAGAAGTGCAGTTTTGTGAAGAAAGAGTTGGTGTATTTGGGGTTTGTAGTTTCAGGAGAAGGTCTAAAAATGGACCCAGAGAAGGTACAGGCTATCCTTGAATGGCCTACTCCAAGGAGTGCTACTGAGGTAAGATCTTTTCATGGTCTAGCTAGCTTTTACAGAAAGTTTATCAGAAATTTTAGCAGTATTTGTGGACCCTTGACTGAAACAATGAGAGGGGATAGAAAAGAGTTTAAGTGGACTAATGGGGCAGAAAAGAGTTTTCAATTGTTGAAACAAAAAGTTACAGAACAACTAGTTTTAGCACTTCCAGATTTTAATAAGGTGTTTCAAGTAGATTGTGATGCTAGTGGTACTGCAATAGGAGCTATTATGAGCCAAGAAGGTAAACCTGTTGCTTACTTCAGTGAGAAGTTAAATGATGCCAAGCGGAAATATTCTATTTATGATTAGGAATTTTATGCTATAGTTCAGGCATTAAAGAAGTGGAGACATTATCTGCTTCCTAAGGAGTTTGTTTTGTATACTGATCATCAAGCTTTGCAATATTTGAATAGTCAAGGAAAATTGAATCAAAGGCATTTGAAATGGGTTGAGTTTTTGCAGAGTTATACATTTGTTTTGAAACACAGGAGTGGAAAGTCTAATAGGGTTACAGATGCTCTTAGCAGAAGGCAGCTATTGCTGACAGAAATGCAGATTGAAGTGGTTGGGTTCAAGGAACTCAAGAATTTGTATCCAGAGGACCCTGATTTTGGTGAAGCTTGGAAGGCTTGTACAGAACCTGTTACTGTAGACAGGATGAAATGGCTGGATTTTATCATCCAAGATGATATGCTATTCAGAGGGAGTCAGTTGTGCATCCCACGAAGTTCTATGAGGGAGAATCTCATCAAGGAGAAGCATAGCGGAGGATTGGCTGGACATTTTGGTCATGACAAAACCCTTTCTTTGGTTAGTGAGAATTACTATTGGCCACAGTTGCAGTAAGATGTGAAGAAGTTTGTACAGAGTTGCAGAGTATGTCAGATGGCAAAAGGAGTGAAGCAGAATACAGGGTTGTATCAGCCATTACCTATACCAGAGAAGCCTTGGGAGGATATCAGTATGGACTTTGTTCTTGGTTTATCGAGGACTCAGCGGGGACATGATTCAATTTTTGTAGTGGTTGACAGATTTTTGAAGATGGCACATTTCATTCCCTGCAAGAAGACTAATGATGCTGTTCATGTAGCAGAATTGTTTTTCAGAGAAGTAGTGAGACTTCATGGTTTGCCAAAGACCATAGTTTCAGATCGGGACACTAAGTTTGTTGGATATTTCTGGCGTACATTTTGGAAGAAGTTGAAGACAGATTTGAAGTTTAGTTCATCACATCATCCACAGACTGATGGACAGACAGAGGTGGTGAATAGGAGCTTGGGAAATTTGCTGAGATGTTTGGTTGGAGATAAGCCAACAGGATGGGATTTGATTTTACCACAGGCAGAATTTGCATACAATAATTCTGTCAATAGAAGCACTGGTAAATCACCATTCCAGATTGTATATGGAAGTAGTCCAAGAAATGCATCTGAATTGAGAAAGATAGATAAAGGAGAAATAAGTAGTGCTGAAGCTGAAGATTTTGCAGAACACTTGAAGAACATCCATGAGGAAGTGAGGAAGCATATTACCAAGATGAATGCATAGTATAAGGCTAAGGCGGATGAGAAAAGGAGGTATAAGGAATTTCAGGTTGGTGATGAAGTCATGGTTCATTTGCGGAAGGAGCGGTTTCCAGTTGGTACATATAACAAGCTGAAAATGAAGAAGTTTGGACCATGTAGGATACTGAAGAAACATGATTCAGGAAACGCATATGAGGTAGAATTGCCTACTGAGCTAAATATTTCACCAGTGTTTAACATTTCAGATCTGACAGAGTATCATGAAGGAGGTGTTGAAGATGAGATCACAGCAGCACAGTGGAGTATTCCAGCAACTAGTTCAGATATCAAGGAGATTGAAGACATACTGGACAGTCGTGTTGGCAGAAGCACAAGGAACAGGACATATGAAGAATATCTGGTCAAATGGAAAGGACGGCCTATTGAAGATTCATCATGGCTAACAAAGGAGGAGGTTAACCGTCTTGGTTTTCCTCTACACACCTGAGTCGTGACAGGGTCACTTCTCAAATTACCCCGGGTGTCTGATGCAGGAGCATCCTGGGTGTAAGAGCAATCTTGCATCACCCAAAAATATTTCTATTTTTGTATTCAATAAGGGCTATTTTGTGCAGAGCTGCTATTTATGGAAAGTTACTATTTTTGGTAATTTTCGTATGTGCTCAGAATGATCTAATTTCTTTCTTGGAGGTTCATTTTGGTCATATAAGTCTGCCAGTAAAGTTTCATTGCCAGATCAAGTGTATATTGGAAGATATTGAAGATTTTCGGTATTGGCAGTAGGGTACAGAAACTTTGAACTCAATTTTGAAGGCTTTAGAGGCCCCGGATGAGGTCAAAAATTTGGGTGATGGGCGCTTGCGCGGGTCAAGCCTGTAGAGTGCTTCGTGGCATTTCCAAAATGGGGTTATAATAGCCGATCGGGTCAACTGGTGATGACTTATGGTCTTCGGAAGTTGGGCCACCTGAAATGGCGAAAAATAATTTTCTTCAAAATTTCTGTTCGGGTTTCAAAGGTTATCTTGAGCTGACTATGATGTAATGAAATGTAAAATAAAATAATTCTAAGTTTGGTCGGCCTTAGGGCTAAATTTTTGAAACCTTCTCGGACAGTGGAAATTGCCTATATAAGGAAGGCTGTATTATTGTCTTAGGCAGTTCAGAATAGTTCTGGGTAATAGTTCGAGGCTTTGTCCTATAGAATATTGTAAGGGAATGCCCATGTGGCTTTGCATATTGTAATTCTGAAAGTTTGTAATTCCACATTTGTGGAGATAATAAGAAGCCAATTTTCTGTTCTTGCATATTGTTGTTGTTTCTCTATTTCTGTTATGTGTTTGTGGTACTAAGGGGAGCACCCTTCATCATGATCCTTCCCCCCAGTCATCTCCTTGTTATCCTCCTCTAAATCCTTACTATTAATCTCATCCTTATTCTCTTTAGGGGAAGACATGGCATCAAAATAATCAGTATCCTCTCTCTCCTTACCAGGGCTTTGCCTCTCCTAGATCTTTCTAGAAACATCCTCATTAGAATCCTCCATCTCGGAGCCCTTAGAGTAGACCCCAACTTCAGTCTCTTTTGAGTAAATTTTCCTCGAGCTATTGCCCATAGTATCCTCCACCTTTTTCTTAACAGGCCTAGACTTAGGAGTCATTGGACTTCATTTACTCTTTCTAGAGGAAGGAGTGGAGCTAGGGTTAGGGTTAGTTCTCTTAATATGCTCATAAATAAGAAGAATAAGGCCTTCATGCTTAATAGCCTTCTTAGGAGAACCCTTATGCTCATTAATTGATGAAGGGTGCTCCCCTTAATACCACAAGCACATAACAGAAATAGAGAAACAATAACAATAATATGCAGGAATAGAAAATTGGCTTCTTATTATCTCCACAAATGTGGAATTACAAACTTTCAGAATTACAATATGCAAAGCCACATGGGCATTCCCTTACAATATTCTATAGGACAAAGCCTCGAATCAATACCTAGATCTACTACCCAGAACTACCCTAGACAACACTATGGGCCTTCTTTATATAGGCAATTTCCACCGCCTGAGAAGGTTCTAAAAATTTAGCCCTTAGGGCCGACCAAACTTAGAATTATTTTATTTCACAATTTATTACATCAAAGTTGGCTCAAAATGAGTTTTGAAACCCAACAGAAATTTTGAAAAAAAATTATTTTCCACCATTTCAGGTGACCCGACTTTCGAAGACCATAAGTCATCGCCTGTTGACCCAATTGGCTATTATAACCCCATTCTAGAAATGCCACAAAGTGCTCTATAGGCTTGACCCATGCAAAGCACCTATCACCCAAATTTTCAACCTCATCCGAGGCCTCTAAAGCCTTCAAAACTAAGTTCAAAGTTTCTGTACTCTGCTACCAATACCAAAAATCTTCAATATCTTCAAAAATAGACCTAATCTAGCCATGAAACTTTGCTGGCAGGCTGATATGACTGAGATGAACCTCCACATGTAAAATTAGAACATTCTAAGATCGTAAGACCAACTTACTAAAAATAGCAAGTTTCCATAAATAGCGGCTCTACACAAGATAGCCCCGCAAGATAGCCCTTATTGAATACAAAAATAGAAATATTTTTAGGTGATGCAAGATTGCTCTTACACCCAGGATGCTCCTGCATCAGACACCTAGGGTAATTTAAGAAGTGACCCTATCATGACTCAGGTGTGCAGAGGAAAACCAAGACGGTTAACCTCCTCCTTTGTTAGCCATGATGAATCTTCAACAAGTCATCCTTTCCATTTGACCAAATACTCTTCATATGTCTTGTTCCTTGTGCTTCTACCAACACGACTATCCAGTATGTCTTTAATCTCCTTGATATTTGAACTGGTTGCTAGAATACTCCACTGTGCTACTGCAACCTCATCTTCAATACCTCCTTCATGATACTCTGTCAAATCTGAAATGTTAAACACTGGTGAAATATTCAGCTCAGTAGGTAATTCTACCTCATATGCATTTCCTGAATCATGCTTCTTCAGTATCTTACATGGCCCAAACTTCTTCATTTTCAACTTGTTATATGTACCAAGCAGAAATCCCTCCTTCCGCAAATGAACCATGACTTCATCTCCAACCTAAAATTCCTTATGCCTCCTTTTCTCATCTGCCTTAGCCTTATACTACGCATTCATCTTGGTAATATGCTTCCTCACCTCCTCATGGATGTTCTTTAAGTGTTCTGCAAAATCCTCAGCTTTAGCACTACTTATTTCTCCTTTATCTATCTTTCTCAATTCAGATGCATTTCTTGAACTACTTCCATATACAATTTGGAATGGTGATTTACCAGTGCTCCTATTAACAAAATTATTATATGCAAATTCTACCTGTGGTAAAATCAAATCCCATCCTGTTGGCTTATCTCCAACCAAACATCTCAGTAGATTTCCCAAACTTCTATTCACCACCTTTGTCTGTCCATTAGTTTGTGGATGATGTGATGAACCGAACTTCAAATCTTTTTTCAACTTCTTCCATAATGTACGCTAGAAATATCCAACAAACTTAGTGTCTCTATCTGAAACTATGGTCTTTGGCAAACCATGTAGTCTCACCACTTCTATGAAAAACAATTCTGCTACATGAACAGCATCATTAGTCTTCTTGTAGGGAATGAAATGTGCCATTTTCAAAAATCTATCAACTACTACAAAAATTGAATCATGTCCCCGCTGTGTCCTCGGTAAACCAAGAACAAAGTCCATACTGAAATCCTTCCAAGGATTTTCTGGTACAGGTAATGGCTGATACAACCCTATATTTTGCTTCACTCCTTTTGCCATCTGACATACTCTAAAAATCTATACAAACTTCTTCACATCTTGCTGCAATTGTGGCCAATAATAATTCTCACCAACCAAAGAAAAGGTTTTATCACGACCAAAATGTCCAGCCAATCTTCCACTATGCTTCTCCTTGATGAGATTCTCCCTCATAGAACTTCTTGGAATACACAATTGACTCCCTCTGAATAGCATATCATCCTGGATGATGAAATCCAACCATTTCATCCTATCTAGAGTAACAGGCTCTTTACAAGCTTTCCAAGCTCCACCAAAATTAGGATCCTCTGGATACAAATTCTTGAGTTCCTTGAACCCAACCACTTCAATCTGCATCTCTATCAGCAATAGTTGCCTTTTGCTAAGAGCATCTGCAACCCTATTAGACTTTCCACTCCTATGTTTCAAAACAAATGTATAACTCTACAAAAACTCAACCCATTTCAAATGCCTCTGATTCAACTTTCTTTGACTATTCAAATATTGCAACGCTTGATGATCAGTATACAAAACAAACTCCTTAGGAAGCAGATAATGTCTCCACTTCTTTAATGCCTGAACTATAGCATAAAATTCCTGATCATAGATAGAATATTTTCTCTTGGCATCATTTAACTTCTCACTAAAATACGCAACAGGTTTACCTTCTTGGCTCATAACAGCTCTTATTGCAGTACCACTAGCATCACAATCTACTTGAAACACCTTATTAAAATCTGGAAGTGCTAAAATAGGTTGTTCTGTAACTTTTTGTTTCAACAATTGAAAACTCTTTTCTACCCCATTAGTCCACTTAAACTCTTTTCTATCCCCTCTCATTGTCTCAATCAAGGGACCACAAATACTGCTAAAATTTTTGATAAAATTTCTATAAAAACTAGCTAGACCATGAAAAGATCTTACCTTAGTAGCACTCTTTGGAGTAGGCCATTCAAGGATAGCTTGTACCTTCTTTGGGTCCATTTTTAGACCTTCTACTGAAACTACAAATCCCAAATACACTAACTCTTTCTTCATAAAACTGCACTTCTTCAAATTAATCAACAATTTCTAATCTCTTAGCTTCTCAAACACTATACGAATATGCATCATATGTTCCTCCAATGTCTTGCTAAAGATCAAAATATCATCTAGGTACACAATGACAAACTTACCTAGAAATTCTTTCAAAACCTCATTCATGAGCCGCATAAAAGTGCTTGGTGCATTGGTTAGCCCAAAAGGCATGACTAACCACTCATACAGTCCTTCCTTTGTCTTGAAGGTAGTCTTCCATTCATCTCCTTCTTGATCTGAATCTAGTGATATCCACTCTTCAGATCTATCTTTGAGAAATACATAGCCCCACTCAAAAAATCTATAATATCATCCATTCATGGCAATGGAAACCTATACTTGATTGTGATCTTGTTTATTGCTCTGGAATCTATACACATCCTCCATTCTCCATTCTTCTTTGGTGCTAATACTACTAGTACAACACATGGACTCAAGCTCTCCCAAATCAATCCCTTCTATAACAACTCATGTACTTGTCTGTTCAACTCTTCACTTTCTGCTGGTGTCATTCTATGTGCTACCTTGTTTGGCAAATTGGCTCCTGGAATCAAATCCATCTGATGACTAATCTTCCTTATGGGTGGTAATCCATCAGGTACATTATCAGATACAATATCCTGAAACTCATTCAACAAATCTGCAACCTCTACAAGTACATCCTCTACTTCTTTACTAGCTTTTGGAATTAAAGAAAAACACACATGCTCATACCTCATACCATCTAGGAATTTTCTTCCATCAACAAATGTTATTCTTGCATTATCACATACCTTTTCTTCAGTCTCCTTCAATGGCTTTAGCTTATGTCGCACTCCATCCTTTGTTAGGGAATAGGTATTCGCACGACCATCATGTACAACACAACTGTCAAACTGCCACGGTCTACCCAACAACATATGACATGCATCCATAGGGATGATATCACATAGTACCTCATCTTGGTACCCGCCGATCTTGAACTTTACCAGGCACTGTTCACTGACCATGACCTTGTGGTCATCCTACACCTAGGCAATTTGATATGGATGTGGGTGTTTCTATCTCTTGAGCTTCAACTTTGTCACCATCTCTTCTGACACCAAATTGTCAGTGCTTCCACTATCGATAATCACATCATAGCATTTACCCTCACACTTGCATCTAGTGTGAAATAGGCTCCTCCTTTGTTCAGGTTCATTCTCACCACCCAGCAAGACTCTTCTATTAATTAGTGTTTCTCCTCTTTTAGCATCTTCAGAATTTGATGATCTAGCATCTTCATCTACATGTGCAACTCTGGCCTGGCCTTCATTTCTCCTATCTGTTCTACCTTGACACTGAGGACATTCAAATGCCCTATGACCTTCTTCTCCACAGTGAAAACATGTTCCACGGAAGCCTCCTCTTCCAGATCCTTGTCCTCTTCCTCTTCCTCTCTGATCTCTATTACTCTAATCCTGAAAATGATTGGAATTATTTCCTCTTTGATTCTGACTGCTACTGGCTTCATCTTTCTTTTTCAGGTCTTCATTTCAGCCACCATAAGACCATCCACCAGATCTTCCACCACGACCGCTTCCATTTTGTCTGCTCTCAAACTTCTTGTTCAGTTTTTCCTCTACTTTTAGGGCAAACTGGTATGCCTTCTCAATACTATTCATTCAAACTAGATTCAACTCCTCTTAAATGCTTGGCCTTAACCTATTAAGGTATCGGACAACTTTCTCCTTATCAGCTTCTACATGGCCTGTTCTGATGAGGAGTTGATAGAACTCCTCTATATACTCCTGAACAGATCTTCCTGCTTGCTTCAAACTTTGCATTTTCTTTAGTAGGTCAAGCTCATAATCAACAAGAATAAACTGTCACTTCAATTTATCCACCATCTGATCCCATCTTGTGATTTTATCTTTCCCTCTTCTATTTCACTCCAATTGGATCTCTTGCCACCAGATCTTCGCATGACCTTTCAGTCTGGCCTTCGCAAATTTGACCCTATCAAGATCCTCAACATCTTCATACTCAAAATATTCCTCACATTTATTGATCCAGTCGATCAATTCCTCTAGGTTAAGATTTCTAGAAAATATAGGAATCTCAATCTTAGGTCTTTTCCCAATCTTGGAAATCACCCGAAAAAGTCTTTCTTCCTCCTGGTTCATAATTTTGGCTTCTCCTTCTTGATATTCTTCTTCAGCTTCATCCTCGCTTTCATCTCTAACATTAAGATTCATTCCTCTACGAATCTCTTCTTGCAATGCTCACACTTGTCTTTGCAGCTCTCTAACCTCAGGTGTCACAGCACCAGCTCTTCTGCCACGTTCTCTTCGTGGAGGCATTTTCGCGATGCACACTGAAACCCTAACCACAGTCCTAGTGCAAACTGTCTCATAGTCAATGATCTGTTTACACACTCAGGAACTTCTACTCTAATACCACTTGATGAAGGGTGCTCCCCTTAATACCACAAGCACATAACAGAAATAGAGAAACAACAATAATAATATGCAAGAACAGAAAATTGGCTTCTTATAATCTCCACAAATGTGGAATTACAAACTTTCAGAATTACAATATGCAAAGCCACATGGGCATTCCCTTACAATATTCTGTAGGACAAAGCCTCGAATCAATAGCTAGATCTACTACCCAGAACTGCCCTAGACAACACTACGAGCCTTCTTTATATAGGCAATTTCCACCGCTCGAGAAGGTTCTAGAAATTTAGCCCTTAGGGCTGACCAAACTTAGAATTATTTTATTTTACAATTTATTACATCAAAGTTGGCTCAAAATGAGTTTTGAAATCCAAACAAAAATTTTGAAGAAAAATTATTTTCTGCCATTTCAAGTGACCCAACTTCCAAAGACCATAAGTCATCGCTCGTTGACCCGATTGGCTATTATAACCCCATTCTAGAAATGCCACGAAGTTCTCTATAGGCTTGACTCATGCAAAGTGCCTATCACCCAAATTTTCAACCTCATCCGGGGCCTCTAAAGCCTTCAAAACTAAGTTCAAAGTTTCTGTACCCTGCTGCCAATACCAAAAATCTTCAATATCTTCAAAATTAGACCTGATCTAGCCATGAAACTTTGCTGGAAGGCTGATATGACTGAGATGAACCTCCACATGTAAAATTAGAACATTTCGAGATCGTAAGACCAACTTACTAAAAATAGCAAGTTTCCATAAATAGCGGCTTTGCACAAGATAGCCCTTATTGAATACAAAAACAAAAATATTTTTGGGTGATGCAAGATTGCTCTTACACCCAGGATGCTCCTACATCATTAATACTTTTAACCAGAGAAGTATGAAGATAATAGGGTATGTTAATGGTATCCTTGTACCTAAAATGGTTAAGGAACATAAACTGGTAGGAGTGAGCATGAGTGAAGTGACCTTTGAGGGTGAAATAATCCATCACAGCCTATAGAACATAGCGCCATATTTCCTTGATTTTGACAGGATCAATGTAGCCATTGATCTTACCCTCCGCAAAATCAACCTTCTCCTTCGTAGACTTCGAGAATTTTTTGGCCACCATATCTAAAATCTTGCAATTCCTATAAAACTTCTGACCATCATTGGGTATTCCTATCACTTGAGCGATAAGCTCCATAGTAATCTTCATAGTTCTCCCTTCTATAGTGACTGTGTCATTTTTCCAGCCATCAGCAAATTTTTGAGTGATATCCTTGTCAAAACCATGTAAATTTTCCAGATAAGGGGTCACTCCACCTTTCCTCAACTTCCACCAAACCATAGCCATATCAGCTTCCTTGAGCTTAGTACAATTATCTAGCTCTTCGCACTTCAAGTCACCCCCCATGTTTGATAAATTCAGTAAAATAGAGCACTAGTTAGAATTAGGGCTATGGTGATCAAGATAGCAGTTACTGTCAATAAAGAGATTAATGGGATGCATAACACAGAAAGTGTGTAGATTGTCACTAATCATGTTGCTTAAAATGTCACTCCATACTTTCCCATAATTGCAATCAGACTTTGTAGAGCCTAGGCGAGTCTCATTAATAATTTCCAATCTTTCCTTCCTTATGATTGATTTTATCATAATAAATGCATGATTTAGTGTCCTCTTTGATATTTGCCTCACTGTCCTAGGTGATGACCTCATCAAACTTAACACCAATATTAGCTAGACTATCTGCCATTGTGTTACTCTCATGGTACACATGAGTTATGTGAATTTTGGTACACTTGGCAATGATTTCTTTCACTCTGGAGATAATATTTTCAATAGTCCATGATAGAGGATTATTACCTTTAAGGAAATTAATAATATTCATTGAGTCGCCCTCCAACCAAATATTTTTAAAATTGAGTCTACTAGCATGTTGTAACCCATAGTAAGCTCCCAAAGCTTCCACCATATGGTTTTTTTGAGTTCCCAAAGGAACTACATTAGTAGCAATAACATTCCCATTACATTCCCTGATAACACTACCATACCCTGCCAGGCCAGGATTGCCCTTAGCCACACCATTGAAGTTAATCTTAATCCATCCATCAGGGGGTGCAGTCCAAAAAATATTTTCACAGTCATTCTTCTTCATTTGAGAGTCCCTTCTTTTCCCACTATGTTAGGTGATTCTATTCAGATTTTCTAGCACCCCACTAATAGCTTTCTCATACACCAGAGCAGGAGTACTGCATTTGTCCCAGAATATATGGTTATTTATTTCTTTCCATATACTCCAAGCAATATGGGGAGAAACCATAGTCCATCTTTTTTTATCCCTATCATTATCACATAGATAATACGATTGCTAGCAAAAGTCCTAGATAGAAGAGGGGAAAATCTAGCATAAAGCCCATTCCTACAAAAAGAAAGACCAAACCTACTAAGAAAAAGGACAATGCAAAAAAAGGTGGTTAGTATCTTCCTCAGCCTCCTCGCATAGACAACATCTATTAGGCATGATGAAACCTCTTTTTTTAAAGTTTTCTATTGTGAGAGCTTTTTTTTGAACAAAAATCCAGTAGAAAATCTCAACTTCGGGAGTCAGATTTTTATTCCAGATCTTTGTCCAGAAAGGGGTTTCCTCAGGAGCATCATATTGAAGAAAGCTCATAGACACCACTAAAAATTTTCCATTAGAAGAGGAGCCCCATATTAGAGAGTCTTCCTTATTAGCATAGAAGCATTGAGCCAGAAGGGCTTTATCAATATCATGGAAGGCTGGATTGATCGCAGCCAACTTCACCCAACAATTATTTTTCCAATAATCTTTCACTTTAGGACCAAAAGTAGTAGAGAATCTATTTATGTCCTCAGGATAATTAAAGATACAATTCAAAGGTTTTTCAAACAACCAAGGATCTTTCCAAAAATTAATACTAAATCCATTTCCTAGATTCCAACACTTACCTTTACTGGCTATGTTTCTAGCATTATTGATATTCCTCCAAAAAATAGAGCCCTCCACTTTCTCTGAACTAGAAAGAAATTGATCAATGGAAGGGGAATCATATAGGTATTTATGTTTATAGATAGTATTCCAGTCCTTAGGGTCTCCATAAATACGCTGGAGTTTCTTAGCTAGCAGAGCTCTATTCATAATCTTAATTGGTTTGAGACCCATTCCCCCCAAAGATTTCAGTTTGCACACCCTTTCCTAGGCTATTAAAGAGATGCATTTTCTATTAGAAATAGGGAATACTGAGAGGGGGGGTGAATTAGTATTCTACAAACTTTTACTTTTTCCCAATTATGGATATAATAGATTATATTAACACATGCATAATGTAGAAAGCCAAACAACATGCATAGAAATAAAACAAAAGAACTCATAACACATTATTTGTTCTTGAGGAAACCGTGGCCAAGGGAAAACCTCAGTGGGGATGATACCAACAAAGATCCACTAATCAAAAGTATCATGTTAAGGATGTTGACCCTGTTAGGAGTCTATTACATGCATATAGTGTCTCGGTCCTGATTAAGGGACTATAGGCCTTGTTAGAAGCCTCAACCCTGTTAGGAGTTGGTAGTACAAAATGTGATTACCAGATGAGCCCACTGCCCAAACAAGTAATATACAATATTCACTGATTACAAAAATAGGTCAAGGTACATAACCTTATACTGCTTGCATCAATATCTCTTTGTTGCTCTTTCACTATCGCTATTACATACACTCGTTACTTCACTTTACAATTACATCTTTACATATCTTTATACAAGTTATTAAGATTAATAACTTTCCAGTTGGCTATCATATTACAAAATATATTTATCCAAGGGTTAACATCTAGGATTTCATCCCTTTATATTGTTAAGCCATTATTTTGATAAACAAAATAATCCCTTAACTCTTTATTAATTCTGTTTTCATATTTTGTCCTATCGACTTACCACTGTCTTTAGTAAAACTGTCATAACTTCTTCCGTACATGCCGTACTGACTTGCACTCAGAGGTGAGTCTTCAATAGTCACCATAGTGTCTATGTTCAAGTGTGAAAGCACTGAACTTACTCTAATCAACATCGCCAATCAAAACTATCTTCAGGTTCTCTGGCAAAAATATATTGTCTCATACTTAGACAATTTTGCATTGCTCTCTGACATACTAGCTCTCTGAAATGTGTGATCTTCATGTAGATCATATGTTTCCATAATGAAAACATCTATGTAACCAACTCATCCAAATTTCCAACAATCTCCCCCTTTGTCATTGGTGGCAACATATGAGAAAATTGGCTAAGTCTAAGGCTCCAAAATTGTGGTCATAATACAAAATGTGAATATACTATCCTTATGACTTCATGAATCCTATCTATATATTGTACTCCCCCTAAGAGTATGTATCCTTATCAATTTTATTCTATATATCTCTCCCCCTTTGACAACAATGACAACAAAAAAAATAAGGAGGGTTACAAAACTATGTTCACAAAAAGTTATACCTTGATTCAATATTGCAAAGCCAGTAGGCTTGCAACACAATCTGCAAAGTTAATCTTTATGGCCTCTAACTCTTTCTCCCATGATTTCTTAATTGAATCTGCCACACTAAGTAGTATACATAATCCATAAGAAGCAATCTCACATGCTTGGAAATTATCATAACTAAACTTTTGAAAAGATGTCTTGGCTAAAAGACATTCTTCCAGTTGTCCTTCAACAATGCTCAAGTTTATAGAAATGTGCTCTCTTAAAAGAGTGAATCTCTTTAGCTTCTTGTCCTTTTCATCTTGTAAAACTCTTATTTCATCATAAATCTTGTAAATTTTCTTCTCAATATCAAATACCTTCACATTGGGGCTTGAAAGAAGGTTTGTCTCATTCTGAATTTCTGCTTCCTTCATCTTCATCTTTTGAACTTCCTCTACTACCAAGTTCTCTGATTTTGTACACTGAATGTACAAAGATTTTCCTCTTTCTAAATTCTTTCTCAAGTCCTTTATGTAGATATCAAGGTTATTGACATCATTCTTGATATTCTGACTAATGTCCAAAAGTGTTTTGGCCTCATAAGCTGCTTGAGCTTTCATCTTTGTTGTATCAAATAAATTTGTAAACTCATCATCAAAAGTATTCATCACTTTCTTTTCTCTTTCCAGAGGGTCATCTTTTGCAATTTGTATAGTTATAATGCCTTGTAACTTCTCAGTAAGCTCCTTCAGGAATCCTTCAAGATTCTTTACTTTCTTGTTCTTTCTGATGATCTTGTTCAAAGATGTGATCAATTCCATCTGGTCATCATCATCTACTTCCTTTCCCACATTCTCAATCATAGAACCAATCTAAGTTTTCTTGCCAGTCTCAGGTGTAAGACTGATTTCTTCTTGAGTGGGAACAGGTACTTGTTTCTCTATCACTTTAGGTTCTACAATTTTGGTTCCTGTCTTCTCTTCTCCTTTGGTACTATCCTTCTCTTCAAATCTGAATTGTCAACAATGTTTTCAAGATTCTTGAATAAGCTATCATCATTATCCAAGGTGATATTTGTTCCTTCAACATTCATGGCTTTGTCTTCAATATTTATGGCTGGAGGAGAAGGAATGTCCTCTTGTTCTGCTTCTTTTGCTTGATCTTTAGATTTTGTTGCAATTGCTGGTTCTCCAACATTCTTTTTCATAACCTTAGTGATTGCTTGCTCTATTTCTGTGTTAATTTCTTCATATCTACCTCCCATAATCTAAATAGTTCTCTTCTTGGTTCTCAGATGGGTGTTTAGATCCTTCATGATCTATTTGAAGTGTTCTTCATCTCTCACAATAGAAAGTTTTCTTACAAGATTTTCTCTAATAGTTATATCTTCCTTTGATGCTCTCTCTTTCTATTTACAAGTTTCTTGTACAAGTCATCAGGTATCTTACCCTGAATTGTATCAAATTTCTTATCAAATAAAATCATATACTTCACCACTGCATTTTCTAGATTCAGTCTTTCTACATAATCATTGAGATCATAATATTTGTTCATCTTTGTAAAGTCTCCATCTTGAATAATCTGTTCATTAACCTTTTTCAATTCTAGGTTTTCAAGTTTTCTTCTTAATAGGAGTGTTTTCATCATCTTTGATTTTTGCAATTTCCCTTTGAACTGGTGGCACCAATGTCTTTTGCCTCTTACCCGGTCCAGTAGCAATCTGTTTTATTCTTTTGTGAGGTGTGGAGGAGGTTGATCTAGTGGATTTTCTTGTTTCTTGATCCTTCTCTGTTTCTTCCACTTTCAACTTAACTTGAGTTTCTCCTTGCTGTACTGCAATTGATGATAAAGGTGGCACAGAAAAAAATTCTTTTTGTCCAATTTCTCTAACTACTGCTATTGTTTTCTTTGCTACCAAGACTCATGTTCAGTCATCCCTGTATCTTTTAGAATTTTCTTGATTGTACTCTCAACTCTTTTCTTTGACTGTTTCTCTTCAAGGATGGTCTTTGTGGATTTGAAGTTCTCCTCAAAGGTTCCAAACCTGTTACTATGAATATCCATCTTGCACTTAAGTAGTCTACTCACACATTCTTCTATCTCAATCTTAGATATTTCATAGCCAAGAGGGTCTATGAATTCTATTCTAGCTTCTACTGCTTCAATGTAAGTAAAGTCAGTATCAACCATGAAACATATCTCATTTTTATACTTCTCCACAAGAGACTGTGGGATCCTTGATCTACTTGACATCAAATTCTAAAATGTTTTAATTACCAACACTGCACTTTCATTTACTTTATCAATAACATGCCTCCTATACACTTGGTTAATCCTTTCCATTGTAGTTTGTCCATCATTCTAGTCATTTCCAATGATGTAAGGAAATCTTCTCAATAAATCAAAAAATATATAAGTGATTAAAGATGAGAATCTAAACTGTGAATACTTAGTCTTCTTTATCTTTTCCAAATTCTCAAACAATTGAATTCTCAAAATCTCACACATGTCAACTTGTGCTTTATCAACACACATCAAATAAGCCTCATGTATCATTCTAGCTGCCATGTCATCCTCTCTCGAGTTAGCACAAAACTTAGTTCTTAGGATCTTACACAAGTATCTGACATCATGTTATTGTATCTTGCTAATTACTATTCCTCTGCCATTGTAGGATGAATTTGTGTTGTCTATAAATATTTTCCTCATGTTTTTCTCATTCAAAGGAATGGCTCCAGTTTTAGATAGTCCAGTGACCTCATGAATTAAGTCAACTGTGATATCTATCACTCTATCATCTAACCAAAACTTTCCATTATGAATTCTTCTTAGGATTATCTTGGTACATTCTTCATTATCAAATTCATATTGTAAAGTATACTTAATGATCTCATTATCTTTCAAATGATCAAACCCTAATTTCAATGACATGCCCTGATTATAGATCTTCTGATATTCCTTTGTGAAGTCACTATCACTGATACTCTCTATTTTACATCCCAGATAACTTCTAACATTCTCTAGATGTAAAACTCCATCTGGTATGGATGATAAAGCTAGCCTAGGATCATCTTCCAAGGGTTCTATTGGTTCCCTTTTCACCTTAGGTCTATTCTTATTTTTGACATTGTAAATCAAAGAAATATCCATGATTTCCTCTAATTCCTTAACTTATTTAAATTTCTACCAAGTAAAATACCTCGATTCCGTGATTTAGGGCTTGCATAGATTCGACACAAAAATTCTTCACCAAATCCTTGTAAAATGCTTCCAATCACTGCTCTTTGATCTCCTTAACACTTGTATTCACTTTGATGATCAAATAATACCATTCACGACCTTTTATCATTTCAATCTCACTTAGATCTGACATCGCATTCAATTCTTTTGCCGCTTCTTTCCAAAAAGTTGATTCTGTTAACCTACAAAACTTAAAACTTCTTGTGATCTCACAAAACATAATATTTTTCTTTGCACTCTTAACCATAGTATTAGAACATCATATAATACCTTGCATTAACTGCGCAAGACTCAATTCATCATATATCAATTTCTACACTAATCTAAGTTTCTATTTTACTATAATTTTCATGAATTAAGTACTTTGAGATGGGTCAGGTAAAGATTCATTCTTACCATTTATTACTTCACCTTTCTGACTACCTTCAGTGCTGAATATGTCTCCTTGATCTATGCTTTTAACAAACTTCACTTCATCTGAATTACTACAGCATCCTTTCTGACTGTTGCTTGCATCTTCATTTCTTCTTGCATGACTTCTAGGGTTAGGATTGGTATGAAAAAATCTATTGTTCATTCTAAAAAACCTTGCTATATGTCCAATCTTATTACATATCTGACAAACTATTCCATTGTTTCCATATCTTGATCTAGGCTGATTGATCTGTGATCTACAGTTTCTAGCAATGTGTCCAACCTTGTTGCATCTATAACATACTACTCCATTTCTTCTGTTCATATCTTTAGTAGGTTTCTTATCTACATGGTTAGTATTTCTAAACATTCTACTAGTATTGTTATTCTCAACAAATTTAGGTTTTATGTATTCAATAGCTTTATGTCCAAAACCATGACAATTATAAAAATAACCATTAAGAGGTTTAAATTGCTTACCTGTGCAATCTCTCTTCATATGACCAACAATATTACAAGAAAAACATCTACCTTTGAATTATCTTTGCATACATTTAGGTGATTCCTCTTGCTTAGGTGGTTCTTCTTCCTTAGGTGTATCTTTAGATTTGTTAATCTCATCTATGCTTTCAAATATTTTCAGATCTGGTTCCTTGCTTTCTTCATTTTCTTTAAAAGTGTTGAATCCAAGACCAGTTTTATCATGGAATGGTTTTTGATAAGATATTTGTTCATCAATCTTCTCACTAGTTGAATATAGTCTTTCAAGTTGCTTCTTAGATTGAGTCAATTCTCCTTTCACAATTGTATTGTATTTCTCAAGTTTAGCATACTACAAATTGACTTTCTCAAGTTTAGATGTTACTTTACCAAGTTTAGATTTTAGCCCTTCATTTTCAAGCTTAAGATTTGCATTCTCAGATTTCAAATTTGCTTCATTCTTTCCATTTCCATCTTTCAAACTTAGCTTCAGATTTTCTATCTTCAGTTCATGTTTAAGGATCTCATTTTCTTTTTCTAAGTTGTCATCACAATCTTCAATGTGAATTTCGGATTCCTTTTTAGATTTTAGATCTTCCAGCTTGCTTTTAAGTTTCTCAATGAGGTTCTTTGCATCATCATATTTTCCTTTCAAAGTATCTCTTTCTTCAGTAAGCATATCAATCTGTTCAAGAGATTCTTCAAGATTCTTTTGTATTGATCCATATCCATAGAGATCTTACTCAAGTTGCTAGGCTTTCCTTGAATGATTCTTTTCCAAGTAACTAGGCTCTGATACCAATTGTTAAAAATAGGGAATATTGAGAGGGGAGGGTGAATCAGTATTCTACAAACTTTTACTTTTTCCCAATTATGGATATAACAGATTATCTTAATGCATGCATAACATAGAAAGATAAACAACATGCATAGCAATAAAACAAAAGAACTCATAACACATTATTTGTTCTCAAGGAAACCTTGGCCAAGGGAAAACCCCGGTGAGGATGATACCCACAAAGATCCACTAATCAAAAGTATCCTGTTAAGGATGTTGACCCTATTAGGAGTCTATTACATGCATATAGTGTCTCAGTCTTGATTAAGGGACTATAGGCCTTATTAGAAGCCTCAACCCTGTTAGGAGTTGGTAGTACAAAATGTGATTACCAGATGAGCCCACTGCCCAAAAAAGTAATATACAATATTCACTGATTACAAAAATAGGTCAAGGTACATAACCTTATATTGCTTGCAACAATAACTCTTCACTACTCTTTCACTATCGCTATTACATACACTCATTACTTCACTTTGCAATTATATCTTTACATATCTTTATACAAGTTATTAAGATTAATAACTTTCCAGTCGGCTATCATATTACAAAATATCTTTATCCAAGGGTTAAAATCTAGGATGTCATCCCTTTATATTGTTAAGTCATTATTTTGATAAACAAAATAATCCCTTAACTCTTTATCAATTATGTCTTCATATTCTATCCTTTCGGCTTAACACCGTCTTTAGTAAAACTATCATAACTTCTTCCATACATGTCATACTAACTTTCACTCTAAGGTGAGTCTTCAATAGTCACCATAGTGTCTATGTTCAAGTGTGCAAGCATTGAGCTTACTCCAATCAACATCGCCAATCAAAACTGTCTTCATGTTCACTGGCAAAAACATACTGTCTCATACTTAGACAATTTTGCATTGTGCTTTGACATACTAGCTCTCTGACCCATACGATCTTCATGTAGATCATATGTTTCCATAATGACAACATCTATGTAACCAACTCAACCAAATTGCCAACAGTTTCTTTCCTCAACCCCAGAACAAAGGAATCATTTAAGGATACTATCAATTTTATCCACATATTTGGAGGGCATCTTGAACAAACTCATAGCATCAGGGTTATCTTCCTAGCCTGAGATAAAATTGCACCCTTCCAGCCAGCCATCTTAGTAAAAAATCTCTCAACCATCTGATTCCAAGAAGAGTCATTGATGTTAAGGTCCAAAGGTAGTCCCAGATAGGAAGAATGGAAGGAGCTTATAATACATTCTAAGATGCCAGTAATTCTACATTGCCTATCCTCTTGAGTGTTTATGAAAAATAGGGTACTTTTAGACCAATTAATAAGTTGACCAATTCCTTTAGTGTAAAGGTTTAGAGCTGATTTAAAGGCTTTGGCTTCCTTGATGGTAGAAGAGCCCATTGTGATGGTGTCATCCACAAACTGAGCATGAGAAAAAATTAAGGGATTAGAAGAGGGTCTAAGACCTTGAATGAGACCTTTAGAGAATAGTAATTGAAAGTACCTCCCCATGCTTTCAACCAACATGGTAAACATAATAGGTGAGATAGGATCTCCATGTTTGAGTCCTCTGGTACTTTTAAAAAACTTGGAGGGAGAACCATTAATGAGAATAGAAAAAGAGGTAGTGGAAATCAATTGGTAGATAATTTGGATGACCCTTTCATTAAAACCAAACTACTTAAGAATCAGATATAAGAAGTTCCAGTCAACCCGGTCATAGGCTTTAGCCAAGTCAAGTTTGAGGATAAATCCCTATCTATTTCCTTTAATGGCTGAATGGATATTCTCATGAACCAACACCACTGAGTCCAAAATTTGTCTTCCTGGAACAAAACCATTCTATTGAGGAGCAATCAAATGAGGAAGAATTTTCAAGAGATTGGAGGTCAAAATTTTAGAGATCTTATAGAAGGAATTGCATAAGCTAATAGGACAAAAATGATCAAACGAGTGAGCTCCAACAATCTTAGGGACCAAGGCTAAGAAGGTTCCATTTATTTCTTTAAGAAGATGCCTACAATGAAAGAACTCCTTCACAGCATTAGAGACATCCTTATCCACAATAAACTGGAATTTTTAAAAAAAGAACATAGGAAAACCATCTGGCCTCGGAGCCTTATGTCCTTCAAAAGAAAAAACAACATCCTTGATTTCCTTATTGGAAGGGATAGCCTGAAGAGCCTTGTTTTGATCTAGATTAACAATGCTAGGTATGGCTTCTAGTAATTGATCTTGACAATCCCTATCTAGAGTACCATCGACAGAGAGTAAGGATGCAAAGTAGTTTACAAAAGCTATCTTGATTTCATCTTCTTTATGGATCTCAGCCCTGTCAATAGAAATTTTAGCTATTTGATTAGTATCCCTGTGTTTGAGAGTGGTCAAGTGGAAAAACTTAGTATTTCTATCTCCTTCCTTAAGCCAAACCACCCTAGATCTCTGGCACCAGTAAGTTTCCTCTTTAGCAATCAAGTTGTGGTAGCTTACAAGGGCCTTTTGTTCCTCAACTTTAAAAGAATCTGAAAGGCCACGAGTTTGAATAGTCTCCTGAATAGAAGCAAGGTTAGTTTTAGCCTTATTCTTCTTTTTGAATATGTCTCCAAAAACTTCTTTATTCCATATTTTAACTTTTTCCTTAATGTTTCTAAGCTTTCTAGTTACTTTGAACATAGCAGTGCCCTCCACCTTAATGTTCCATCACTCCAATAAATTTCTCTTTAGTTCAGGATGGCTTAACCACATTTTCTCAAACTGAAAAGGAAAGCATTTAGGAGCATTAATCGGATTGACTTCCACCAATAGAGGTGATGATCAAACCCAATTTTGGGGAAGGAAGATAGAGTGTAGAAAAATTTAGAGATCCAATCATGGGAGATAAGAGCTTTGTCAAGCTTGCTCTGAATATTTTGAGGACCAACACACTGATTGGACCAAGTGAAATTCAAACCTTGGAGATCTAGGTCAATCAAGCCTTCATCATTAATAAAATTGAACAGGTTCACTCTTCTATCATCTTGAGATAGGATACCACCAAAATTTTCACTATCCATAAGAGGAGTGTTGAAGTCCGCCATAAGCAGCCAACTTTCATTCTTGAAGTTATTCCCTTTTTTTAAAAACTTTCTTCTAGAATTTAGCCCTATTTACTTTAGCATTAGGAGCATAAATATTAGTGATAACCTAGCTAAAATTATGTCTAATATTCATAAGTCTAACAAATATCATATTAGGGTCTTCAGCAAGAATCAATCCAGTAATAGTTTTTTGATTCAAGAAAATTGTTGTACCCGAGAGGTCCCAGCTGAACTAGAACTGCTAACACCACCCTTTTGAAAAAACCTAAGTTTATCAATTTTTTCCTTGCTCATTTTAGTTTCCTGAACAAGAATGATATCAGGTTTATAGTCCCTAACCACATTTCTAAGAATGTCTTGTTTATGGGGAGCATTCAACCCCCTTATGTTCCAAGAGATAATCTTCATAATTTATTTGGAGAAAAAGCTTCTGGAATGGTCCTCTATTTTCCATCTACAATGTCTTGCAAACTTTCTTGCTCTCTACCAACTTTATCTTGTTTTCTTCCTGGTCCAGCCTTTGCTTTCCCTACATCATTTTTTTTGCTTCTAGTCTTGATTCCTTCAATAGACATAGGAGATATACCTCCTTTAGATTTATTTTTTGAGCTCTGCCCAGCCTCCATGATCTTATTTTAATCTTTGGCTTTAGGGAATTTAGGGGACTTAGTCATGTTATCACCACATCCTAGTTGGTTAGATGCCTTCTCTGCTAGAGAAATTTGTAACACCACCTGGCTAAGATCATCAAAGATTTTAATATTCTCCTTATCCTTTTGAGAGACCTTAGGGTTCTCCTCATTGCACTCTATCTCAGGCTAGGATAGAAGGATATGTACCCCTCCTAGGGCCATCTCCTCCACCACTATATTAGTATTCAGCAGGTTATCTTCCTCCGGTTGGGGTAAAGGGATATCTTCCCCCTAATTGACCTCTTCCAACACAAAATTTGCGTTCACCAATGCTAAAAATTTGTTTTCCTCAAAAAAAATTTCTGAGTTGGAATTAGCATATGAAGTGTGACTATTATCTTCAGTTTGAGCATTATCCAAGGTCCCAGATTCCGTAACTTCCAAGTTACATTCTATGTCAGCTTTTTTAGTGCTATGCTCATTAGTGACTAGACTTAGCTTAGGAATCTTTGAAGGCTTCAAAGATGGCTCTGAGGAGCCCTTAGGAATATTTTTTGGTTTCCAAATAGCATTAGAAGAATCTTTCTTCTTGGCAACAAGGTCTTCCTCTTTTTTCTTATGAACTTTCAAAGGACACTTTTTAGACCAATGACCAGATTTATTACAAATAAAAAAGCAAAAGGAATAGATTCATACTCAATCGATTGTTTCCAAACACCCATCTTAGAAACCAAATCTATAGAGGTAGGAAGATCGGTAGACTTACATATTTTGACACAAATTCTAGCAAAAACTAGTCTAGATCTTGACACTATAGCCGGGTCTAGAGAGAGAAGTTCCCCAAAAACATTTTCTACTCCTTTGAAAACACATTCATTCCAGTACTCTAAAGGGAGCCCTGGGAGTCTCACCCAAATAGGAGCCCATTCCAGGAAGGATTCACTCAAGTCCATATTAGGCTCCCATTTTCTCAAAGCCAAGGATGACTTACCCATAACCCAAGGTCCTCCACATAGAGCTTTAGTCATATCATCCTCATTGGTAAAGGAGAATGAGAAGAAACCTTTAGGAATCACTTCTATATCCACTTGCCCTTTGAGAAACCATCTTCTCTGGATAAAACATTGAACATAGTCTATATTTGGCCTTACCCCAACATATTTTCCAACTAGCATGAGGTCCATCTGGGACATAGAGTGATCAATCACCGTGTCGAGGATAAAAATGGAAAAATCACCCTTGATAGGACCAGAGATATTATTAGCTTCAGGAAGGGAAGATTTTAAAGAGGGCTTCTTGCCAAACAACACCACCCAAGGTTTTTTAGGAGCCACAACCTCACCTTTTTTGTTGCATCCAACAGGAATCTTAACTCCCTCTCTAGGTCTGGGGAAACACTATCTCCTCATGGGTCTCGAAGCTTCAAAGACCCAATATCATCCACCAGTTTCAAACACCCACCATCATTCCCTCTGTCATCTAACACTATCAAGATTAATAAGAACTTTAGAAATAGTTAATAATAAAGGATGGGCTGCACAAACATGGGAGCAGGAATATAAGAACTTTTGTAATAGAATTATAATCTCAAGAACTAGAAATAAGTCATCCTTGTAAT
Source organism: Chamaecyparis obtusa (assembly GCA_027943335.1). Classification (NCBI taxonomy): domain Eukaryota; kingdom Viridiplantae; phylum Streptophyta; class Pinopsida; order Cupressales; family Cupressaceae; genus Chamaecyparis; species Chamaecyparis obtusa. The sequence continues at coordinate 1,456,727 of BSBK01002737.1, read as the reverse complement.
TTGAGTTATTATGTCAATTTGAGACTACTTTCAACATTGAAAAACAAGATACTTAATTTATGAATCAAATTTGATTAAGAGGAAAGTTGACTTCATCACTTAATCTGCTCCTAATCAAAGCTGGCCAACCATATCCAAACATGATTTAATTATTTATCATGATCGACTATGTAGGAAGCAATTATTGTATTCTAATTAAATTGTTTGTTAGTTGACTATGCTTTGGCATCTATGGAAAAGGCATACATAAGTTTAATCACCCACATTAAATATGTGATAGTGATCTAAGAAGTGAGTGGTTTACTTAATAAGTAGAAGAAATTAAGTCTTCATAAAGGTAAAAAATACTATGATAAATGAAGTGATATGTAAGTCTTAAAGAGAAAGGGTTAATGGAAGATATAAGGTGAGAAAAAGCAACAATTTATATCATATAAGAAAAAAACAATGATCAAGTTTATATTAAAGCAGTAATTATGTTTCAATAAAGAAATGTTTTCCTTGAAAAGCAATGTATCCTTTGTGAAATGATGCATCTCTTCATAGAGATATGAAGATATAAATAAATTTTATGGAGAGATGGTAGCAGCGTGGAAAATAGCAAGGTTTTGTGAGATTTGCAAAATCTTTATTATCAAGATAAAATAGTAACATAGCTACCATATGAGGATGGGCATGAAGATCCTCTATCAAATTATCGACAATAAGGGGCAGATTTATCAAAGAGGTCATAGTTTATCTATCAAATGTAACAATTAAAGAGAAATATAAACAAGATGTAAGATATTATAACAACAATATAAATACAAAGATCTGAGCAAGATAAATGAAATGATAAACATCAAATTAAATATATATTTTAAACAATAGTTTGTTAAATTGAATGAAATGAAAATAAATAGAATATAAACAACAGATAGAGATATAAGTAAAATACATCTAAAAAAAGGGTTAGATAAAAAAATAGTTAGATTTTTAAACTCTTCAAAAAGATTAGAGATATAAATAGAGATATTTAGAAGACAAAGATAAATAAACTTGCAAGAATGTTAGAACAGAACAAATCAACAAAGAGAAAACCCTTGTGGTATCCTGATAGAGGGTGTTGATAGACCTTAAAAAAACTTGAAATGAAGAAACTAAGTTGGGTTTGGCGGTGAACCGTCCAAACCCCCCAAAAAATTCAAAAACTACTCTTTGGCAGCAAGCCTTCTGGAGAGGGTTAGAAACTTAAAAAGTAAAATAACAAGGAAACATGAAAGGGATGCAACCAATGTTAGTTTCTACAAAAATGAAAAACCCGCAACAAAAAATTAGACAATCAAAAAAAATCTTGCTTCTTCTCAAATGAGATATCCTTCAAATGGTACCTTCCTACAAACACTTAAAACAAGGGTTAACCTACTCTGATACCATGTAATAAATATTCAAAAATGAAATGAACTTTAAGGAAAGAATCCAAGTGAGTGAAGAAAAAGGAATTATTTTACCATTAACACAATGAAAGAGAGATAGCTTCAAGATCTTATCAAAACCATCAAGATGATCCAAGATCAACACAATGAGACAAATATTTTGAAAGGGGAAAGAAAATAAAACCCCTTGTGACATTATGAATGAGACCATAGCCTAAAATGTGTGTGTGTGTTTGTGTGTGTGTGTGTGTGTGTGTGTGTGAGAGAGAGAGAGAGAGAGAGTTTATCATTTACAATAACTTCATCTAAGAAATGAGAGAGGAGCATCTCTTAAATAGAGATGAGGAGAGGAGTTACTAAGTAACTCACCAATCCATGAATTCCATCATCCATTACAAGTGTGTTCCAAGTGTGAGAATCCTCATAAGGAGGAATAAACTAATTTCCTTATAAAGGAATTACAAAATATGAGTTTTCATCCCACTTGGACTAGAGGAAAAAATACAATTAGGATAGCTTGGCTTATCCAAATTTAAATAATTAATGCAGTCAAGGATGGTGGATCCAATGAAGGATAGTCCAAACCTTGCAGCCAAAAGACTTACACAACAAATTACTCAACAATGAAACACAAGGTAATTTTTCAACATTGATTTTCATTAACATGCCCAACTATAAGGCCTTCCGGGTTAGGGCCAATTACAATCAGAAAACAATTCTGCAAGATCCACAACCAGATCCAATACAATCTCAGCTAGTTTAGTTTTGAAGACAATAAAAAACTGATGGAAACCCTAAGGCAGATCTAAACTTGAGCTCGCAAGCCTCCAATCAATCTCCTTATTCCCAAGTATGCAACCCCTAGATTTTCTACAAAGAACTATCAAATTACAATCTGATCTGCAAGAACATCAAGAACTTTTCCACAACTTCACCAACTTCAGCTTTTAGAACCTCAGATCTAACTTACTAAGTTTTCCAAGTCATGAGCCTTTCTTCTCTCCTTGATCTATCTTCTCTCTTTGTCCCTTAAACATCTACCCAAGCCATCCTTAAATACTAATCATCAGCCACATGTTGGCTAGATGAAACCCTTAACTCCCCCAAATAATAATTAAATGCCATACAAGTCAGCTTACAAATGTATAAAAACATTTAATTCTGCATGTCAACACAAGAAAATGGCTACCAACAATTAATTAACCATGTCGGCTCAACAAATCACATAGAATTCCAATCGGTAAGTCAGAACTACCAAGTGACAGTAAAATTACCGAGCACGCCAGGCATCACCGAGCACTAGTATCGACCGAGCACCATAGGCATGACCAAGCAACACTTTCACCAAGTGCCAGGTGTTGGGTATCCTAAAATTTTTTGAGGTTTGAAATCCAATTCCTGGTTTAAGTCTCCATGTGAGTGTTTTCCGGAACTAGGGTTTGTAAAGTGTCGTGAAAATGGTTTTTGACATGTTCAGGAAAACCCTTAACCTAGGTCTTGTCTTCCAAAATGTTTCCAATTCGTTTCCAAACTTCATGTGGTCCTCTTGTTTCTTTTTCTTGGTTGCCTTTAAATCACTTAAGTTGCTATTTGCGCATGTGCTTATTTGCCCCAAGTGTTCGCTGAATCGGGAAGTGTCTTATCAAATTTTAAAACAATCTGGCGATTCAGCGAATGAGTCATGTTCATGTTCATTATTAATATCAGTCGCCAGTTCTCTAGATCTTCTAGCGGTCATCCCAAACATCTAGTGAATTGGCGAATGCATTAAGGCCAAGCTTTTTGATTACTTTGTTCGCTAAGTCTCCAAGTGCTTCAGCGGTTTCATTTTCCTTTCCGAGAACTAGCGAATGGCGGTTATCTCCAGTTCTCGCAATATTTGGCGGTCTTTTGAAACAATCTAGCGACTCAGCGAATGCTCTTTGTTCGCTTGTTCTCAGAATCTGGCGGTCAAGGGTCATTTCAACTAGAGAATCAGTGAATACCGTGGATTGCTTTCATGATCAACGGCCCTGTTTTAATCTCAAAATATCTATGGGTCCTGCATATTTGATCTGGTGAATGAGCGACTAAATGAAAATAATGCTATCTTCTAAATTTTGCGGTTCTGATGGTTTGCCCAAAAGATTTCAGCGGAGATAAGTTTTCTCACATTCGCTTATTCTCGGAATAAGTTGGTGACATGCTAAACCATTTAACGATTCAGCGAAGCCTTTGGTCCCCAGTTCTCTTAATAAAAAGGTAAAGGTTAAAACAATCTGGCGAATAAGCGAATCAATGGATGATAAGTTTTAAGGTCTCAGTCGCTTATTCTCGAAATGAAATTTTCAATGATATAGAGTATTTGGAGAACTAGCGAATGCTCTTTGTTCACTGATTCTCAGAATTAAATGGTTAAGGGTTTTGTTATTCAGAGAACTAGCGATAGTCATTGATTGATGAAGATCAACGGTCAATCTAGAATCCTGGTATAAAGTGATGATTAAGCTAAATGATTTAGCGACTCAGCGAAGCCAGTGTTCCCCAGTTCTCCAGACAGTCAAGAGGTTAAGTATATCTTGAAGCGAATGCGCGAACCCTTTGTTCACTAGATCTCCAGGAAAATTGACCGTCAGTCATAACATTAAGAGAATGGGAGGTGGCTTTGTTCGCTGGTTCGCCAAATGGTAATTGCAGTTAACTGTGTAAGTGGGAGCCCTTTGTTCGCTGATTCGCGAAATGCATGGATGGTTAAGGATAGGATTCCGAGAACCCGCGAAGCTAATAGTCGCTAGTTCTCTAGATTTGAACCAGGGTCAAACAAGGATTCAGAGAACCAGCGAAGCCAGTGGTCGCTAGTTCTCCGGATTGATAGCTAGGGTTAGCATTCTATTCAGCGATTAAGAGAAGCCATTAGTCGCTGGTTCGCTAAATGGGCTCAGATGGAAAAGGTCATAAAGGGAAAAGAAAAAGGACCATTGCCACATAGATAAAGTACTTTTTCGATATGGACATGAAACCAATAAACCATCAAATCAGCTTCAAGAAGAAAGATTGCATGACGCAAACAGTTTTAAAGTATAGAATCATGATCATTCCCTCTTCACCTTGTTTTCAAGTAGTTTAATCTATCTGTCAACATCCGGACATGGCGAGCTCAAAATTTGAAATCTGAGGGTACATGAAATTGAATATGGGATCCATTAAGGAGATTTGCATTAACTATGGTAGTTGCACACCTTGGATTCATATCGATAAATAAGTTTAAGCTCATTGTTTATTTGTTCAGTTTCAGTTGTCAAGAGTTTCTGTTTGTCCAGAGAATTTCCGAGCATCAAGCATTTGAGATACAGAGAATTGAAGGTGTTTCTGTAGCAAGGATGAGTCAACCTGAGAAGAGTGCAGCGTCTTCCAGTAGTGAGGCCAAGTCCAAAACTGGTGAGGACAAGAATAAGCCAAATTTTTCAGATGAATTCCTGAAACTGTTGCCGGGCTCCAGTCAGAACAAGAGGGCTGCTGATGACGTGTTTGAAGATCTTTTGGAATGGTGTAGAGACCCAATCACTCCGGAATTCACAAGTTACACTATTTTCAACTTCTTTTATAGCAATAAAAATAAGCATGTTCCTGTCTGTAATGGTTGGGTGTTAGGATTAGGAAAAATGGTTGTCCCTGACATTTTCCTAGATATTGATTTAATTGTTGCCCTAGCCAGAAGATATGACCCTATCTCAAGGAAAATTAGAAAAGAAGACCAATCACCCTTAGTTACTCTTGATAGGGGATCTTTTATGAAAGCTTTTGGTCTATACACGTCCTTTTCAACTGAGATTGATTTGAACAAAGAAAAGGCAAGATATAGAAGCAATATCGGGTCAGTAAAAGACCAGTTGGTTAAACATATGCCAAAATAGGATAAATACATAGCCCCCCTTCCTGCTAACATGAATGCCCCATACCAGTTCAAATCCCTCCATCATTATATGAGATATACTTGCTATGCATTATGTAGAGTTTTGGGAATGGATGGGAATGCAAAATTTTTACCAGCTGACTTGCTGATGATCATCCTGGATATTCAAAATCCCTTGGTAAACACTGACTATGATTACATTCAGTATGTGATTGATAGGATGCATCAAGGGCTGATGTCTGTCAAAGAAAGTAAAAGTCCTATTGAGTTCATGCATTATTCTCTATTAATGCATTTGATTCTATTTTTCAACATCAACAGTTTTGATGCAAACATGTTAAAACCAAGGTTCACTTTCAAGGATCAGCACAATCCAGTGTAGTTGTGGGTGAGGATATGGAATTCTACCTCTAATGAAGTAGATTTTTGTGTTTTTCAAAATTTCATTGTCTATCCAATTATCAGGATGCTAGGCATAAATGTCACCAGGCTATCTCCTAGAGTCCTCAGGCTTTTAAGACCATTGTAGTATGTGGATAAGTGGGATGGAAATCATAATTGGGGTGATTTCTACTTAGGAGATAATTCCACAATTATCAGAGTTTATGGTTGTCCCCAACCCCCACATTTATTACAAAAGTATGTGCCTCCGAGATTGGCTTGTTTGGAATTTTTTTGGCAACTAATGTGTACAGATAAAGAGCTTCTGGCCCCTCACAGAAAGGGTACATTCACACCCAGGCAATTCAGGGTAGGTGACTTCCTGATAGGAAAGAGGGCTTTTCCTCAAATTAGTGCATGGCTACAACAATTCAAAATGGTTACTGGTGCTTGTAGGCACATAGATCCTGAGGACTTCATCAAGATTTCCAGGATGACTTACATCCGCAACATTGGTGTGATCAAGGAGCATGAAGGTTTGGATGAAGAAGATGTGATTAGAAACATCTTAGATGAAGATGAGGTTAAGAGGAGATGGTGCAGATTCTTTGATTTAGTAGATTTGTCCAACCAATTGAAAGCATCTCAGATTCCTTTTGAGGGTTTTTTCCCTGATCTTCCTTATTTGAAGAAGATTGATGGGATGATTGAAAAATATGATACCTTGGAAAATCAATTGGAAGGCTTGATTGATCAGAATAAGCCAGAGAAGAAGAAAAAGAAAGATTATTCATCTTCTGATGAGGAAGAATTCACTGATGAGTCACAAGAAGAAGATAGTCCTCCACAGGTTGAGAGACCACCAGTTGTTGATCTCACTCAAGATCAACCAGAAATATAGGATATCTCAGAGCCACCATTGAAGAAACAGAGGCTTGAGGAAGGTGAACCTTCAAGGCATGTGAGACAAAGAAGGGAAATTGACAGAGCGTCTGCTCTTGTACCAGGTGATAGGCCATATCATCATCAATTGAGGAAAGCAATAAGAGCAGGCAAGAAAATAGCCTTTGAGCAAGAAAGCAGAGAAAAGTCCTTATGGTTAGAGAAGGATATCAGAGAGGTTTATCAAGAGGAATTCTTGAGTGATGATCAGTTCATCAAGACTGATGAGTTCAAGAGTTTTCTCATTTGGAACAAGCAGCAAGAAGTAAAGAAAGCTCTGCCTGAAGGTATGGAGCCAAGTGAAGAAAATTTGAGAGCTCTTGCTTCATATGATCCTAGCCTTGATCCTATAACAGTGGACGAAGCCAGAGATTTGGTTAAATCAAGTGAAATGTTGTTAACCCCAGGATGGGATCTAACTTCTGCATTCCTCATTGATCAATTGAGAAAACAACCAGAGGGTAGCCTATCATATGAGGTTCACATTGGTGACATGATAAGAGGAAGTGGCTATGACCCTAAGTCCCAAGCTGTTGCAATGTGGTCTATGGCCCCCAAAACCCAAAAGCCATCTCTATTGAGTATAGAGGATAAGATGGAGGGGAATAAGATTATATGGACTGTACAAAATACAATAGACCTTGAAGTCTCCAAGGTAGTAACTCATTGGGCTAATCTAAATGAAGCCAAGACAGCTCAGCTGTCAGAAAGATATGCCAAATTGTTTGAAAGTTCAAGCATGGTAGCCAAGGACAGAGATTTGAAAATGATGAGGATCAAACAATTGGAAGATGAGCTGGCAGAAATAAAGGTCAAACTTGAGGAAGCCTCAAAAATAATTCCTCCTCCTCCTTTGCAAGTTGAGGTACCTGTTCAGATAAACTTGGAAGCACCTGAGGGACCTGTTGAAGACTTGGAAAAGGTAAAATTGGATGCATCCCTGGACACTATAGCCAAAATAGTGCAGTACAGGCAGGACAAAATAAAGGACAGGATGGATGCAGTTCATAAATCAGTCAGCCTATTACATCAGACCAATCAAAAGGTGAATGACTATTTAGCCACCTTGGAGCCACTCTATAGTATTTGGTCTGGGAGGAATTTATTGTTTGATAAGCTTGACAGTTTGCAAGAACACAGGCTTGATATCCCAAAAGTAGTAACTGATGTATTTGAAAGGATTGGCCTAATAAGTGCAGCGTCAAAGTTTTTCAAAGGAAAGTCAAACCAAATAAAGGCTAAGTTAGCCATGTTTGATAAAGATTACAGCAAGTATTTGCCCCCGGTATATGATGACAATGGAAATGTGGTTAAGCTGGAAGATTGGAAGTTGTCAATGGGTCAGTTGGTAATCAATCAAGATGCCTTCCTAAAAGACAATAAGGCTTTGGATGTGGAAGGAACTAACAATATAATTGATAGTTTATTCAAAGTTGAAAGTGACTGCATCAAGTTTATAGCAGAAGTTAAAAATGTGACTGATTCTACATGGGAACGGCAAGTCAACTTATTACAGGAGCTGCAGAGTTATGACTGGCCATCTGATGATGATGTGGCAGCTTGGGAAAAGTTAATCACAAAGAAGAAGAAGAAACCGGTTATCCAGCTGACAGAGGAGGAAGAAGAATAGATCGCACTTGGCACCTGATCCAGAATTTGAGGGAGAGTGTGTTCAAACAGAGAATGATGTAAATTATCTTATAATGGCAGTCATCATTCATATGAAAAACTTGGTAACTGCTCTGAAAATATCTACAAACAAAGGTGCCAGCTGCGGAAGTTGTTCAGAACTGAAAAATATGCCTTGCTGTCTTTATTAAATATCTTTCTGTTTGTATTTTCTTTTGTTTTCTAGTGCAAATTTCTATCAGCCATCCGAAGCTTGTTGCATCCTTTCGAGGATTCCAGGATGGTTGATTAGTATAAATAGTCAGTTTCTATTGAAGAAGGAGGTTGGAAAATATTTTGTAAAGGAGAGGTTTGAAATATAGAACCTGATTTTCTGTGAAATCAAGGAAGATTGTACGAATGCATTTTATCAATTAATACAAATACACTGGAGTTCTGTTACTATCATTTGATTGTCTTTACATGTGGAGTGTTTTAGTTTCTTTATGTATTTAGATTGTAAGACAGTTTAAATACATCTTTCACAAGGTGAATGTAGGGGTTGAGCTTAAGTTTCTTTCAAGGAAAGAGTAAAATCTTAGGGGAGGTCTCTGGGAATTGAATATCTATATGTGGATTTGATGACAGGTGTAGGAATGGAAACAATGATATGTTAGGCATGTTATTTGAGTTTCATTGTATTCATTTTAATAGATATATGTGAAGGTAGAGTTTGACTCTGATGCCCAGCGGATAAGGGACTGGTTTTAGATCCACTTACATTGGTTTACCATCCAATATATAATTGATTGAAATTTTACTTTATATGCATAATTTCCAGACTTGAGTCATATTATGACAAGTTCATAAATATGTATTTCAGTGCTTTGAAGAAGCAATAAACGAGGTTAACCCTTCCCTGAGTTTAACTCTAAAAGGAAGAAGGATGAATATCCTTAAGCCATTGTATCGTGTTGCTATTTTTATAGTCTATATCATGATGTTGTGTATCAGGATGATTTGGGTTATACTCAGAGTTTTAGCAACTTATTGAGTTGGATTTTGAAGGTAGTAACAAAGCAGTGAAGGAGCAAGTTCTCAATTCAGAGCTCAGTTGAACGTTGAATTGATAGAGGTACACCCGCCTGAGTATATATTACTCAAAGTGAAGAAGGTCTTAACCTTAATACCTTAGTAGTTTGTAACTTGCTAGGTTACAGCCATTGGGATTATTTGAGTAATTGATTAATCTGCAGGTTCAAACACTAACAAAATTGGTGACTCTACTGGGGATTTATTTTGATAGCCTGCAATAGGTTAGTGCAAATCTTGTCTATTGTATGTTTGTAGACCAGTAAAAATAACTTTTGATTCCCGCTTGAGTAGTGGGTGGCGACTCTAAAGAAATCTATGTTACCAGTTGCTAATAGTTGCAAAATTTTGTAAAAATTATTGTCATTTACAATGAGTCGACCAAGGAACACTAGGTCTTATTATAGGGATCATCCAGAAGATAATATAGCGGATGAACTCCACACACCAAGCAGAAAGCAATGGTCTAGGAGAGGCCAAAATAATGCTAGTTCCCAGGCTCCTTCTCGAGAAAGATTTCGTGTTCCACTTCCTCATGAAACTTCTTCATCTTCTGGCGATCCTGAGCATGTCAAAGGGGTCACACCAGAGGTCTATATGTAGAAAGAAGTAGTCACAGAAGTAGGTTTTTTCCCTGCTAGAGAAACCCTTGAACAACCAGATGAAACCTCTACTGCTAAAACAGCTTCATATGATTCTGAGAAGTTAAGAGAGGAAGTGATTGCCTTGAGAGAAAAGGAACGTGAACAATTAGCAGAAATTGCTAATAGAATGAAGATAAGGGAACAACAACTTCGTGAATTGCTTCTGGAAAGGGAAGAACTCCTCAAGAGAACCAGGAGAAATGAGACCCATGTTAGTGATCTAAACCAGGATGTACAAGGTTTGGATAAAGACTTGTTTGGTGATATGCAAGCTTTGAGAAAGCAAGCTCAGGATACCAGGCCCAAACAAAGTGAATTTGAGGGAACAGGCCATGTTTTAAGACAACTGAATCCCTCTGAAATCAAAATAAACAAGGAGATTAAAATTGCCCCCAAGGAAATCCCTGATAAGGGAAAACAAAAAGTGGTGGGTGTTGCTATAAATGAACCGAAGAAGGTTGTGCCCATTCCTAATGTGCCTACTCAAGCTAGTACAGATTTAGACAGAGCTAGGAAAGCAAAGGAGGATTTGGCTATGCAACTTGAGAAACTTGAGTTAGAGGCTGCTGCAGATGAAATGAAGAGGAAGATTGCCTTTCTACATGCTAACATGAATACATCTGCTAGTAGTTCTGTCCCTATTACCATAGGAACAACTTCATCCAGTCAGCCTAACATTTCAATTCCAAATACTCAAGCCTTTCACTCTGGACAATATCCATCTGGACAATTTCCTAGTCAAGTTCCCTTGGTTTCACAGGGTACAGTGGGAACTATACCCTGTCAAAATGTTGCAATTACCCCTCTGAATCAGCCAACTATCCAAAGATGACCAGTTCATTTGGATAGATATAGGCCCTTGTTTTTTGATGGTATTCCTGGCCAACCTAATGCTATTCCTAATGAAATCAGGAAGAAAATCCCATTATTCACTGGGAATAATGTTATTACTTGTGAAGAGCATTTGAAGTTTTTCACAGATAAAGTTAATGACTATGAGATTGAGCATGAAGATGTCATTATGAAACTTTTTGTTCAATCATTGATTGAAGATGCTAGGGATTGGTACAGAGGGTTACCTGAGAACAGTATTGCTTCATGGGATGAATTTGTCAGGAGTTTTAAAGAGCAGTATGCTGAACATGTGAATTCTAGTTACATGCTCAATGAACTCAATAATATCAAGAAAAATTATAATGAGAGCATGTCAGAGTTCAATAGCCAGTTTCAAAAGGCTATGTACAAATTGTTCCAGGTATTGAGGCTGGATGATGCAGTTTGCATGACCACTTATTTCAATTCCATGGATGGTAAAATGTCTTATCTCCTAAGAGATAAAAATCCCTGCACCCTTAGGGATGCATTTGAATTGGCCATAAACATTGAGAGTAACCGAAAGGCATCTGGCCAAATGTACAAGAGGGATGAGGGTAAATTGTGGAAAGAGACCAGACCACAACATGCAAAGCCTTTTAAAGAGGAGGATAAAGGACCGGGTACTAACAAGGAGTTCCCAACAAGATTTGATAAAGGTGGTAGAAACTTTCAAGATGCAAGACCCCCTTATCAAAGGCAGGACAAGGCCCCTAATTTGAGAGATATGCCTTACAAAACTAATTGGAAGGATGGGAGACCTATTCTCGACAGCAATGAAGTACAAAAAGGGAGAGATACCCCAGATCCCTTAAAGAAAAACACAACACACAATGTAGAAAACACTCCCTGGTGTGTTGCTTGTAATATGCCTCATTCACCTTTCCAGTGTGCTGTGGCCCAAGCCTTAGGAGAAGAGGCTGATAACTCATGTGTAGGAGATTATGAAGAATCTGAAAAGCCTGCCATTAACATGTTTACTACAGATCCAATAGAGGATTTTGTGTCCTCAGATGATGAAGCAAGCTGCCCAGATGTTGATCATAAGAGAAAGATTTTCTCTGATTATGAGCAACAAATATTTACTCAATCTGATCCTGAAGAATTTGATAAAAATGATTATAAAACTCATATGGTGGGATCTAGATCAGATGAGAAGCAATGGAGGAAGCCCAGTGAAGAGGAGATCAAAAACTTAACTATGGCTGCCATAACACAAGCAAGATCCTCATACAATTTGAGGAACAGAAAGGTGGATAATGAACAGGGAATTCCTAGATCAGTATTCATCAAAGGTAGTCCTCAGGATAAGGGTTTCCCAAAGCCCAATGTTATAGATGGCAAGGATCAAGAACTTGTGGGTGAAAAGAAGAAAGGGGAGGAAGTTAGTGTTGACAAGATGAAAAAGAAAACTGGTAGGACAAAGGATCAATCTGATTCTCCTGTTGATTCCCCTGCATTTGATATGAGACATGCGTTGTCTCAGATGAAAGTGTCCATCCCTCTACTTGAAATGTTGAAAATAGAAGAGCACAAGACAGCAGCCTTGGCTCTTATAAATGAGCAGAGATTTGCTCCTACCAAACAAGAGGAAGGGAGTTCTATAAAAAGGCCTATTCCCATCTCAGATGTATGTGTTGGGACAATTGTAACACAAGAACCTTCTTCCATCAATCCATTTTATGTCACTTTAATTGTGAATGACTTATTGTTAAAAAATTGTATGATAGACTCTGGTGCTGCCACAACTGTGATGCCCTATCATGTAATGAAAGAATTAGGAATGCAAGTTGACACTTCTAATGGCAGGTGTTATGCAATGGATAATAGGGTAGTGCCTGTTGTGGGGACTTTGATTGGAATTGAGGTAAAAATTGCTGCATTCCCAGAGGCTACATACAAAATGGATGTAGTTGTTGTGGATACAGAGCCTCACTATGGCATGTTATTGTCAAGACAATGGGCTGTAGCAGTGGGTGGAAAGCTGGAACTAGATTTATCTTATGCCACTATTCCAGTGAATGGGACTAAAGTAAAGTTGTACAAGGAGCCCCGTTCCTCAGTTATGGTGGAAATGGTTTCTCCGGAAGCCCTTAATTGTTTTGTAGATATTGACATGAACAATTTTGTGATTGAAGAAGTGTTACCTCAATTGAAAAACACAGACCCAATTGTGGAAGAGTTGATGATGCAACAAGATAGCTTATGGCAAATTTTTTTTGATGGTGGATGCTCCAAAGAAGGATCAGGAGCTGGTGTTGTTTTCATTTCCCCATCAGGTAATACTTTCAAGTATTCCTTCTTGTTGACTTTCAGTTGTACAAATAATACTACTGAATATGAGGCCCTGATCTTGGGATTAGATGTAGCCATAAAACATGGTATTAAATGTTTAAAAGTTCACGATGATTTCCAATTGATTGTAGCCTAAGTAAGATCCCAATATGCCTCCAAGGATGAGAAACTCAAGTTATATAAGCATGTTGTCTGGGATAGATTAGAATTTTTTGAAGCTTTTAATTTGCTCTGGGTAGAGAGGTCAAATAACATCATGGCAGATTTTCTTGCTAATGTTGCTTTGAAAAACAATGATATCACCCTCTCTGGTGTTTCCATGTTGGAAACTAAAACTAGGCCTACAGTTCCTGACAATGTGTACAATTGGCAAGTTTTTGAGGATGATCTTGATATCCTTAGATTCCTTCAAGGCCTGGATCAATATGATGGTCAACAAATAGATTTCAATGAGGTACAGGAATGTATTGAAGGAAAAGAATGCATCATGGGAAATGAAATAGTCCAATTACCTTCTAATCATATACCCAAAGGACTAGTAGAGTTGGAGGGAATGTTTAAAATAAATGATGGTTTTCTGTCCCAAAAGTCTAATACAAAACTGGAAGACTTAGAGGAGATAAACCTAGGATCAGAAAATTCCCCACAAATGGTATACATTGGAAAGAAACTGAGTAGGGAGATCAGAGGCAATTTGATTAGACTTTTGAAAAGGTACAAACATGTGTTTGCTTGGTCATATGATGACCTTAAAGCTTATAGGGCTGATTTATTCCAGCATGAAGTTCCTCTAAAGGAGGAAACTACACCCTTTAGACAAAAGCAGAGACCCATGAATCCTTTACTGGTCACCAAAATGCAAGTTGAGTTGACAAAACTGAGAGATGCTGGTATTATTGAACCAATTAGGCACTCAACTTGGGTTTCAAACCTTGTACCAGTGAGGAAGAAGAATGGTGACATCCGGCTTTGTGTTGATTTTAGGAACCTAAATGTGGCATCACTCAAGGATAATTATGGATTGCCTAATATGGAGGCCATGCTGCATAGGGTGACTGGATGTGAACTCCTGTCAATGATGGATGGTTTCTCAGGGTATAACTAAGTGCTAGTCAAAGAATCAAAGCAATTCAAGACAACCTTTACAACTCCTTGGGGAACTTATGTATATGTTCGCATGCCTTTTGGTCTAAAAAATGCTGGGGCAACTTTTCAGAGAGCCATGGATGTTGCTTTCAAAGAAATGATCAATGTCTTAATGGTAGTGTATCAAGATGATCTCACTGCTTTTTCCAAAAGGGCTGATGATCATTGTTCTCATTTAGAAAGGATTTTTCTCAAGGCCTTAGAGTTTGGTGTGTCCTTGAATCCCAGGAAATGTCAATTTGCAGTGACAGAAGGAAAGCTACTGGGACACATAGTATCAAAAGAAGGAGTCAGGATTGATCCTGAAAGAGTGGAAGCCATCAAAAGGGTCCCTCCACCAAAGAATATAAAGGGTGTGCAATCATTTTTGGGGCAAATAAATTTTGTGAGAAGATTCATTGCTAACTTTGCAGAATTGGTCAAGCCAATAGTTAAGTTCCTTAAAAAGGGAATGAAATTTGAATGGAACTTGGAAGCTCAACAAGCTTTTGAAAAAATTAAACAAACAATTCAAGAAGCTCCTATTTTGGTATCACCTGACTATTTAAAACCTTTTTCTCTGTTTTCTTTTGCATCTTTCCATACTATTGCAGCTGTCCTTCTACAGAAAGATCAAGAAGGATATGAACATCCTATAGCTTTTTTCAGCAAGTCTTTGCAATCTGCTGAATTAAATTATGAAATAATGGAAAAGAAAGCTTATGCACTTGTGAAAGCAGTCAAGGCTTTGAGACCGTATTTGGTTTGTGCAAAGGTGAATGCTTATGTAGCCCATGCTGCAGTAAAGGATATCTTGATATAGAGTGAAGTTACAGGGAAGAGATGTAAATGGATAAACAGGATTCAAGAGTTTGACATTGAGATTCATATTACCAAATTGGTAAAAGGATTGGGACTTGCCAAGTTAATGACTGAGGAAAACATGGACCTTGTCCAGATAAATAATGTTTCTGCTAATGTTGATACAGTTACTAGTATTGAGATGCAACCCTGGTACAAGGATCTTGTTTATTTTATTAAAAATGCTAAATGTCCACCTGAATTGAATGATAATCAAAGAAGAAGCTTGAGATTACAGGCTCAAAGATATGTCCTCATTCAAGGTGATTTGTACTGGAAAGACAATGATGGCATTTTACTCTTTTGTTTGGATGAACATCAATCAGAGAAGGTGCTAAAAGAAATGCATTCTGGAATGTGTGGAGGGCATTATTCTGCTCGGTCAACAGCTCATAAAATTTTGAGGGTAGGATATTATTGGCCTGTATTGTTTAAAGACACTCACTCTTATGTTAGAAAGTGTGAACCTTGTCAAAGGTTCTCAAAGAAACTAAAATTTTCAGGTGCATTGTTATTAAATCCAGTTGTTGCAGAAGCCCCTTTTGCAATGTGGGGTATGGATTTTATTGGAGAGTTCTCTTAAAAGTCCAGTGGAAGACATAGTCACATTTTGGTGGCTACTGATTACTTCACCAAGTGGATAGAAGCTATTCCCACTAGAGGAGCAACAAGTGCTGTGGTGATTGATTTCCTGATGAACAACATAATCACAAGATTTGGTGTCCCAATCAAATTGGTTGTAGACAATGCAATGAGTTTTAGGTCTCAAGAAATTATTAATTTTTGTGATGAAATGAGAGTTATCTTGTCTTATTCAAGCCCATATCACCCACAGGCCAATGGACAAGCTGAGTCTAGCAATAAAAGCATTTTGCAAATCTTGAAGAAGACCTTGGAAAAGAACAAAAGAGGTTGGCATGAGAAGTTAAAGTTAGCACTATGGGCTGATAGAATTTCTGAGAAAAAAGCCACAGGGAAGTCCCCCTTTGAAATGGTATATGGTGCAAAGACAAGATTGCCAATTAATAATTTCCTTCCCATCTACAAGTTTATGCAAGAGGAAGATATTGAAATCAGTAACCCACTGCAAGATAGGATGGTTCAGCTGATTGAGTTGGATGAGATAAGAAGAGAAGGGCAGAAAAATAACATCAAACTGCAGCAAAAAATGAAATATCTTTTCGATAAAAGGGCTACTGTGAGAAAATTTCAGCCTGGTGACATGGTTCTTCAATGGAATGCTAGATTTGAAGACAAAGGGAAGCATAAAAAATTTGAGTCCTTATGGATGGGTCCCTTCATTGTTTGTCAGATTCATGGCAAAAATTCCTATTTTTTGCAAGGTATGGATGGTGAAGAGCAAGAATTGCCAGTGCATGGACAATTCTTGAAGTTTTTCTTCAGTTGAAAGTTCTTTTTCCATGCACAGTAGGCTTGTATTATATGTATAAGTGTGTTTGCTTCTCGTTTTAGGTTCAGGTTTTGTGGTCTGCCTCCCAGAGATTCATGGTTTCTTGCTTTGATCTTGCAATCAAGCATCCTCAAATACAGCCACTGTTGGGTATCCTAAAATTTTTTGAGGTTTGAAATCCAATTCCTGGTTCAAGTCTCCATGCGAGTGTTTTCCAGAACTAGGGTTTGTAAAGTGTCGTGAAAATGGTTTTTGACATGTTCAGGAAAACCCTTACCCTAGGTCTTGTCTTCCAAAATGTTTCCAATTCGTTTCCAAACTTCATGTGGTCCTCTTGTTTCTTTTTCTTGGTTCCCTTTAAATCACTTAAGTTTCTATTTGTGCATGTGCTTATTTTCCCCAAGTGTTCGCTGAATCGGGAAGTGTCTTATCAAATTTTAAAACAATCTGGCGATTCAGCGAATGAGTCATGTTCATGTTCATTATTAATATCAGTCGCCAGTTCTCTAGATCTTCTAGCGGTCATCCCAAACATCTAGCGAATTGGCGAATGCATTAAGGCCAAGCTTTTTGATTACTTTGTTCGCTAAGTCTCCAAGTGCTTCGGCGGTTTCATTTTCCTTTCCGAGAACTAGCGAATGGCGGTTATCTCCAGTTCTCACAATATTTGGCGGTCTTTTGAAACAATCTAGTGACTCAGCGAATGCTCTTTGTTCGCTTGTTCTCAGAATCTGGCGGTCAAGGGTCATTTCAACTAGAGAATCAGCGAATACCGTGGATTGCTTTCATGATCAACGGCCCTATTTTAATCTCAAAATATCTATGGGTCCTGCATATTTGATCTGGCGAATGAGCGACTAAATGAAAATAATGCTATCTTCTAAATTTTGCGGTTCTGATGGTTTGCCCAAAAGATTTCAGCGGAGATAAGTTTTCTCACATTCGCTTATTCTCAGAATAAGTTGGTGACATGCTAAACCATTTAGCGATTCAGCGAAGCCTTTGGTCCCCAGTTCTCTTAATAAAAAGGTAAAGGTTAAAACAATCTAGCGAATAAGCGAATCAATGGATGATAAGTTTTAAGGTCTCAGTCGCTTATTCTCGAAATGAAATTTTCAATGATATAGAGTATTTGGAGAACTAGCGAATGCTCTTTGTTCGCTGATTCTCAAAATTAAATGGTTAAGGGTTTTGTTATTCAGAAAACTAGCGATAGCCATCGATTGATGAAGATCAACGGTCAATCTAGAATCCTGGTATAAATTGATGATTAAGCTAAATGATTTAGCAACTCAGCGAAGCCAGTGTTCGCCAGTTCTCTAGACAGTCAAGCAGTTAAGTATATCTTTAAGCGAATGCGCGAACCCTTTGTTCGCTAGATCTCTAGGAAAATTGACCGTCAGTCATAACATTAAGAGAATGGGAGGTGGCTTTGTTCGCTGGTTCGCCAAATGGTAATTATAGTTAACTGTGTAAGTGGGAGCCCTTTGTTCGCTGATTCATGAAATGCATGGATGGTTAAGGATAGGATTCCGAGAACCCGCGAAGCTAATAGTTGCTAGTTCTCCAGATTTGAACCAGGGTCAAACAAGGATTCAGAGAACCAGCGAAGCCAGTGGTCACTAGTTCTCCGGATTGATAGCTAGGGTTAGCATTCTATTCAGCGATTAAGAGAAGCCATTAGTGGCTGGTTCGCTAAATGGGCTCAGATGGAAAAGGTCATAAAGGGAAAAGAAAAAGGACCGTTGCCACATAGATAAAGTACTTTGTCGATATGGAAATGAAACCAGTAAGCCATCAAATCAGCTTCAAGAAGAAAGATTGCATGACGCAAATAGTTTTAAAGTATAGAATCATGATCATTCCCTCTTCACCTTGTTTTCAAGTAGTTTAATCTATCTGTCAACATCCGGACATGGCGAGCTCAAAATTTGAAATCTGAGGGTACATGAAATTGAATATGGGATCCATTAAGGAGATTTGCATTAACTATGGTAGTTGCACACCTTGGATTCATATCGATAAATAAGTTTAAGCTCATTGTTTATTTGTTCAGTTTCAGTTGTTAAGAGTTTCTGTTTGTCCAGAGAATTTCCGAGCATAAAGCATTTGAGATACAGAGAATTGAAGGTGTTTCTGTAGCAAGGATGAGTCAACCTGAGAAGAGTGCAACATCTTCCAGTAGTGAGGCCAGGTCCAAAACTGGTGAGGACAAGAATAAGCCAAATTTTTCAGATGAATTCTTGAAACTGTTGCCGGGCTCCAGTCAGAACAAGAGGGCTGCTGATGACGTGTTTGAAGATCTTTTGGAACGGTGTAGAGACCCAATCACTCCGGAATTCACAAGTTACACTATTTTCAACTTCTTTTACAGCAATAAAAATAAGCATGTTCCTGTCTGTAATGGTTGGGTGTTAGGATTAGGAAAAATGGTTGTCCCTGACATTTTCCTAGATATTGATTTAATTGTTGCCCTAGCTAGAAGATATGACCCTATCTCAAGGACAATTAGAAAAGAAGACCAATCACCCTTAGTTAATCTTGATAGGGGATCTTTTATGAAAGCTTTTGGTCTATACACGTCCTTTTCAACTGAGATTGATTTGAACAAAGAAAAGGCAAGATATAGAAGCAATATCGGGTCAGTAAAAGACCAGTTGGTTAAACATATGCCAAAATAGGATAAATACATAGCCCCCCTTCCTGCTAACATGAATGCCCCATACCAGTTCAAATCCCTCCATCATTATATGAGATATACTTGCTATGCATTATGTAGAGTTTTGGGAATGGATGGGAATGCAAAATTTTTACCAGCTGACTTGCTGATGATCATCCTGGATATTCAAAATCCCTTGGTAAACACTGACTATGATTACATTCAGTATGTGATTGATAGGATGCATCAAGGGCTGATGTCTGTCAAAGAAAGTAAAAGTCCTATTGAGTTCATGCATTATTCTCTATTAATGCATTTGATTCTATTTTTCAACATCAACAGTTTTGATGCAAACATGTTAAAACCAAGGTTCACTTTCAAGGATTAGCACAATCCAGTGCATTTGTGGGTGAGGATATGGAATTCTACCTCTAATGAAGAAGATTTTTGTGTTTTTCAAAATTTCATTGTCTATCCAATTATCAGGATGCTAGGCATAAATGTCACCAGGCTATCTCCTAGAGTCCTCAGGCTTTTAAGACCACTGTAGTATGTGGATAAGTGGGATGGAAATCATAATTGGGGTGATTTCTACTTAGGAGATAATTCCACAATTATCAGAGTTTATGGTTGTCCCCAACCCCCACATTTATTACCAAAGTATGTGCCTCCGAGATTGGCTTGTTTGGAAATTTTTTTGGCAACTAATGTGTACAGATAAAGAGCTTCTGGACCCTCACAGAAAGGGTACATTCACACCCAGGCAATTCAGGGTAGGTGACTTCCTGATAGGAAAGAGGGCTTTTCCTCAAATTAGTGCATGGCTACAACAATTCAAAATGGTTACTGGTGCTTGTAGGCACATAGATCCTGAGGACTTCATCAAGATTGCCAGGATGACTTACATCCCAAACATTGGTGTGATCAAGGAGCATGAAGGTTTGGATGAAGAAGATGTGATTAGAAACATCTTAGATGAAGATGAGGTTAAGAGGAGATGGTGCAGATTCTTTGATTTATTAGATTTGTCCAACCAATTGAAAGCATCTCAGATTCCTTTTGAGGGTTTTTTCCCTGATCTTCCTTATTTGAAGAAGATTGATGGGATGATTGAAAAATATGATACCTTGGCAAATCAATTGGAAGGCTTGATTGATCAGAATAAGCCATAGAAGAAGAAAAAGAAAGATTATTCATCTTCTGATGAGGAAGAATTGATTGATGAGTCACAAGAAGAAGATACTCCTCCACAGGTTTAGAGACCACCAGTTGTTGATCTCACTCAAGATCAACCAGAAATACAGGATATCTCAGAGCCACCATTGAAGAAACAGAGGCTTGAGGAAGGTGAACCTTCAAGGCATGTGAGACAAAGAAGGGAAATTGACAGAGCGTCTGCTCTTGTACCAGGTGATAGGCCATATCATCATCAATTGAGGAAAGCAATAAGAGCAGGCAAGAAAATAGCCTTTGAGCAAGAAAGCAGAGAAAAGTCCTTATGGTTAGAGAAGGATATCAGAGAGGTTTATCAAGAGGAATTCTTGAGTGATGATCAGTTCATCAAGACTGATGAGTTCAATAGTTTTCTCATTTGGAACAAGCAGCAAGAAGTAAAGAAAGCTCTGCCTGAAGGTATGGAGCCAAGTGAAGAAACTTTGAGAGCTCTTGCTTCATATGATCCTAGCCTTGATCCTATAACAGTGGACGAAGCCAGAGATTTGGTTAAATCAAGTGGAATGTTGTTAACCCCAGGATGGGATCTGACTTCTGCATTCCTCATTGATCAATTGAGAAAGCAACCAGAGGGTAGCCTATCATATGAGGTTCACATTGGTGACATGATAAGAGGAAGTGGCTATGACCCTAAGTCCCAAGCTGTTGCAATGTGGTCTATGGCCACCAAAACCCAAAAGCCATCTCTATTGAGTATAGAGGATAAGATGGAGGGGAATAAGATTATATGGACTGTACAAAATACAACAGACCTTGAAGTCTCCAAGGCAGTAACTCATTGGGCTAATCTGAATGAAGCCAAGACAGCTCAGCTGTCAGAAAGATATGCCAAATTGTTTGAAAGTTCAAGCATGGTAGCCAAGGACAGAGATTTGAAAATGATGAGGATCAAACAGTTGGAAGATGAGCTAGCAGAAATAAAGGTCAAACTTGAGGAAGCCTCAAAAATAATTCCTCCTCCTCCTTTGCAAGTTGAGGTACCTGTTCAGATAAACTTGGAAGCACCTGAGGGACCTGTTGAAGACTTGGAAAAGGTGAAATTGGATGCATCCCTGGACACTATAGCCAAAATAGTGTAGTATAGGCAGGACAAAATAAAGGACAGGATGGATGCAGTTCATAAATCAGTCAGCCTATTACATCAGACCAATCAAAAGGTGAATGACTATTTAGCCACCTTGGAGCCACTCTATAGTATTTGGTCTGGGAGGAATTTATTGTTTGATAAGCTTGATAGTTTACAAGAACACAGGCCTGATATCCCAAAAGTAGTCACTGATGTATTTGAAAGGATTGGCCTAATAAGTGCAGCGTCAAATTTTTTCAAAGGAAAGTCAAACCAAATAAAGGCTAAGTTAGCCATGTTTGATAAAGATTACAGCAAGTATTTGCCCCCGGTATATGATGACAATGGAAATGTGGTTAAGCTGGAAGATTGGAAGTTGTCAATGGGTCAGTTGGTAATCAATCAAGATTCCTTCCTAAAAGACAATAAGGCTTTGGATGTGGAAGGAACTAACAATATAATTGATAGTTTATTCAAAGTTGAAAGTGACTGCATCAAGTTTATAGTAGAAGTTAAAAATGTGACTGATTCTACATGGGAACGGAAAGTCAACTTATTACAGGAGCTGCAGAGTTATGACTGGCCATCTGATGATGATGTGGCAGCTTAGGAAAAGTTAATCACAAAGAAGAAGAAGAAACCGGTTATCCAGCTGACAGAGGAGGAAGAAGAATAGATCGCACTTGGCACCTGATCCAGAATTTGAGGGAGAGTGTGTTCAAACAGAGAATGATGTAAATTAGCTTATAATGGCGGTCATCATTCATATGAAAAACTTGGTAACTGCTCTGAAAATATCTACAAACAAAGGTGCCAGCTGCGGAAGTTGTTCAGAACTGAAAAATATGCCTTGCTGTCTTTATTAAATATCTTTCTGTTTGTATTTTCTTTTGTTTTCTAGTGCAAATTTCTATCAGCCATCTGAAGCTTGTTGCATCCTTTCGAGGATTCTAGGATGGTTGATTAGTATAAATAGTCAGTTTCTATTGAAGAAGGAGGTTGGAAAATATTTTGTAAAGGAGAGGTCTGAAATATAGAACCTGATTTTCTGTGAAATCAAGGAAGATTGTACGAATGCATTTTATCAATTAATACAAATACACTGGAGTTCTGTTACTATCATTTGATTGTCTTTACATGTGGAGTGTTTTAGTTTCTTTATGTATTTAGATTGTAAGACAGTTTAAATACATCTTTCACAAGGTGAATGTAGGGGTTGAGCTTAAGTTTCTTTCAAGGAAAGAGTAAAATCTTAGGGGAGGTCTCTGGGAATTGAATATCTATATGTGGATTTGATGACAGGTGTAGGAATGGAAACAATGATATGTTAGGCATGTTATTTGAGTTTCATTATATTCATTTTAATAGATATATGTGAAGGTAGAGTTCGACTCTGATGCCCAGCGGATAAGGGACTAGTTTTAGATCCACTTACATTGGTTTACCATCCAATATATAATTGATTGAAATTTTACTTTATATGCATAATTTCCAGACTTGAGTCATATTATGACAAGTTCATAAATATGTATTTCAGTGCTTTGAAGAAGCAATAAACGAGGTTAACCCTTCCCTGAGTTTAACTCTAAAAGGAAGAAGGATGAATATCCTTAAGCCATTGTATCGTGTTGCTATTTTTATAGTCTATATCATGATGTTGTGTATCAGGATGATTTGGGTTATACTCAGAGTTTTAGCAACTTATTGAGTTGGATTTTGAAGGCAGTAACAAAGCAGTGAAGGAGCAAGTTCTCAATTCAGAGCTCAGTTGAACGTTGAATTGATAGAGGTACACCCGCCTGAGTATATATTACTCAAAGTGAAGAAGGTCTTAACCTTAATACCTTAGTAGTTTGTAACTTGCTAGGTTACAACCATTGGGATTATTTGAGTAATTGATTAATCTGCAGGTTCAAACACTAACACCAGGGACTACTAAGTTCCTTCAGTGACCAAGCTTCCTTCAATGACCGAGGCCATTGGTCAAGGCTACGATCGAGTAAAACTAGCCAAAACACAAACACTCCATGTAGTTTACTGAGGACACAAAATGCCCTTGCCCTAACTTTGAATGCCCTTGCATCAGACACCCCAGGTTCCAAAATATGTTCATATGTGAGAAGAAGATCTTTTAGGATTCACCACATAAATCCTAAACTGGTTCTTCACATAGAATTCCTCCACCTTTTCTACTTGCAAAGTCTTCCACTTTAGTTTCCTCTATCTCTTCAAGTCTTTTCTTGACAATGTACAAGTTGGTTCTTCATACTGATCATTCATTTTCTCTAGCTCTACAACCTCAACTGGGCTACCAATACTTAGGCTTCTCCTACTGAGTGTTGCATCCATCAAAGGCATCAGTGAAAACTTCCTATCATTCTTCTCAACAGTAAACATATTCTTTACATAGTCATAAATAGCTCTACAATCATATTGCCAAGGTCTACCAAGCAATATATCACAACTATTCATCTTCACAATGTCACAAAGCACAAGATCCTTGTACTAGCCAATCTAAACATCAATGAAGTATTGTTCTCTAACTTCCAAGGCATGAACATCTTGTAACTAGCCAAGCCTATAAGGACAAGGATGTTTCATTCTCTTCAAACCAAGTTTCTAAACTAGGTCTTCAGCAACAAGGTTATCAGTACTACCACTATCAACAATAACATCATAGAGTTTACCTTTAGTCTTGCATCGGGACCTAAACAAGTTACTCCTCTAATAGGGTTCATCCTTTGTACCAAGCAATGTTTGCCAAAGTAGCAAGTTCTCAGATTCAGGTTCATTCTGAATGTTCTCATTCATCACAACAGTTTGTCAGTCAACCTTCTTCTATGTGCATTCAAAAGAATGGTGTCCTTCCTCTCCACAGTTATAGCAAGTACCCTTAAAGATAACTCTACCTGTCTTCTTTTTTGGTTCCATAGGTTTCTATTCATCTTTTGCATTAGTTAGTTTATCCTTCACCGAGTGATCAACTTTTTCCTTCCCTTGGGAGTTACTAGGCTATTTCCTCTTCAACTTATCTTCTGCCTTCAGAGAATACTGATAAGCATCTTCAACAAAATCAATCTTCAGCATACCAAGCTCATCCTGAATATTAAATCTCAAACCATTCACATACCGAGCTACCTTTTCCTTACCGAGCTCTCAGTGTCCAAACCGAAGAGTAAGTTTGTAGAACTCCTTGGTGTAATCTTCAACAGATAAATCCTTCTATTTTAGATTCTGCAACTTCTTAAACAAGTCAAGCTCATAGTCATCCGGTATGAACTTAGCTTTCAACTTAGTCACCATCAATCCCACCGATTGATCTTTGTTTTACCTTCATCTTCTTGGTCTCTCTATAGTTCCTTCCACCAAAGAGTAGCATGTCCTTTCAACTTTATCTGTACTAATCTCACCCGAAGAGGATCTTCAATTTCTTCCAGCTCAAAGAAATCTTCAAGTTCACCAATCCAATCAATTAGATTGTCAGGTCTCAAAGTACTAGAGATAGTAGAAACTTCCATTCAGTAATTACTAAACTGAGTAGTAGGTCTAGGTAACTGAGCAATTATGTCTTCACCGGTTCTATTCCTATGGTCATCACCACTAGATCCAATAGTTTCAAATTCTTCAGTAGCTTCTTCATAGCCATCCTCAGTACCAACATTCCAAGGTAAACCAGCAATAGTTCTCATGATCTTGGTGACCATATCATTCTTCATCAATTCCATCTCAGATCTAAAATCTGATTTCACCTTCTCTGTGATCCAGGATTCAATAGTATCACAAAGATCAGAAATAACTCTAGGGTCCAATCTTCTCGGTGACATCCTTAAAGATAAGAGAAACCCTCTACAACAAAACCATCATTGACCACCTTGTGACAATTTCCAAGTTGCAACAAGTCAGATCTCAAGCTGCAATCTTGTGAATAACTCGGGCACAATTTCACAAGTTTAGTACTTCAAATTTGCAAGTCAGATTATGCACAATCTTTGCTTCAATAAGATCAACTTTGCAAGATCAGCCTTGCTAGGTCAAACTTCTGCTTCAATAAGATCAACTTTCACTCCAACAGGAACAAACTTCACTTTGATACCACCTAATGCAGTCAAGGATGGTGGATCCAATGAAGGACAATCCAAACCTTGCAGCCAAAAGACTTATACATCAGATTACTTAACAATGCAACATAAGGTAATTGTTCAACACTAATTTTCATTAACATGCCCGACTGTAAGGCCTTCTGGGTTAGGGCCAATTACAATTAGAAAACAATTTTGCAAGATCCACAACTAGATCTAATACAATCTGAGCTAGTTCATTTTTGAAGACAATCAGAAGCTAATGGAAACCCTAAGACTGATCTAAACTTGAGCTCTCAAGCCTCCAGGAAATCTCCTTGTTCCCAAGTATGTAACCCCTAGATCTGCTACAAAGAACTATCAGATTACAATCTGATTTGCAAGAACATCAAGAACTTTTCCACAACTTCACCAACTTCAGCTTTCAAAACCTTAGATCTAACTTACTAAGTTTTCCAAGTCATGAACCTTTCTTCTCTCCTTGATCTATCTTCTCTCTCTGTCCCTTAAACATCTACCCAAGCCCTCCTTAAATACTAATCATCAGCCACAGGTCACCTAGATGAAACCCTTAACTCCCCCAAATAATAATTAAATGTCATACAAGTCAGCTTACAAATGTATACAAACATTTAATTCTATATGTCGGCCTAAGATAATGGCTACCAACAATTAATTCACCAAGTTGGCTCAAAAAATCACACATAACTCCAATCGGTAAGTCAGAACTATCAAGCGACAGTAAAATTACCGAGCATGCTAGGCATCGCCAAGCACCAGTATCGACAGAGCACCATAGGCATGACTGAGCAACACTTTCACCAAGCACTAGGGACTACTGAGTTCCTTCAGTGACCAAGCTTCCTTCAATGACCGAGACCATCGGTCAAGGTGGTGATCGAGTAAAACTGGCCAAAACACAAACACTCCATGCAGTTTACTGAGGACACAGAATGCCCTTGCCCTAAATTTGAATGCCCTTGCATCAATAATACACCAAGGAAAGATTATTAATTATAACATTTTTATATATCCTTGAGGCAATATTACTTATCCTACATGTCCTACCTCAGGGAACACTATGATTTCATAATAGTGATCCTATAAAAAATATTATAATACTATTATTCATATAGTGAGTTTGATTCGTAGTGTGGTTTTTCCCACATTGATTTTTCCATGTAAGTATAGTTTTGTTGTGTATGTTTTCATCAAAATATGTTTTACTGATGGTTAGTTGGATTAAAGATCATTATTAAGAGATTGTGATAGAATAATTAAGATTTTTTGCATGTTGATTCACTCCCACTCTCTTAGCATCTTCAGGTGTTCAAAAATTGGTATCATAGTTGAGTTCCTCTTGAAGAAGCTTAACCTCTTAAGGTAGATCCAAGATGGAAAGTGATCATGATGTCAAAATACCAAAGTTTTATGGAACAAATTATACATTTTAGAAGTAAATGATAGAATCACATCTAGAATATATGTTGTTTGGAGTTCTAGAAGCCACCAAAAATCACTACACTCCTCCAACATCTAATACTATTTCTCCACCAAATTAAATCAAGTCACATGAGAAAAATGAAAAAGATAGGGATGTTATTATCAATAGATTAGGAAATTTGGATCAAATGAAAGTCATGGGATGCAAAACTATGTATGATGTTTGGAAAAATTTGGGCATCATTTATTAAGCAGACAAGAAGATCAAGAAAATTAATTTGCAAAATTTGAAGCAAAAATTTGATACTTTGAGAATGTTTGAGGATGAGAATATAGAAGAGTACCCACATCAAGTAAATGATATTTTAAACATAATTTATGCTTGGAAAAATTTGGGCAACATATATGAAGGACACGATCAAGAAAATTTGTTTGCAAAATCCGAAGAAAAAATTTGAGACTATGAGAATGTTTTAGGATGAGAATATAGAAGGGTACCGATATCAAGTGAATGATATTTTAAGCACAATTATAGGAAAATATAGAATTTAAAATGAATTTGTACTAAAGGTAATTATAAATATTCCTAGACCCAATAAAACCTTGTGGATTTATATTCAACAAGTAATGACTTGGATAATATACCTTGGAAGAACTCTATGGAGTAATATTTTCCTTTGATTTGTCTAAACTTGAAGAGAAATAGTCTAAGAAGAAAGATGTAACATTCAAGGAAACTAAGAAGATTGAAGATGTACTTGAAGCAAGCAATGATATAAATTATTTAGAAGAAAAAAATTTCAAAAAGAAAAGAAAAGATCAAAAAAAGTATAAATAGAGTGTAATTCCTCTATTGAGAAATCCTCACATGAGGAGAAAATGCACATCAAAATATTTAGAATTTTTTTAAAACAATAATGTACTATGATAAGTCATGTAATATATAAAAAATGGCTCTGCCCTTCCACAGACATTTGGTCTTCCATTCCATTGAATCTTTTGAAAGGCAGATCACATTCTTCATGAAAACAAGAAATGCAGGCATTCAGTGACAACTTTCATCATGTTCTCAGCTTCACACCAGAGGGAATCTTTCTCATAAAGTAATGAATTTTTGAATGGATACACGTTCGAAAACCCTACCGAAGGTCCAAGTCTCTAACTTGGTTTATAGGAAAATCACTCCATTCAAAAAAAGGGAAGACAACGGATTTCCTGTGAAAGGAGCATCTGAATGTGATAATTGGATCCAGGTAACTAGGGCAAAAAACTGAAACTAGCATCAAGTTTCTTCAAGTTCTCCCAAAATGCTCCACTTAGCCAATAGCTTCAATTCCCTAAGAGAATTTTAGGAAGAAAATGAGAATCCTCAAAAACTAGTAAAAGACTGGAAGCTTAAGCACATCCTTTCACCTGCGAAATCCTATACTCCTCCACACAAAAAAGATTTACTTGATAATCCATCAAGAGGACAATTGGCATCTCAGAAACCCAAAAGCCCTCCTTACTCCCCACCTCACCTCTGAAATAATATACATTCACCCCTAGTAATTAATATTAAAGATAATCTTATTAATCAAGCTAAAGAACTCATGTGTCTCCAAGATTTCTTCTTGAGATAGAATGGGTATGGTGTCTCTGCAGCTAAGATTGCGGACTGGCTAATGGAGAATCTAGGGACATAGGTAAGTATAATGCTTTTACCTAATGAATTTCTATTTTTTTTATGCTCTAACATTGATACTAAAGGAAAATTCTTAGATAATAGATGTCTGAAATTTCTAGGGCACAATTTTACAGTTCTAGACTGGTGCCCTTCTTTCAACCCTAACAATCTACATAACATCAAAGTAGCAAGAGCAGTCAAGCTCTCAGATCTCCCTATAGAATACATGAACAAAACTATTTTTAAAAACATTGGCAATAAATTAGGGAAATATCTTAGAACAGTGAGAACAAAATATCCCCAATCAGACCAAACCATCATAGTAGAAATGGACATTTCGATTAAATCATGTCCCAAAGTCCTGATTCAAGATCGGTCTAAATCATATAATATAACCCCTATTATTTTGAAGGAGATAATTGTAATACCCCAAAAATGGGCTATAGGCTCATTAACCTCCTACATCTACAATTCAAATGAAATTGACATCAAAGTCCTAACCTAAGGCACATCTACACATTATTGAATCCTAATTGATTATCCTAAATTCTGCATCAGGGAATATTCCTAGCAATATTCCTATTTATCCTAATTATCTTTAATTTAATTATTATTTGGCGATAAATCTTATTTATCCTAAAGTTTGATTAATTGAATATTCTAAATATTTAATTAATTAGATTTAATACTGCCACTTAATTATTTAATTTAATTTAATTTAATTATTCCTAAATTGTATTGTTTTATTTTGACAATAAATCTAAAATCTCATGACTAATTGATTAAATTCTTATTTAATTAATTAATGTCAATTGTCAATATTTAATAATATAGTTTTTGAATAAAGTTTGATTTAATAATTGATTAACCCAAAAATCAATTGTTTTAATTCAAAAATCAGTCAAGTTGAGAATAAATCACTTTATTTCTTTAATTAATTGTGCACATTCAAAGAGCAGTTAAAATCAAAATCAGGAAATCAATGCAAGTTGTTAACTTTTGGAAACTCAACATTCTATTTTGAGTTCAAAGCTGATCTAAACTTTTGATTTGAGTTAAAAAGTTGTTCTTGCATGCTTTTGTAAGTTAATTATTTCTTATTTCCTGATAACTCAAAAATCAACCTAAGTTTATCAAGAGTGATTTATGGCTTTTCTCATGCACCTCCAAAGTCCTGGATTTCTATAAAATCAAGGCTTCATCTCTTCTAAAATGATCCATGAAATTGCATCCTCACATTGGCGAATTGGTGATCGAAGAATCTATCTTTGCGAATTAGAGTTGTTGTGAGATTTTCATTGTTTTTGAGCATTCATATCATTTAGAATATCAACTCTTAGATTAATTACATATCATATCAATTTTTCATATAGAATAGATTCATATCAGTTTCCTTCATCTTATTACACAGAAAATACAAAAATATAGATTAAATTTGCATTCATATAGTTTTTCAATTCTTTGCATTCAAATCCTTCATTTAGGTGTTGCATTGTTACTGGTCTCGGTCTGATCTAAGAGTATCATACTCACACCTACTAGAAGGCAGTAAATCACCTGGTTAGTTTAGTTTCCATTTCATTGCATGATTTTGGTTTTTGGCTAACCTCTGATGTTTTATTGAAGTGTTGTGTCTACAGCTAGGTACAAAATTCACACACACAATAATTAGAGATTACAAAGATATTCCAATTGAATGTAGATCCCTCAACCTAACTCTGTCTCTATGGAAGGAATAGATATCCACCTCAATGAAATGGGAGGTGGATTTTTGATAATACTCCCTAGCAGATCCCCATCTTCATTGAAGGATGGGGAAAAAAGCCCTAGCATTCTGAAATCAATTTCAGCCCTTAAAAATGACTCAAAGAATACCTCAATTAATGCATCCCTCAACAAAAATAATTTTATTTTGGAAGAAGTGAGGAATGACATAATAGTTTTTTCAAAACCATAAATGGAGGAAAAAGTCATGCAATTAAAATTCGGTAATTCAGAGAGACATAATGAAGCCTTAGATTTGAACCTGGAGATAACAGTGGAAAAGATTCTTCAAAATTTTGAGATGAAGGAAAAGAAATTAGGAAACGATCCCACAAAAATCCCTATTTTTAGTAACTCTATAGGAAAGGTAGTGGGTGATGTTAACTTAAATCCAAAAATTAGAGACACCCCTAATGAAGATCTGTCAGATAATTTAGAAAAATCAAAATCTGAAAATGAAAAAATTAAAGAAGTAAATATGATAGAGAATTATATAGGGGAATCATTAACAGAGGAATTAATGGAAAATTTTTTGGATGAGATTTGTGATCCAGAAGAATTAGAACGCTAGAAAGAGCTCCTAGTTGAGGGAATCAATTTGAATATTGCCACCCTAGGAGGATCGGTAGAAGAATTGTTAATAAATTTGGAGAATAAAGAATCACAAGAGTAGGAATCTCTAGGCATAGCCCAGCTTAAAGACAGTAAGAAATCCCTGGATTATGCAAAAAAAGAAAGGAAAAGAGGAAGAAAGTCTAATGCAGAATTGAGAGGCTTGGTAGGGGAAGCTGTAGGATAGATCAAAATTACATCTATTATGAATGCAGGCAAGGGGAATAGCCTTCCCAAAGAGCCATGAATGTCCTTTCATGGAATGTTAAGGGCATGAACTCCCCTAACAAGAAGTGGTTAATCAAACGCTGCATCAAATTCACAATCCAAAGATTATGTTAATTCAAGAAAAAAAGTTAGATAACATAGAATTAGGGAATTTTAAAAATAAATTAAGGCTGAGGGAAATTGAAGCTTCACTAGAAAATGTTGCTTCGAGTGGCTTGGCAATTATTTGGGACCCTTGAAGTATATCAATAAACATAATAGCTCGAGAAGACAATTTTGGATGAGTGGAACGGTCAAGAACTTTAGACTCAATCTGACCTTTAATTTAGTAAATGTATATGGACCTATTCAAAATAAAGAAAAACTTTCAGTTTGGCAAGAGATAGAATCATATCTCAATCAGACAAAGGACACACTTTGTTTTCTAGGCGGTGACTTTAATGCGATAACAAAGATTTCAAAGAAAAGAGGTGGTGTGAATACCCTTCCATTAGAAACTAAAGACTTCACACAATGGAGAGATAGGAACTCCCTCCTTGAAATTATGACAGTGGACAACTCCTTCACATGGAACAATAGAAGACTAGGTTTTTGTAACATAGTAGAGAAATTAGATAGATTCTTCCTTAAAGGAAGCCTGACCAATTATGATGTTTTATTTTCATCCATCCTTTCTTTATCTGGCTCAGACCACTATCTGATACTTCTTAGCATCTTAATTCCACTACACTATAGGTTTAGCATGCAAACCCACATCATTAAGAGTAGAAAAATTTTAGACCGCAAAGTTTGATCAAACACAAACTCAAACTCACCCAAAACACTATGTTTGACATAAATGACAATAGACAATGATCATATATTTCTAACAATATCCTCCTTTTATCATTAATTACAAACAACCACCAAAAATATTTAATCCCCCTTACTATAATAAACATTTTCTTTATCTTTCTCCCCTTTTTCATCAAGGAAAAAGGCCAAGAATCAATCTACCACTACACAACATTGATAACCTAGCACTAGCATCAGTCCAAAAAAAATTATCTAGCAAGATCCCCCTAGATAGATGCACCATCTTGACACACTTAAGATAAAAAAGAGAAAGGGGAAAAAACCCCAATCATTTCTATAAAACACAAAATAATTCTATAGACACCTAAATCTAATTAACATTATAATAATAAAATTTAGTTCTCTCTTAGGGAATTACTAATTTAATTTAATATTAAATATTTAATTAATTTAAGTCATAGTACTACTTAATTAATTTAATTAGCTATAGTCCAATTAATATAATGGAAACCCTTGACTTTTTAATTAATTAAACCCCCTTCATGTATTAATTTAAATTATTTCATAAATCTCTTTCCTCCCACTTGGAATTAAATAATCCTATTTAATTCTATTTAAGCACATGGCTCCTAACTTTAGTCCCTAACCAAACCAAGCCTCAACCACCTAACCCATGATTCAAACTCAACCCAACCCCTTTACACATACTAATCCTTCCTCAAGTTGGTTAATCACACTTAACTAGCTAAGTAATTCTCCACTCATTTTCTCTCCTCCCATCACATCCTCCTAATTCTCCCACTTTACCTCTAATCCAAGCCTATTCACCCACTAAACATTTTCACAACCTTAATAATGAGGATTCAAGAATCCTAAGCCATATGAAAGTCAACCTCATGCATTGTCAACTTCATTCCCAACTTCCTCTCCACTTTTCAACCTTAAATGCTCTTACACCCTCAACCATATTCTTACACCTTTGTCCCCCATTCTCACTCCCCACAATGGTCACATTCCTCAAGGCTTGACCTTTGGGATTTGAGACAAGATGTCCCTTTATGGCATATCTTCCCCTTCCCCTATCCCTTCATAAGCTTTAAATATTGACCCTCCATTTCACCTTCCTTTTACCTATAAATTGAACTCTCTTCCCTTTACAAATCATCCACCATTTTAAGAAAAGTTATCATGTCCCTTTGAGATTCAAAAGAAAGACTCATATCCTCATAATGCCAAAATCACCCCTCATCCATTGAAAAACCTCTCATTGAATCTTGAAGCAATCATCATTGTCAGAACACATCCCTCAACTTGGACAAAGCTACATATCAAGGAGGCTCTTTGGGTGTTTATGGTTTGCATCCTCTTGTTTATTGCTTTCAATTGTCTCATCTTAAAGGTTATAACAATTTTAGTTGTTTGAATGCTTAACTAGTTTAGGTATTCATTTAACCTCTATTTTTCTATATACATTTTGGCACGCCTAGTGGGACCCATTTCAAGGGCCATTTTCTTTATCTTATTCATATTTCCTTGTAAAAACAAACCCATAAATTTAACATTTTTTATTGGTTGAGTTCCTTGCAAGGGTTTTTTGTGTTTTTATAGGTTGTAGGAAGCCAAGGAAGACATTTTCATTCCTGGTATTCACCTCAAAATTTGCACAAGTTTTGGCATTCTGTAGGATCATTTGGATAGAAGGCAAGAAATCTACATCAGTGTGCAGGAACACAAACCTGCAAACTTGTCTTTTAGCTCTTTATCCTTTGTCTTATGTCTTCTCCTTCTCCTCTGACAGTCAAAAAAATTAGGATTTGACCATGCGGGATCACCATCTAACTGTTTGTAAGTTGTAAGGTATTAAATGCTAAAAACCTGTTAAAAATATTAAATTTGTAATCTTTGCGAGATTGTTGGTTGATCAAGCAGGATTGAATGCAGATAGTTGCCCAGGTGGGATCATTGGTATGACATGTATACCTTATTATTATTTTTCATTTTTTTGTACATATTTTTTTACTTGTTGAAAGACCTATGGGATCATGACTATGGCCTGCAAGATCACTATTTCTAGTGTTCTATTTTCTATGGTGTGTAGGTCTGCGAGATTTCTTTGACAAAAGGTGGGATTGTTGTTTTAACAAAAATGAACTCACATTTAATTTTGGTGCTTTAAAACTTAACCTTGTATGCCTTCACAAAATTCTTCATGCTTCAGATTTTGGGCTTAAAATGAACCTTGGCTAAAATTGAATAAGAAAATCTCACATTTATTTTGGGTTCCTAAAATTGAACAAGAAAATCTCACATTTCTTTTGGGTTCCTAAAATTGAACAAGGAAAATTTCACATTTCATATTGGGCTCTAAAATTGGACAACTCAATCTCACAATTCTTTTAGGTTCCTAAAATTGAACAAGAAAATCTCAGATTTCTTTTGGGTTCCTAAAATTGAACAAGGAAAATTTCACATTTCATTTTGGGCTCTAAAATTGGACAAATCAATCTCACACTTCTTTTGGGTTCTAAAAATTTAACAAAGGCAAAATGAACATTTGGATTTGGTGCACTAAAATTGGACTGTTAGCTTGTGGTGACTAAAATTTAACTCATTATAACCCAAAAGCGGTAAAATATTGTATAATATGGCTTAGGGTTAGGGATTTTCATAATGTATGATTTTAGTACTTGTGGTGAAATTGAGCTATAAGGGATTACAGATTGTAATCAGGTTGTAATCACTGGATAATAATAATATTGCACTCATTGTTGGTGGATGTAGCCCAAGGATTGGGTGAACCATGTTAAATCTTCATGTCTTGTGTTCTCTTCCGTGTGGTTTATTGTTTTTTGATATTGGTTATATTTGCAAGTAATTGTTATTTCTGCCTTGTTAATCCTAACATGGACAACTCAATCAAACATTTCATTTGGTGCATTAAAATTAAACAAGGAAAATAAAACACTTTATTTTGGGTTTAAGAATTGAACAAACAAACATATTTGGATTTGGTACATAAAATTTACCCACTTGTGAGTTTTCTTATGTTCTTTCTTATAAAACATTTCCTAACTTGTTGGAAAATCAATCATGTATTTTGAGTCTTTGGTGCACTTGCACAAAATCTTTTAGATATCAACCTCACATCATACACTATCCTCTCCCATTAGCTCTCATGGTCTTTGGTACAAGAGAAAAATGGTTGTGACCTCTCAAATTTAGTCTTTTTAGAGGGCCTGCCATTTGAGGAAAAAATCTTGCGTGAATGATCCAAGTGGGAACAAGATAAATCCAAGCTCTTTCGGCCCGCAATAATCAAATACCTCCTTGATATTAAAGTCTTTGAGGGTAGATATATATTTTTCTTGGTCTCTAGGGTCTATAGGACCTCAATATCATTTATGCTACTATGAGACCTTGTATGATTCACAAGATATCTTTGAATGAATGCAATTACTAAAAGAACCTTAGAGTAGTAAATTACATGATTTACCTCCAAAAGTATCATGATCATTGTGCAAGGAGGGGGAAGAATCTCTCCTGAATAATACACTCACCATATGTATCCCCTTGAGCATTTTTAAGAAGATAATATGGATTGGAGGTCTCATTTTGTAGTGTCCTTTGACTATATTGCACATATCTCTCACAAAGGTAAAAACACAAGTGGTCTTTAGGGGGTGACAAGGTTGTGTGAGTTGAAGGGATATCAATAATGTTCAAAGGTTTTGATGGATCAACCAATTCCTAGCATAGAAAGTTCTTGAACTATTTTCATTGTTTTGACCAAGTAAAAATATAAGTGGTTTGAAAATATCACTCGAATATACTGTTAGAAATAGGAAATACTGAGA
This sequence comes from Chamaecyparis obtusa, assembly GCA_027943335.1. Classification (NCBI taxonomy): domain Eukaryota; kingdom Viridiplantae; phylum Streptophyta; class Pinopsida; order Cupressales; family Cupressaceae; genus Chamaecyparis; species Chamaecyparis obtusa. Next base: position 1,420,789 of record BSBK01002737.1, on the reverse strand, counting down.
GGGGGGGTGAATCAGTATTTCACAAACTTTTTCTTTTGCCCACTTATGGATATAACAGATTACTTTAGTGCATACAAAGATTATCAAACTGATTAACAAACATAGCAGTAAATAGAAAGAACTCATAACACATGATATGTTCTTGAGGAAACCCTAGCCAAGGGAAAACCCCGGTGGGGATGGTACCCACAAAGATCACTAATCAAAAGTATCCTTTTAGGGATATTGGACCCTGTTAAGAGTTAATTTACAATATATAGTAGATCTATCCTGGTTAAAGGACTTTAGGCCTTGTTAGAAGCCTTAACCCTATTAGGAGTTAGATTACAAAACCTGATCACCAGCTAAGCTCACTACCCAAATAGGTAATACAAAATGTTTCTAACTATAGTATGGTACTACTTACAACTTCACATTAATAGCCTTTACTGCTATCACAATATACAACTATTGCAAGTTATCCTTTTCTTTCTTTTTACACATCACACTATTTTTCATTACATTTCAAGTATGCCTAATATTTGAGTTATTAGAGCTAATAACTTTATATGGTCAGCTTCCAAAATCTTTATCCAAGAGTAAACATCTAGGATATCATCCCTTCATAATGTTAAGTCATTATTTTGACAAGAAAAAATAATCCCTTAACTCTTTCGCTAATACTATCTCCAAAACTATTTTGTCTGCAAAAACTATCTTTGGTAAACTTTGAATAACTTCATCTGTACTACTCCAAAATTTATGCACACTGAGATGGGGTATCCTCATACTCTATAGAAGCTTTAATTAACTGCTCAAACAAAAATATTGCTCCAGTGGACGTCGCCAACTAAATCTTCATCGGGTGCTCTGTCAGGATCACTATATCCATACTTAGACAATTTCTTCCTTCAACTTGCCATACTTGCATTCCAGATTTTGTGCTCTCAATAGAGATCATATGTTGCCATAATGACAACATCTATGCATCCACATTAGCCAAATTTCCAACAATCTCCCCCTTTGTCATTGGTGGCAACATATGGGAAAATTGGCTAAGTGTGCAAACAAAACTTCAAAGTATTTACACAAAATTGTGGCCAAATGTTATACAACACATATAAAATATTTTACTCCATAGAATAGCTCCCCCTATGAGTATCCTTCCTCAACATATTTTCAATTTTCTGCTATCTCTCCCCCTTTGACAACAATGACAAAGATAGGGTGTACAAATTTTTTAAAAAAACTTGATACCTTGTTATCAGCTATTGCAAAGTTGGTAGGCTTGCAACATAGTCACCAAACTCTGACTTCCATGATTCAAAATCTTTCTTCCATATCTTCTTGATGGATTCAGCAACATTGAGTAGAGTACTCAATCTGTATGCTGCTGTCTGACAAGCTTGCAAGGAATTAAAGCTAAACTTTTGAAAAGATGTCTTTGCTAAAAGACATTGCTCAATTTGGTCTTCAACAATTGAGGTCTTGATTGAGATGTGCTCTCTCAAGATGTTAATCCTGATCATCTTTCTATTCTTCTCCTCTACTAACATTCTGATTTCATCATTTAACATCCTTATGTTCTTCTCTACAAAACTTATTTGTACATTTGGGCTTGACAAGGTGTTTGTTTCAACTGTCTGATTACATGTTCTCTCATCTTTATGTCCTCTTCTTGTGCTCTCTATTTTCTATTCACAAGTCTATTATACAAATCTTCTAGGATCTTACCATGAATGGTGCTAAGTTTCTTATCTGTCACAATCATATGTGTAATCATTGCATTTTCAAAATTCAATCTGTCAAATGATCCATATAGATCATAGAATTTATTCATCTTGGTGAAGTCTCCATGTTTCAATATATCTTCATTAACTCTTTCAATTCTTGGTTTCTGAGTTTTCTTCTTGATTGAAACTTCATCATCATCTTTAATTTCTGCTACATTTCTAGGTACAGGTGGTACAATCACTTTCTATCTCTTGTCGGGTCCTGTTGCACTCATTTTTACTCTTTTGCTAGGAATAGGAGAAAAAGATTTATCTCCTTCCTCTTTTTCAGGTACTTCAACTTTTACCTTTACTGCAATAGGATCAACACAGTCTGCACTAGATGCCACAGGTGGAATTACAAGATTTTCACTTTGCTTCAAGGCTTCTGCAGTCTTCTTAGCTATGTCAAACTCATGACTTGACATACCTGATTCTTATAGTATTTTCTTCATAGTAGATTCAACTCTCCTACTAGATTGTTTCTTTTCTTTAAAACTTATTGTAGAGTTGAAATTCTCTTCATAGGTTCCAAACCTATTTGCATGACCATCCAACTCACACTTTAACAGTCTATTCACATATCCTACTGTTTCTTCTTCAGATACTTCATAGCCAAGAGGGTCTATGAATTCCATTCTAGGCTCAACTACTTCAATGTAGGTGAAATCAGTGTCTACCATAAAACAAATGTCATCTTTATGCTTTTCAACTAAGGATTGAGGAATCCTTGATTTGTTCTTAACAATATTCTGAAAAGTCTTCAATACAAGCTTCACACTATCATTGACTTTATCAATTAGGTGCTTCATGTAGACTGAATTTATTCTTTCCATTGTGTTCACATTGTCACTCCAATCAACTATGTAAGGAAATCTTCTCAAAATATGGAAAAACATATAGGTTATCAGAGATGAAAACCTAAACTGTGTGTACTTAGCCTTCTTAATCTTTTCTAAGTTCTCAAATAACTGAATTTTCAAAATTTCACATAGGTCTAATTGTTTCTTCTCAATACACATAAGATAAGCTACATGAACCATTCTTGCAGCCATGTCATCTTCCCTTGAACTACCATAGAATTTAGTTGTTAGGATCTTGCAAAGGTACCTAACATCATCTTGCTTAATCTTACTTATCGCAATTACTCTACTATTATAACTAGATCCAATGTTGACTAAAATAATCTTTCTCATGTTCTTTTCATTCAGTGGAATCTCTCCAACTTTTGATAATCCAGTAACATCATGAATTAGGTTGGCAGTTATATCAATAACTCTATCCTCCATCCAGAATTTCCCATTGTGGATTCTACTTAAAATGATCTTGGTACATTCCTCATCATTAAATTCATACTTCATGGAATAATTGATTATTTTATTATTCTCTAGGTGCCCATAAGCTGGTTTAACTGACATGCCTTGACTATACAAGTTCCTGAAATCATCACTAAAATCTGCATCTCCCAAAGTTTCAAACTTGCAACCTAAGTATCCTTTTACATTCTCAATGTGCAATACTCCATCTGGTACGGATGATAGTGCTAGTCTGTTATCAATTTCAGCTAGTTCTATTGGTTCTTTCTTAATCTTAGGTCTATTCTTATCCTTAAAATTATGAACCATAGAAATATCCATCTTATCAACTGATTAAAGATCAAAAAATACTTCAACTTTGCAAATCTAGGGTTTCGGTATGATCGTCACTCCAAACTACTTTCAATCTTCTTCAAATCATCCTCAACTCACTTTTTCTTCTTTCAAATCTCTTTACAATCACTTGGTAATCATGATAACTTTGATTTTGACCTTATAACACTTCACATTAACTCGATCTGACATCGCATTCATTCATTTTGCGGCTAAAACCTCAAAAAGCTGATTCTGCAAACCTGCAACCATAAAACTTTTTGCGACCTTGTAAAAAATGATATTTTCTTTTTCACACTTAACCATAGCATTATTACAACATAAAAAACCTATATCTAACTGCGCAAAACTTAACTCATTCAAATTCCTAATCTACACTAATCCTAAGTCCTAAACTACAAAAACTTACATAATTTAAGTACTTAAAGAAGGGTCAGGTAAAGATTCATCCTTACCATTAGTTAAATTACCTTCCTGACTACTTTCAGTGCTAAATATACCTCCTTGATCTGTGCCTTTATCAAATTTTACTTCATCTTTATTGCTACAACAACCTTTCTCTTTGTTTCCTGCATTTTCATTCCTTCTTGCATTGTTCCTAGGGTTAGGGTTATGATGATAACCTCCATTGTTCATTCTGCAAACTCTTGCTGAGTGTCCAAACTTGTTGCATATCTGACAAATGATCCCATTGTTTCCAAATCTCTATCCTTTCTAGTTAATCTGTGACCAGCAATTTCTAGCAATATGTCCTACTTTGTTGCATCTAAAACATACTACCACTTTTCTTTGATTCATTTCTTCAATAGATTTCTTATCTGCATTGTTAGTATTCCCAATCATTCTATAATAATTATTCAAAATTACTTTAGGTCTTCTACATTCATTAGCTCTATGTCCAAAACTATGACAATTATAACAATGTCCATTAAGAGGTTTAAATTGCTTACCTGTGCAATCTCTCTTCATGTGCCCAATAGTATTACAAGCAAAACATCTACTTTTGAATTCTCTTTGCATACCTTTAGATGATTCTTCCTATTTTGATTCTTCTTTCTTTGATTCTTCTTTCTCTCTAGGTGGCTCTTCTTTAGGTGGATCTTCCAATGTGTTCTCATCTAGCTTCATTTCCTCCACACTTTTAGATGTCTTCAGATCTGGCTTCTTACTTTCATGGTTTATTCTAAACATACTAAATCCAAATCCAGTCCTATCAAAGAATGGTTCTTCAAAAGAAATTTGTTTTTCAGTCTTATCACTATTTGAATATAGCCTTTCAAGTTGTTGTTTAGATTGAGTTAATTCACCTTTCACAATTTTATTATACTTCTCAAGTTCCACATACTGCACTTTTACTTTTACAGATTCAGATGTTTCCTTTTCAAGTCTTGATCTCAGATCTTCATTCTCAATTTTCAATTTTTCATTATTAGATCTCAAATTTCCATCTTTCATACTAAGTTTCAGATTTACTATCTTCAGCTCATGCTTAAGGATCTCATTTTCTTTTTCTAATTCATCACAATCTTCAACAAGCATATTAGATTTCTTTTCAGATTTCAGATCTTCAATCTTACCTTTCAATTTGTCAATAGCATTCTTTGCATCTTCATATTTTCTTCTTAAGGAGTTTCTTTCATCAGTAAGCATATCAATCTATTCAAGAGCTTCTTCAAGATTCTTCTGAAGTTGATCCATATCCATAGAGATCTTACTCAAGCTGCTAAACTTTCCTTGAATGTTCCTTCTCTGAGTAACCTGGCTCTGATACCAATTGTTATAAATAGGAAATATTGAGAGGGGGGGTGAATCAGTATTTCAAAAACTTTTTCTTTTGCCCACTTATGGATATAACAGATTACTTTAGTGCATACAAAGATTATCAAGTTGATTAACAAACATAGCAGTAATAGAAAGAACTCATAACACATGATATGTTCTCAAGGAAACCCTGGCCAAGGGAAAACCCCGGTGGGGATGGTACCCACAAAGATCACTAATCAAAATTATCTTGTTAGGGATATTGGACCCTGTTAAGAGTCAATTTACAATATATAGTAGATCTCTCCTGGTTAAAGGACTTTAGGCCTTGTTAGAAGCCTTAACCCTATTAGGAGTTAGATTACAAAACCTAATCACCAACTGAGCTCACTACCCAAATAGGTAATACAAAATGTTTTTGATTGTAGTATGGTACTACTTACAAATTCTTATCAATAGCCTTTGCTTCTATCACAATATACAACTATCACAAGTTATCCTTTTCTTTCTTTTTACACATCACACTATTTTTCATTACACTTCAAGTATGCCTAATATATGAGTTATTAGAGCTAATAACTTTATATGGTCAGCTTCCAAAATCTTTATCCAAGAGTAAACATCTAGGATTTCATCCCTTCATAATGTTAAGTCATTATTTTGACAAGCAAAAATAATCCCTTAACTCTTTCGCTAATACTGTCTCCAAAACTGCTCTGTCTGCAAAAGATGTCTTCGGTAAACTTCGAATAACTTCATCCGTACTACTTCAAACTTTATGTGCACTGAGATGGGATATCGTCATACTCTATAGAAGCTTTAGTTAATTGTGCAAACAAAAATATTGCTCCAGTGGACATCGCCAACTAAATCTTCATTGGGTGCTCTGTCAGGATCACTGTATCCATACTTAGACAATTTCTTCCTTCAACTTGCAATACTTGCATTCCAGATTTTGTGCTCTCAATAGAGATCATATGTTGCCATAATGAAAAAATCTATGCATCCACATTAGCCAAATTTACAACATATACATGAATAGAAGTTCTACAAACAAGTTCCTTTGTCAAAAAGATAAAAAATAAGATTCCAAAAACTGTGTTATCCCCGCAAGATTGTTTTGTGTCTCATGGGATTTCTTTCTCATATTTCCAAAAAAGGCCAAAGTTTCATGTCCAAAATCAAGCCAATGTATACTTAGTGTAGTCACTACCTAGTTTGATAAATCCAAAACTTATCAAAACCTTTGTATTGTCACCAAATTTTTGGTCATTCATGCTTAGAATTCTTGAGACCAAAGCTTGAACAAATGTCTAACTTAGGTAAACATAAGAAATTAAAGATTCCATTACCATGTGATCATCTTCAACAAAAATCTTTCATGTTTCATGAGAAAATACCACTTGAACCAAACCTTTGTCAACTTTGACCGATATGAATAGTTGGTACACAATAAACTTATCCTTTCACTCTTCTTTATCACAATCTTGAATCACCATCATTGAATTTTAAAGGTTTCCCTTAGGCATTTGGTCATCCTCTTAGGAAGCATCACCCAATCTAACCTCATCGAAAAAACCAAGTCAAAAATCCAAAATCAAACATCCCCACTTTGGTGCCACATCCCTTTGAGTTTCTTAAAACCTAAATATAAATCAAACCCTTCATCATTATAGCTTCACTCTTTAACTAAGCATTATCTAGGGTATCTTATATTTGTCCTTGTAAACTCATCAACTTCATCCAAAGGCTAGTTTACATTGACAAAATAATATCTTCTCCTAAAATACCATCATTATATATTAGGTTGAGAAAACCATATCCATTTGAATCTACACTAGGAAAAGAAACTCGCATATTTATAACACCAAGTTATCCTTCTAGTCTTTAGGACATCCTCATCAGTTTGCATTATCACCATCATCTTTAAGTCATTTTCACATTGATCCTTAGTCTTACATTATCAACATCACCCTTAGATGTTTGAGGAACTTTTGGATATCATCTTGCATCCATCATCCCTCACACATCTTATATCATACATTTCAAGCCACCTCAAACATATTCAAAGAAGATAAAGGATATGGATCATAACCTTTCCAGTAGTTCACCTGACCCCACACTAGATCCCAATAACTCCATGGTCTCTTTTGATCCATGACAAAAAGTACAAATCAAACAAGTATGGGCTGATCTAGATGAAATCCCTACCACTGGCTCCATGGAAGCCTTCATGAATCACCCATGACATGAAAGATGGTTAATATTATCATAGGCCAAAATCGCAATACCATCCTTTCTAAATTTGTATGAGAAGGCACTCCCATGCCACCAGGGATTACAAAATTTAGTCCTACATTCCCATTAGTCATCCCAAGTAGAATATTCGATATAGTTTTAGATTAAATTATTGATCCATGTCTAAAGTACACTCAAGTTGGCTCATATATCCCCCACTTAATCCAACTAGTAGCCACCCAACCCATAGTACACACCATTTAACAATGTACCCCTTTCTCTATTATGGGAGCAACACCTCAACCCTCACAACCTACTCTCTTACAAGCACCACCTCTACATCCTACATTAAAGGTCTTGAGTCAAGCACCACCTCTACCTCCCACACCACAAGTCTACTCTCAAGAACCACCTCTGCCTCCATGCCTTGCACCACAAGGAGAAATTAAAGCTCTTCCATTCACCACTCATCAAATCCCCACAACACAACCTAACAACCACATTAAACAATGGGGATGCCCCCTAAAGGACTCAAAAACAATCCACTCATACCATAGGTTCCTGTAGTCATGATTACATTTCCATCCATTTCTACTTCATAACCCACAACAAGGTTAGCCTCCTCTTAGGGTTTCAGTCAAGTAAAAATGCATGCCTTAGGAATCTAGACACAATAACACATATCCAACCCCATTATCCTAAAACCATCGATTCAATTCAAAACAAAAACCACCCGACCCCAAGAACCAACTATAGAAACTCCTACATTCACTATCTATTTGGTCATGCCTTCATTTGTCACAGATAAAAACCTTACCTCCACCACATTTACCCAATGCATCCACTTTTAAAAACTATCTTTCTCCACCTCCTAGCAATATAAACATGTAAAAAACATAAGTACCCATCTTATGGTGGTAGTGGCACACACCAAACATACATAGGTAAAACCTATAGCCAAACCACCTACTTGTTGGAATTATGGAGAGGTGTGTACTAAGAGAGAAGGCGAATCGGTGCCCTTAAACTATATGAACTTCTTCATATCTCCATTCATATGATGTGAACAACCACTGTCTATAATCCAATCAGCTTTCTTTTCAACTTGGGAAACTAAGGCTTTTTCTTCCTTAACATTAGTTTCAGAATTTTCTTCTTTAATTGCTACAAATCATATTTCATCATTATTCTCAGTATCACTTTCACTTAAAGTTCTTTCAATACTAGCTTCAAGGTCTTCATCATTAGCATAATAACATTCCTTAGATCTTCTAGGCTTGAAATTATTTATGTACTTTTTAACTCTCTTAGGACATTTAGATGCAAAATGACCATATTCTTGACAACTCCAACATTAAAAAATTTTCTTACCATCTGGTTCTCTTTTCACAAGCAAGGCAATAGCTTCTTCAATCTTCTTGTCTTCTTCATTTCTAGATCTATTGCTACCAACATAATCTCCGCTCACATTGATGCTTCTTGACAATGTAGGGAGAACACTAAGAGCGTTGAATGTTGTCTCCATTCTAGGTAAGTCTCCTGATAACCTCAGGTTCATTTCTGCTGCTTCCAATCTTCCAAGAAGAGTCTCTCTTGTAAAGTTCATAGTATAAGGTATAACTTGCTCAATCATCTATGTTGTCTACTTAAATACAGCAGTCAATGTCCTCAAAATTTTCCATATCACTTCATTCTCTGTATTTGTTCCTCCACAAGATTTTATACCTGCAACAATTTTTGACATTCTACCAATATAGCTTCTAACAAATTCATCTTCCAACATTCTTATATCTTCAAATGCACATATCCAATTATGTAATCTAACTCTTTTTGCATGTTCATCACCTTCAAAAGTAGAGTGCAAAGCTTTCCAAATTTCATGAGACTTTTTCAAACATTTTACCTGACTATATTCATTCTCCGAAAGTGCTGTCAAAAGTGCTTCTCTTGCAAGTATGTTACACATGAATAGATCTCTCTTATCATTAGAGCATGTCTCAAGATCATCTTCTTCAATGATAGTCTTATCATTCTTTGTAGTCAACCAATAACCTAGTCCTAAACATAATAGATGTGTCTGTTGGAAATATTTAGGAAGTAACCGAGTTACTGAGAGGGGAGGGGTGAATCAGTAACTCCAAATTTTCTTTCCATTTTAACATGTAATTTACTTTTTAACCTTTGCATACAGAAAGCATGAAACTTAAAAACATTTACAATAATGACACATAGATTTGGTTACCCAGAAACCTTCCAAAAGAAAGTAAAACTGGGGTGGGGATGAAACCCACAAAGCTTTAATACTGCAGAATAAAGTTGGCCGGTTAAGGCTTACAATTTGATCACTTCTGATGATCTGCCCTGTTAGGAGCAATAAGGATTGCTAAATCCACCCTGTTAAAGGATTTACAAACATACAATGAAGTATGCACTCGGTAAAGAGATTTTACAAAGACTGTTAGGTCTACCCGGTTAAAGGATTTAGTACTGATTCACCTGTTAGAATGAAACAGTAGATCTCTGCTTTGCAACTGGATTGTTGATTTGAGATTCGCTGATGTACTGATCACCTTCTGTGATGAATTTTTCTTTGCTGTATCTTATACTTCTGAAGCCTTCTGTAATTCGCTTATCTCTGCCTTTCTTTCTCTTTCACATATGTTTTTTTATCATATCTTTTTATTTCTATATCATTACATTTTTACAACATTGTTTATATACAAGTCTTAAACAATTAACTACAATTATAATTACACAGTCGGCTTGACAAGTAAACTTAAGTGCTACTAAGTCGGCCCAAGTATGGTTACACGGTTCCTGCAAACTGACTCAGTGACTTTCTGATACTCGGTGTCCACTGCATTACTCGGCATCGTCATGCACTCGGTAGAAGTGAAGGCACGGTTCATACTGATCACTCGGTAGGTTTTGAACTTGGTAAGTACTGGTGACTCGGTAGACATGATGTTACTCGGTTTACACTGTCCTGTTCGGTTTTCTCGGTTTCCACTGTCTGCTCGGTTTGCACTGTCTGCTCGGTTTGCACTGTCTGCTCGGTTTGCACTATTTGCTCGGTTTGCACTGTCTGCTCAGTTTGCACTGTTTGCTCGGTTTGCACTGTCTGCTCGGTTTGTACTGTCTGCTCGGTTTGCACTGTTTGCTCGGTTTGCACTGTCTGCTCGGTTTGTACTGTTTGCTCAGTTTGCACTATCTGCTCAGTTTGTATCCAGAATGCAAATAAGTGTTGTCACTAGTGGCAATTCTGCTTAATGCCAACAATCTCCCCCTTTGGCATTAGTGACAAAAACACTTATTGGCCAAAATTTATATACACGAATCATGCTGAATTTTATTTTGATTTTTCAAAATTTGTCTTTGTTATAGGGCTTTATACATTGTCTCCCCCTTTCAATGTGCTAACTGTTTCTTATACAAATCTATACAGTATACATATCTCTCCTTCTATACATATCTCCCCCTTTTTGACGATAATGCCAAAGGTGCATATACAAGTTATTTACAGAGAGAATCCAAAATTTGATAGGAAATCAGAATGGACCTTCATTATTAGTGCCAGGATTCTGTCCCAACTTTCTTGCAGAATCTTACATGTTTGTATAGAAATTTGGACTTCTGCAAAGAGTTCAATCATGTGATCTGCTATAGAGAACTGATTGTCATGAATCAATGTTTTGGAATGTTCAATGTGCTTATACATTGTATTCATGATGGGAAGGATCATGTGTTGGATGTCTAGCAGTGTGGACCGGATCCTTGAGTCTTCTTTTAGTAGATCAGACTGCATATTAGATAGGTGTGAAATTTTTATGTGATGAGCAGAGCTTGAACTTGGTTCAAGTTGCAGCTTCTGTATGCTAATCTTCATATCCTCATCCATTTTATTCATTTTATCTTTAACATCCTTTGTGAACTCGGCAATATTGCACAGTCTAGCCAAAAGAGAGGTAGCATTCGAATAGATAGATTCTATGTTAGACAAAACTGAAGATAATTCCACTTGGTTAATAGCTATGTGCTGAGCAATGTGCTCAAGCACTTTATTGTTGAATCTCTTCTCGGCTCTTTCAACCAACTTTTCTGTCCCGGATGAGTCCTCATTGTATTTCTCAACTGCTTCTGCTAATTGTAACAAAACATGCTGGGAGGAGTCTATTTTAATGCCTAATGCATTAGACAAAATGTCCTTAGCATCCTTGATGATTTGATACTCCTTGTCTCTCTCCTCTTTAAGCTTCTTTTGTTTTGCTTTCCTTTGGAGGATCTCACCTATATTCTGCATTTGGTCCCCTGAGAGATTTGCAAAATCTAATGTAGGAATCTCTATCTCTTCATCTAGGTCTATATCCTCTACTATATTTTTACCCAAAAATTTTATACTCGGTAGAGCCTTAGGCTTATCTGTACTTAATGCTTTGGTAGTAGTGATAGTAGATAAAGTAGGGCTGGCTATAGATACTGGCATACTTTCTACTGGAGAACTTAAAATATTTACACTTGAAGATTCAAAAGCTGGAAAACTTACTGCTGGAAAACTTGATGGTGCAGGAGACTGCAGCTCGGTAGAAGAAATGGTAGCTGCTTCTGATGTTGCTAGGGATGATTGGACAAATGTGGAAGTTGTCACAACCATGCTTGAAGGTGTCTCCGGGCTGGATGTAGAGACTTTCACTGGAGAGGTAGGAAGGGATGCAATGACTTCTGCTGCTATCCTTACAGTATCATCTACCTCAGTGTCTTCTTCTTGTTCATCACTGTCATCTTCAATATCTTTTATTATTACAGTTTCAATGCTCGGTTGGTGAAGGTGGTATATGTTCTTCCCAATGGCCTTTGCAGCCTTCACAACCGATTCAATATTGTTGATCAAAATCAAATAAGTATTGAATTTCAATGTCATCTTATTCTCATTTTCTTTTAATGCCTTCTTTACTTCATCATTATTCAAGCTCGGCATCAACTGTCTCAGGTTTTGATCGAATATGTCTATCACAGTTTGCCTTGCATTGCTCCATCTCATTTTTATTAGATTCAATAGAACTGCTGGAACCTGTGGGGCAATTTCTTCAGGAGAGTATTTCCACTGTCCCATCTTCTCAACAACAGCATCTTCTATTTCCTTCTGTTCTGCTTCTGATCTGGTTTCATATCTCAAGGATTTTATGTTACTTACTCCAAATCCTGATCCATCTCTAAAGAGTTTGAGCTTTTCTTGAAGGCTTAGAGGAGGCCTTTTGAATACTATATCTTTATCTGCCTTTTCTGCCTTATCTGCCTTGCCTCTTGTATTTCTCCTTGTAAACACAGCAGTGGGAGGCACAGGTGCCTTAGTGATGAAAAATTTTCCTTTCTTCTTTGCAGGTTCTGGTTCCTCTGTTTTCTCATCCTTTTCCTCTTCTTTTTCATCTATTTCTTCTTTGTCCTCGGTTATCATTTGCATTTTGGCTATCCTCTTTTTTCCTTTGTTTACCGCCTGTGGAAGCTTTATGCTTAGTTCAATTCTCACCTTAGCTTCATCATATGTTCTAAAATATGGAGCTTTGGGATTGACAGGCTGATTTAGAAGAGCTTCAATGATATTCTTGGTTTGATCAATATTTACCTCATAAGGAAGAGGTTTTACATAAACAGTTCTTGGTTTAACTGCTTGAATATACACATTATCACAATCTACCATAAAACAGATGTCATCTTTGTAATCTTCCACCAACTTCTATGGAATCCAGAATCTGTCATTCATTTTCTCCTTGAAAGACTTGAAATAATTATCCATGATGCTTTCAAAGTTTTCACCCATTTTTGAAATGTATTCATTTATTTCATAGAGGATTGGCACATCTTTTCTCCATACAACTTTTCCTTTAGAAGGGAAGAATTTCTGAACATAGAAGAATAAACAGACCAACAAGGATCCAAACTTACATGGATTGTTTTTGGAAGTTTTAATGCTTTCCATGTTTTTGTTAAACTGTTTCAACAATAAGTCTGCTAGGTCAAATGTCAAGTTATTCTTGACCACTTTGTATGCTAGGTCAATAGCTTCACAGGAGACACTGTTCTGTCGACTAGAACTGTAAATCTTATGGGCAATGATGTGTGTACCAAACTTCAGTTCAGGGTCGGTAATGCTGCTAACTTTCATGCCTCTACCATCCCACTCGGCTAGGGTTTTCTTCTCTAGTTCCGTCTGACCTAGGGTTTTGGTAGTTTTAGCTTTGTTCAACATGGGAAGACCGGTGACTTGTTGAATCATTTTCTTTGTGATCTCAATAGGTTGCTCAAGCCAAATTTTCCCATCATGTACACGGCTGAGAATATATCTAACCCATTTATCTCGAAAGTTTCGAGGTAGATGTGCAATGTGAACTAAACCTTTATCTTCCAGATGTTTGTGCTCGGGTTTCAGAATACCATCCACACATAGTTCCTCACACACAATGTCTAGTTCTAGGTTTCCCATTTCATGAATTGAACAATTAAAATGATTGCGGATATCGTTAATAAGCAGTACCTTAGGAGGAATCTAAGATTGAGCTCCGTTTGGATCTAGGGCTGTTGCAATTGCGGGCACGATCTTAAAATCTGGTGCTTTCCACTCCCCTTGGACTAACATATCAGATCCTTTCTTTGCTGAAGTGCTGGATGATGCCATGGTAGCTCATAGAAAATTCCTTTCGTAAAAGTATTAAATCGCTGGGTTGCTCTTGAAATTTTCTGCTCCCAAAGTGCTAAAGATTCACGGTGAAGAATGAGTTCGATTACTTGCTTTTTGTTTACAACTCTGTCATTAATGCTCATTTCAAATTAGGGTATGAGTTCTGACAGACTGTCACCCACTAAGAATTAATTGCTCGGAAAAGACTTCGCAACTCGGTGAACTCGAGAATTCATAATGCTCCGACCTCACTCGGTAAAGACAGGTACCGACCTTGCTCGGTGAAGACTGATATCAACCTCCCTGTGATCTCACTGCATCTTGCATGCTGATTTAGATCTTTCTTTTAATTTCGATTCTGGAACTGTTTGAGATTGATCTATGAGAATACAGTTCCAGTGCTTCCTTGGAAATTTAGTTTGAGTCGGTAGAGCCATCCATTCCATTACTTGGAGTGGATTGCTCGGTAGCTTTAGGAATCCATTTTTGTCTTACCTATTTCCTGACCTTAGTTGCTTCATTCTTCTTTCCTTCTTCAATTCCACTAGCATTCATGCAGTTTCTGGCTATGTGACCGAGTTTAGTGCATTTGAAACATCTTATGGTAGTATCTCTTTTCCTTAGATGATGTTTTATGCAATTCATGCCAATGTGTCCATATTCTCCATAGTAATGACATCTACACCAGGTGTTGTAGTCCCATCCAAACATTGCTTTCACAATTTGTTCTGCTGGATTAAATGTCTTGGATCTGCACTCGGATGCCTTGTGACCTTGTTTGTTGCACTTGTGACAATTACCTCTGAATCTAGGTTTTTCCCTGCATTCATTTGCTTTGTGACCAGGTTGATTGCAGCTATAACATTTTCCATTGAATTCTGCTTTTTCATTGTTCCAACATTTATTTGAAGTATGTCCTATTTTACCACAATGATTACAAGTAGGTTTTTGATTTCTTTAAGTACCTTGCTTAGAGGATTCGCCTTCTTGTTTGTATCCAAGTCCTGCTTTTCCTTTTTGCCTATGAAGATTTCGCTCATACAGCTGATTCAAGTCTTCTTGACTTTTCAGCATTCCTTCATTGATTTGTTTTTCAGCGTTTAGGTCATCCACCAATCTTAGATTGATTTCCTTTTCAGATCTTAGTTCTTCTCTTGTGTTTTCTATTTCTGATCTTAGATTTAGAATTTCTTCATTTGTATGAGAGATCTGATCAATTAGGTTTTCTAGCTGAAGGGTTTTGTTTTGGACTTCAATGTTTCTTCCATCTAATTCATCTTTCAACTTGTTTCTCTATTCCAAGATCTCACAGAATCTTGTAGAGTGTAGCTCTTGTTCTCTTTTCAATTTTCTCACTTCTTCTTGTAGAGACCCATTCTTTTCTAGGAGTTCTTTGACAACATTGTTTGCTTCATCTGAGTTATTTGAGGGAAGAAGATCTTCAATCTTTTCTTCAATGTAATTCTGATCATTCATCTGATTTACAAGTTCCTTCCTTCTTCTTAGGGATTGGGAAAGATGTTCTTTTGCTTCTTTGAGTTTAGCTATGGCCATTTCCAGATCTAGTTTTTCATTTTCAATCACCTTGTTCAGTTTGAATACCTCCATTGTCCTGGATCTTTGCTCAAGCTAGTTAAGCTTTGTCTTGAGAACCAATGCTGCTCTGATACCAATTGTTGGAAATATTCAGGAAGTAACCGAGTTACTGAGAGGGGAGGGGTGAATCAGTAACTCCAAATTTTCTTTCCATTTTAACATGTAATTTACTTTTTAACCTTTGCATACAGAAAGCATGAAACTTAAAAACATTTACAATAATGACACATAGATTTGGTTACCCAGAAACCTTCCAAAAGAAAGTAAAACTGGGGTGGGGATGAAACCCACAAAGCTTTAATACTGCAGAATAAAGTTGGCCGGTTAAGGCTTACAATTTGATCACTTCTGATGATCTTCCCTGTTAGGAGCAATAAGGATTGCTAAATCCACCCTGTTAAAGGATTTACAAACATACAATGAAGTATGCACTCGGTAAAGAGATTTTACAAAGACTGTTAGGTCTACCCGGTTAAAGGATTTAGTACTGATTCACCTGTTAGAATGAAACAGTAGATCTCTGCTTTGCAACTGGATTGCTGATTTGAGATTCGCTGATGTACTGATCACCTTCTGTGATGAATTTGTCTTTGCTGTATCTTATACTTCTGAAGCCTTCTGTAATTTGCTTATCTCTGCCTTTCTTTCTCTTTCACATATGTTTTTTTATCATATCTTTTTATTTCTATATCATTACATTTTTACAACATTGTTTATATACAAGTCTTAAACAATTAACTACAATTATAATTACATAGTCGGCTTGACAAGTAAACTTAAGTGCTACTAAGTCAGCCCAAGTATGGTTACACGGTTCCTGCAAACTGACTCGGTGACTTTCTGATACTCGGCGTCCACTGCATTACTCGGCATCGTCATGCACTCGGTAGAAGTGAAGGCACAGTTCATACTGATCACTCGGTAGGTTTTGAACTTGGTAAGTACTGGTGACTCGGTAGACATGATGTTACTCGGTTTACACTATCCTGTTCGGTTTGCTCAGTTTCCACTGTCTGCTCGGTTTGCACTGTCTGCTCGGTTTGCACTGTCTACTCGGTTTGCACTGTTTGCTCAGTTTTCACTGTCTGCTCGGTTTGCACTATTTGCTCGGTTTGCACTGTCTTCTCGGTTTGTACTATCTACTCTGTTTGCACTGTTTGCTCGGTTTGCACTGTCTGCTCGGTTTGCACTGTTTGCTCAGTTTGCACTGTCTGCTCGGTTTGTATCCAGAATGCAAATAAGTGTTGTCACTAGTGGCAATTCTGCTTAATGCCAACAGTGTCTTCATCTTCTCTTTCCAACTGTCAAAATTTACTCCATCAAACTTAGGGCTTTCTTTGCTAAAATTCTCCATGGATCTCCTTAAGCTGTTAAACTTCTCTTTCAAGGACCTGCTGCTCTGATACCAATTGTTAGAAAGAAAAGTCCATAAAGATAACTGAGGAGGGGGGGTGAATCAGTTATTAGATAATTATAACTTTTATCATCTTCAATAGCATTAAACCATGTAAGCAATATAATTACCAACCATATAAAGATATTCATACACAATTACATAATAACACAAGATATGTTGACTAGGGAACCTCCTGATCAAAGAGTAAACCCCGGTGGGAATGATTCCCATAAAAGATGCACTAATATGAATATTCCTTGTGAAAATATGGACTCTATTAGGAGTCTTATGAAATACATTCAGTACATATGAATCCCTGTTAGGAGATTTTAAATCCCTATTAAAAGATTCTAACCATGTTAAGAGTTATGGAAGACAGAAGGACCCACTACCCAAAAAACTTCAAGGTAAGATCACTGAACTCATTGTCCAAATAATCTTTTCATTATTCAATAGAATAATAGGTTACCTCTTCTCTGACTGTGCCAAACTGTACTCACTACTACATCAGATCTCAGTTTTAGATCCTGTACTTCGCATGTCTTCCTTCACAATTTCGCTCTCATACTTAGCTCTTTTCTTCACTTCATGCATACCGCATCACATCCCAATTCTATCTCTGCTTCTTCAACAAGGAAATACATTGCTTCCTTTATACCACACTCAAATAATTACAAATGAGTCTGCACACAATTACAAAATAAAAGTTTCCACACGCTACACCAAAATTACATAAAACTGTCAGCTTCCAAATACAATAAATCTTCACTCGTGTGACTTCAAAGTTTGCACTGTCATCCATGTCACTATCAATGTGTCTCTAACTTCCCTTTAACTATGCAAAGCTAGATTCAATCCTGATTAAGAGATATTATCTGATTTCCAAAAACCACCACTCAGGAACACTTCCTGAATACTGCTTCCACCAAAATGATCATAACTTTCATGAATAAAAGAATTACTATCTATGCTCTTAACCATAGACATATAACATATCAAATAATATATCCTTAATGTCGCATAGCTCCAACTAAAAAATCCCATATGCGCTAATCAACACACTGTCTGCTTCTCTGCAAGTCTTCGGTAAAATATTGTGTTGACATCAATGACAATCATAGTCATGAATGCAACAACAACTGCTACAGAATGGGTGTCAAACACTTTAGTAGTCATTCCTAACAATATTATTTTTCCCATTAAATACACCTCTTGGGTTTCCAATCTAGTACCAGTTAGGAAGAAGAATGGTGAAATCCAGTTATGTGTGGATTTCAGAGACCTTAACAGAGCCTCACTCAAAGATCATCACCCATTGCCATCCATGGAATAGATTTTATAGTATGTCTCAGGATCTAACAAATTTTTTTTGTTAAATGGCTTTTCTAGTTGTAACCAAGTCCTGGTTAAAGAGGAAGACCAATATAAGATAGCATTCACCACCAATGGGGTACCACGGCATATAGGAAGATGCCTTTTGGGCTATCTAACACTGGTGCTACATTTCAGAAAGCCATGGAGATGGCATTTATTGGTTTAATGAACAAGTTAGTTCTAGTTTATTTGGATGACATAACTATCTTTTCAAAAGACACTAATGGTCACCTGGTTCATCTGAGATAGATCTTTGAAAGGTACAGAGAATTTGGAGTTTCATTAAATCCTAAGAAATGCATTTTCGCTGTCCATGAAGGCAAATTACTGGGACACATTGTCTCTAGACAAGGAACAACCATTGATCCTGAGAGGATAAAGGCCATCATGGCACTACCCCTACCAGCTCACAAGAAGGGACTGTAGAGTTTCCTTGGAAGAATCAACTTCTTAAGAAGGTTCATTCCAAATGGTACAACACTACTTAAGCCTATGACCCAGATGCTGAAGAAGAACTCAACCTTTCATTGGAAAAATGAATGGAAAAGGTGTTTTGAAGAAATTAAGGAAGCAATTGCCTCTGCTCCTACTCTAGTAAACCCTGACTTTTATAAAGGTTTTATCCTATATGCATTTGGGGACACTGATAGTATCTCTGCTATGTTAGCTCAGCAGAATGATAAGAAACAAGAATAGCTAGTAGCTTTTTACAGTTAGGGTCTAGATGGTTATGAAATTAATTACACCCTTATTGAAAAGAATGTCCTAGCAATTGTGAGGAGTTTGAAAAATTTTAGGCACTTTTTAGTCAATAACATAGTGCACCTAATGGTTTCTAACCCCTGCATAAAGGATTTACTGATGAACAAGGACCTGAGCCATAAGAGGGCTAGTTGGGTCACCAAAGTCATGGAGTATGACATTCAGATTAAAGTAACCAAGCCGATTAGAGGAAATGGTTTGTGTGAGCAGCTCAATGAAGCAATAGCAGACTCAAACCAGCAAGAAGAGGAAGTTGTTTTGATGAACCAGAATGTAGAGCAGAACATGAGCTGGACAACAGAGATGAGACATTATCTCTCAACTAGTCAATGCCCTCAAGGCTTTGAAAGGACTAAAAGAAGGTGCTTTAGACTCCAAGCTATTCCATTTGTCATTATTGATGATGTTTTATATAGGAGGGATCATAGTGGTATCTTGTTGAGATGTGTTGAAACTAACAAGTGGACAAAATACTAGAGGAATTTCATGATGGGGGTTTTGGAGGACACTTTGCAGCTAGAACCACTGCTCTAAAAGTGATGAGAGCTAGGTACTATTGGCCTAGCTTATACAAAGATGCATTTAATTGGGTAAGGAAATGTAAGAACTGTTCTCTATTTGCTAGAAAACAAAAATTAGCAGCCCTCCCTCTTCATCCCATCAAGGAAGAGCAACCTTTCTCAAAATGGGGATTGGACTTTATTGGACCTATCAACCCCCCATCCAGTACTAGACACAAATGGATATTGGCTGCTACAGACTATTTTACCAAGTGGAAAGAGGCTATAGCACTAAAGGAAGCAAATGAGACCTCTGTCCTAATCTTCTATCCAGATATTGTGTCTAGATTTGGTACTCCAGATTCTATCATTTCAAACAATGCTATGGCATTCCTGGGGACTAGAATTTCAAAATGGGTACTCAAGCACAATATCTTCTTGAGTACCTCTTCTAACTATTACCCTCAGGGTAATGGTCAGGCAGAATCAACAAATAAGAACTTGCTGAGAATCATCAAAAGAACTATAGAAGGAAACCAGAGAGATTGGCAAAACAATTTAAAGTTGGCCTTATGGGAAGAAAAAATAACACCAAAGAGGTCTACATGTAACTCCCGCTATACACTTGTGTATGGAAAAGAAGCTAGGATCCCTTTGTCTACTGAGTTGCCTACTTTGAATTTAATCAAAGAAATTGATCTTATGGAAGAAGATACTATGCAAGTCAAGCTTGCTGAACTTGTTGAACTCGAAGAAACAAGAAAGCTAGCAATAGAGAGCCTGGAAGCTCATCATTCTCAGATGAAAAGAAGCTTTGATAAGAAAGCCACACCTAAGGTTTTCAAGGAGGGAGACCTTGTCCTCAAATGGGATGAAGCAAAATACAAACCTAGGAGGTATACTAAATTTGATGCCATATGGAGTGGGCCTTTCATGGTGATTAGATGCAAAGCCCATAATGCTTTTCAGCTGGCTAGTATGGATGGAGAGGACCTACCCATTCTAGTGAATGGGATTCACCTCAAAGATTGTTTTTGAGGTTTATTTCTACCCTATACATTAGTAGATTTAGAGTTTCTAGTTTTCTGTGTTCCCTAAGTGCCTAGCACAAGTTGTTTTTAGTTTTCAGTTGCTTTCAATTTGGTTTTCAGTTTGGTGTGAGTAGTAATAAGACAGAGAGGCTATCTCTAGTAGTTAGCAATTTTGTTAAAGAAGGATTGGTTGTCCAAAAGGAACTAAATTCAGTTTGAGACTTATAGACTCTATGCCCAATGGATCTTTAAGGAAGCTGGTCAGGATGCTTAGTAGGCAAGCACTCCAAAGAGGTCACCAGAATGTTGCCATATATTTTACTCATTCTTAGATTGGAGACCTATTTACTAGATGAGGCTATAGTACCCTAGTTTGTGTTATTAGGTGATCTTCTTTAAGTTTGTGTTCATTTCATTGCAAGTACATGAAAGTAAAAGGAAAGGAACTGCATCTAAAGCTACACATGCATATATGTATACTATACTAAAGGGAAAGAACTGAAAGGAGAAACATCTATCTAATCTCACACAAGCTGTGAGCATAGCCATTACCAGAATTAGATGAATGAGTATACATATAAATAAAGAAAATGATTAAATACTGGGGTACCAGATATTGCCTCATAGTGGTGTCCGAATCTGGTCATGTCTAGAGAGCTCCTGAGATCTAGAACCCGCAAGAAGTGAAGAATGGGTATGGGTTAAATCCAATGGATCTATTCAATGGATGGTATCACAATATCTATAGGATGCATATATACACTCAGTCATGCACCTCTAACAAAGGCTGTGCTTAGGGCATGTGCATAAGGCTCCAAAGAACAACAAGAGGCACCATTTTTTCACTGATGTGTTTGTTTCATGTGTAGATACAGGGGAGCTAATCCAACAATAAGTTCAATGAATGACCTGGGCCCTTGATGCAGATCATGATAGGAAAAATCTAGGTTTCCTGTCAAGTGATCACATCAAGGGCCAATAGCACACATCATATGAAGGAGGAACACCCAGCTGATGCAACATCAATGAAGAAAAAGAAGGCACAAATGGCAGATTGATTACAGAACATTGTATTAAAAGGCCCATAGGGGTACAAATGGTGAACATAGAATTTTCCAAGAATATCAAGAAAATATTATTAAGCACAACACACAACTATCAAAACATTTAGATAGATACTCAAATCCGCATAATATCACCCTTAGCATGGCATGAAATATATTCAAAACAAGGAACTGGTAGCTTCAGGAGGCATACACCATCAACATATCAAAAGAAAATAAATGATGCATATTTATGGAACAATGATCAGTACATCAATTCATCATCAAAACAAAGAGGTGAGAGGGGGTACAAATTTGCATATTATTGGCATGAACATGTTTATAATCTGCACCATGAATCAATTAGTAAAGGGGCTACAATTGGAAAATCAGTGACAGTATGGCATATCATCATATGAAATAATAAATAGATAATGCATGGGCCTCAAAGAATGGAGTAATGGGATAGTTATGATAGGTCGAGATGGTGTCATTTTACAAGATACCTTGGTACATTGTGTAAGCTAAGAGACTCATAGAGCATGATGTCAAGTTGTAATAACAACAAGGGTAATGAATAAAAATCAGATCCAAAGAAATGACCCAACACTTCATGCCCTATGGTAGTGGTCAATAAGCATGGTATCAATTAAACAATGAAATAGTACAATGAGGATATGGTGCTTGCAAGAATCAATAAAAAGGAGATAGCAGTAAACATGCATTGACACCATTGTTCACAGACCTGAACTTTACAAGAAGACAAGCATTAAGCAGAGAGAAATGTGCTATTATTTATATCCTACCCTCAATATCCATAGAAGTTGAGATACATTACAATAAGACTGATTTCATGCTCATGGCACCAAAATAAGTACCAAGATTTGTCTTAACCAAATGGCACAATGTCAAGCAACAGAGTACAATATAACAGTAAGCAAGAATCTAATACTAGCAAACAACATGTCATGCATGGAGACCGAGATCAAGCAAAAAAAACATGCAGACCTCATTTGTTGAGCATCAAGTATAGGCCATGCACCTGCAAGTATTATAAATAGAGATATTGTAATGTTTCAACTCACGGGTCAAGTATTTATACCAAGAATTGATAAACATCAGTGGTGCTATCACATCAAGAGCCTCCATTAGACACACAACTCATGGATCATAGGTTGTGACCTGTCATGTGTCTAGGCATGACAGAGAACAAGGAAACAACAAGCTTCTTAATTGAAATGTGCAATGACATTTTCAAAAGAGCAATAAATATCAAGAGGGCAATGTTGATAGTAGACCAGATGAAAAGAGAAATAAATGATGTCGTGAATTCAAACAACAATCATATGATGCCATTCAAAACATCATAGCGGGTAAGTTCTTGGCTTGCGGATTATATAGCAACAAGCATTGAACATGATACCCGATCCAATTCAAATGAGAGATAGGTACATGCCTTTGGATCGAGCATCAATAAATATGGTGTCATATAAACAAAAGAAAGCATCATTGGTGATAGCACATACACACAACACCCTCTAGATACAAGTAGATAATCAAGGCTTGAATAGATACAATGCAGAGCATGATGCCCCAAATTCTAATGCAATACATATGATGTGGATTCAAAAATAGTAAACCCTCACAAATGCAATCAAGTCAAACAATACATTGAAGCTAGTGAATACAATCAAGATAAGTCATGCCCTAGTTGTTTAGTGGTGTCGTTATGGTAACATGGAGGTCTTGAGCTCATGCAAATAGGTGCATACACACAGCACCCTCTAGATGTAGTTGAATCAAGCATGCCAGTTGATCAAAATACAACATACTATTGTCACAAGATTAACAGACCCATGCCTTAGCCTGTGGGCCTGCGCATTTAGGAGGAGATAAATGTTATGATGCTCTATAATTTTGAGGGCCACAACTCACTAGCATGAATACACAAGTAGCATCATTATCAAATACAGAGTGATTCATGTGCATTATACAATAGAAAAATTATGCCCTAGCTAAGAATGAAATGTTGCAAATCAAAATAGGGAGCTCCTGCTGGGAATGCCATACCCATAATATCGAATATGCACTCATAGGGAAGCAAAATGCCATCACTATGTAATAAGATCGATACCACAAAAGACAATACAAAGCAGCACTGCTATGAGAATATAGAGATGTTATTGCATTAAATCAAACACACAGTGAATGTACAAAACCCTTGAATGCAGAAATGCCATGCTCATAAGATCATAGTGCCTTCGAGGAATCAATAGAGAATGAAACTTGAGAATGCCAAAAATCAAGCTTGCCTACCTCGATAGCATATTGCCACATATTGAGGTTGTTGTTTCCAAAACCGAGCTCAGTGAGACTGCTAGTGAAGATGGAAGGCTGCCAATTGTCAAGGGAAAGATCCATAGTGTCAGCGACATTGGGGTTTTGAATAAAATGATCATTAAGTTTCCTTCCTTCTCCACTTTTAGGGTCAAGATTCATTATCATATTTTTCTATGTTTCTTAGGCATGGTGGGTTTTGGTGATCATTTAGTGGGATTTTAATCCTATAGTCATATGCTATGTATTGATGAATTTAAATTAATAAATGTAGGTCATCAAAGATGTTTTCCGCATTCTTTTGGGTTGAAAATATTTTAAATATGATGGTCCATATATTTTTGTTTAGGCATAGGTGGGTCTTTGGAAATATGATTATTTTAGAAAATGTGTTTCCCCATTTTGTGGGTTGAGACCATTTTAAAAAATGTATTAGATCCATTTTGTGTCATAGTGGGGTAGTTTCTTAATGATGAGTCATTGCATATCCTAGTAATGTAAATTCTGGCGATGGTGTTTTATAAATTATCGTCAGAATATGTTCAATGCATGACTTAGTGGATAGAGTGGTCTTTGTTTGACTATCTATTTTTAGGTCCCACTTTCCTCTCCCCCTAGGAATCTGGGATTCTGGCATTCGAATTATGATGCAGCCTCATGGGTCCATTATTGATCCTTTTTCTATTCTTAGGAGGTAGTGGAGTTTGAATGCAGATTCCTAGTTTTAGCTTTTATACCTCTCACTTTTGGTGATTGAGGTCACCTCTTCATTTCTTTCTCTCTGATAGGAGTTTTGTAGCTCTGAGAGACACAATTGTACTTAGTTTCTTTTCAACAATAAAATTGATCCTTCTTGTTCTCCTATAATTTTGGGTTTTCTTTTGAAGTCATATGTAGGATTATTGTGATGTTTCTATATCCTTAATCTACATTTTGAATCCAAGTTGGTGTTTAGGAATTTATCTTAATTCAATAGTGTGATTTGTGTGCAATCAAGAATATCAGATTTGTGAAGTTTTCTTCCTTTTCTGCATTCTAAGTACCTTGTTTCACTAAGAGTTAAGAAAGTGGGATTGAGTTGTGAGTTAAGTTTGTCTTGCTATTGGAGTAAACTTATTTTCAGTTGTGGATCTTCTTAAGTTTTGGTGGACCACCTTTGTTTGGTTTTAGTTGCAGTTGTTTAATTTCATGTACTTTCTCTCCCTTTCCCTTCAAAGTTTAGATAAGTTTCAAGTGATCTAGAGGGAAGCTGGCCCTTAATATGGAGGTCTATTCTTGGATAGGTTACCCACAGCTTGAGAATAGTCCCATGTTTGACAAGATTGTTGGGTTCAACACTTAGAAAATTGGGTGCAATCCTTAGTGACAATAATTTTTGGCATGCCTGGTGGGACAGAAGACTTAGTTAGTCAAATTTCTAGAAAGATTTATGCAAGTTATTTTGTGGTATGAGCAGTGATGGTGTTTTGAAATCATACCTGGTGACTCTAATGGTGTTTTATATAGATCAGTATATAAGCTTATGATTAGAATCCCAACCAGGAATAGTAAGAATCCTTTTATGTATGCAGAGCTGCCATCTATCAAAAAGAGGTCTAAAGTAGCCCAACATATTGCATCAAAATCTACAAATCCTACTCCTAGTCTTGCTCGCATTCCTACAACTAGTCCCCAAATTCAGCCAGTGCAAGAAGCACCAACAAATCAAGCTCCCCTTAATCCTCCAATGGCTAGACAACTTCCTTTTGTAGCCTTTGATCAAGGCAGCCCCTTGAATTTGCAGTAGCATAATGACATACCTATATCAGCCCTTAAAAGTTTTCTTATTTTTATAGGAGAGGATCAGACATCAACTATTGAGCATATAAGAGATGTAGCATCTCTTTTCACCCTTCATAATATAACCTAGGATAATGTAGCTATGAGGTTGTTGGCAACTTCCCTCAAAGGCAAAGCATTGCAATGGTTTAGAGGCTTAGCAGTTGGTTCTATAGCTGATTGGGATGGGTTGGGTCAAGCCTTGACCAATCAATTTGAAGATAAATCAGATCACCTCTCATTAGTTGAGCATTTGACTACTATTAAAAGGTCACCCAAAGAATACATGATGGATTTCAATTTCAGATTTTAGAGGACATGGAATAGAATACTAGCCATAGTGAGACCTTCAAGCCAGCATGCTTTTCTATACTATCTAAGAGCCCTTAATAGTGATATCTCTATTATGATCCAATCCATGGGAGGGACTAATTTACCAGCAGCATATGATCTTTCCATAAGAGCTAAAAATAGCCTAATCCAAGCAGAAAAGATAGCCCCAAGACCCCCAATGCCTATTTTCCCAGATCTTCACCCTGTCCCTGAAGCAATTCCAGCCTTGACATCTATTCCACCTCTCCCAGCTCCTCCTCAACAAGTTGTTGGCCTAGTTGTAAATCAATCCCAAGAGCTAAATGAGATTAAAAAGGTCTTGTAAATAGTTACTAATGAGCTAGTTAGTCTAAAGAAATAGTAGTCCCAACCTTACCAACAACTCTATCAATAGCCTTATCAGCAGCCCTATCAAAATCATTACTAGCAAAACAGGCCCCAATACTAACAAGGCCAGCAAGGTCAAGCAAGGAATTATAGCCAAAAGGCTAGCCAGCCTTATAATCCTAACACTCCTAGTGCTTCTAGAGAGCTAGTTCCTGTAGCTCAGAATAATATGGCACAAGAATACCAATGGGGCTGCCCATGCAATCAAAAACACATCCAGGGAATGTGTCCTAATGGCTATGCTTAGGCCCTCATGGTGCAAAACAATGTGATGATGCCACAGGAGATAGTTCAAGAGCCAGAAATATAGAAAGGTCCAATTGTTACCCCAAACGAGTCACAAACTCCTGAGGTGGCATTAGTGAATTTTTAGAAAGAAGATTTTTGAGGGGTGAATTTTTCACCAAGTGATAATCCAAACTACATCCTAGTTGCAGCCAACACAAGGTCTAAGAAGAAGGCTTTGGAGGTTGAATAAGTGGCCTCTACCAGTCAATAAGCTCCTGTTGTGAATCCACAACCCAAAGCAATTCAAGTTCCAATCACAAACTAGTCTAAGGAGGCTAAAGAACCAACAAAGGCAGCTACATAGTTGGTGTCTACACAAACAGAGGTTGCCACAACAAAAGGACAATCTAAATTAAATTTGGGATCTTTTAATATTGTGGAGAAGATGAAGAAGACCTCCATCAATGTACCTTTAATGGACACCCTGGCAATCCCTGGACAAAAGGAGCTAATACTTAGTGATTTGGCTAAGATTTCATCAAACCAAGAAGGTGTTTCAGAGCAGACTAGGGTCCTAGTGGCTGAAACACCTCAAAAAGAATAGAAAACCAAAGAAACTAGTGTGTAGCCCATTGTTGCACCACAGGTTAAACCCCCTCCTTTTTATG
Organism: Chamaecyparis obtusa; assembly: GCA_027943335.1. Taxonomy (NCBI): domain Eukaryota; kingdom Viridiplantae; phylum Streptophyta; class Pinopsida; order Cupressales; family Cupressaceae; genus Chamaecyparis; species Chamaecyparis obtusa. Next base: position 1,393,244 of record BSBK01002737.1, on the reverse strand, counting down.
TAACTCTTATTGTTGGAGATTTCCTGGTTCATAATTGTATGATAGATTTAGGAGCTAGTAGTTCTGTAATTTCTAAGCAATTAACATATCTCCTAGGATTGTCTTATGAGCCAATAGACAGACCTGTTGTTCAATTGAATGGGTCATCAATCAGTACCTTGGGAGTCATTAAATACCTGAGCCTCACTCTACATGAATGTCCCAATTTCTCCATTCCCCAAGATGTCTATGTCATAGATCTACCTCCTCATTTTTCTATTTGTCTAAGCAAAGAGTTCACTACTAGGTTGGGGGGATATCTCTTAGCTGATTGGTCTCATCTATACTTCAGAACTAGATATAGGACTAGAGTTAGAATCAAGTCTAAAGCTTTTTCAAAAATCCATGTTGAACCATATACCCCAAGCCCTATAAATGCAAATTTGATGTATCATGAACAAGACCCAAGTGATTCTGAACCTGAAACCATTGATGGGAAGATTCCTGATATTGTCCTAGATGAGTGGGCTGAGAGAGATTTGGAGGAGGATGAGCCTTTTAGAAAGATGGAGATTTTTGGTATTGGAATGTATATCATTCATGAAGAAGGTGTTGTGATTCTAGATTTGATGAAGAAAGAAGATAAGCATTTTGGAGATTAGAGTGATGAATTGTGGTAGTTGTTCTTTGATGGTGCCAGAAGTAGAGTTGGTTCAAGAGGAGCTATTCTAATTTCTCCAGAAGGGAAAAGGTATTACTCTACAATTTGTTTTTCCTTTAGCTATACTAATAATACAACAGAGTACGAGGCTTTGATTCATGGTTTAGAATGGGCTAGACAAAGAGGAATCAAATGCCTAGAAGTTATAGGTGATAGTGAATTAGTGGTCAATCAAATTCATGGCACTAATCTCACAAAAAATGATACACTTAACATGTATAAGCATAGGGTTTGGGATTTAATAGAAGATTTTCTTGCTTTTAATCTGGTTGATGTTCCAAGAAATTAGAACAACCAGGCAGACAAGCTGGCTACCATGGGAGCAGAATATGATATTCCAAAAGAGATCACAAGTCCCAACTTGCAGCATGTAAAGGTTTTGGTAAGACCATCCATACTAGACAATCAGGTGAGCTGGCAAGTTTTTGAAAATGATGAGCAGATTTTTAACTTTTTGATAGAAGAGGTCGAGTTCTCTAAAGTTAACCAGAACAAACATGCTCACCAGTATAGTGACCAAATGCTATAGTTGAAAAGTAATAAGTTGCCTAAGGGAATGGTCACCCTTGAGTCCATATTTAACTTAGATGATTAGCTCAGAGGAGACAAGGCTAGTATGACAGTCAAAGAAGAGCACTACCAGTCTATGGAGGTTCTCAAGGACAAATTCCTTAAGCTTGGAAAGGTATGCACACAGCCAGAAAAGCATGTCTTTATTTCATTATGTCAAGAATTTGGTGATGTTTTTGCATGGGAATACTATGATTTGAGAGGATTTGATCCTCACTTAGCCCAGAACACCATTGAGTGAGAACCCCATGCCAAACCAGTGAGGCAAAAGTAGAGGCCTATCAATCCTAAGTTAGAAGTCTTGATGAAAATAGACTTAAGGAAAATGATTGAGGCCAATATTAATTGTTAGAAAGTAAAGTCCACCAAGATAACTGAGAGAGGGGGGGGTGAATCAGTTATCAGATAATTATAACTTTTATCATCTTCAACAACATTAAACCATGTAAGCAATATAATTACCAACCATAGAAAGATATTCATACACAATTACACAATAACACAAGATATGTTGACTAGGGAACCTCTTGATCAAAGAGTAAACCCTGGTGGGAATGATGCCCACAAAAGATGCACTAATATGAATATTCCTTATGAAAGGATGGACTCTATTAGGAGTCTTATGAAATACATTCAGTGCATATGAATCCCTGTTAGGAGATTTTGAATCCCTGTTAAAAGATTCTAACCCTGTTAAGAGTTATTGAAGACAGAAGGACCCACTGCCCAAACAGCTTCAGGGTAAGATCAATGAACTCACTGTCCAAATAATCTTTTCATTATTCAATAGAATAATATGTTACCTCTTCTCTGATTGTGCCAAACTGCACTCACTACTACATCAGATCTTAGTTTTAGATCTCTGTACTTCGCATGTCTTCCTTCATAATTTTGCTCTCATACTTAGCTCTTTTCTTCACTTCATGCATACTACATCACATCTCAATTCTATCTCTACTTATTCAACAAGGAAATACATTCCTTCCTTTATACCACACTCAAATAATTACAAATGAGTCAGCACACAATTACAAAATAAAAGTTTCCACACGCTACACCAAAATTACATAAAACTGTCAAATTCCAAATACAATAAATCTTCACTCATGTGACTTCAAAATTTTCACTATCATCCACATCACTATCAATGTGTCTCTAACTTCCCTTTAACTACGCAAAGCTAGATTCCATCCCGATTAAGAGATATCATCCGATTGCCAAAAACCACTGCTCAGGAACACTGCCTAAATACTACTTCCACCAAAATGATCATAAATTTCATGAATAAAAGAATTACTATCTGTGCTCTTAACCATAGACATATAACATATCAAATAATATATCCTCAACTTCTCATAGCTCCAACTACAATATCCCAGATGCGCTAATCAAAACATTGTCTACTTCTCTGCAAATCTTTGATAAAATACTGTGTTGACATCAATGACAATCATAATCATGAATGCAATGACAACTGCTATAGAATGGGTGCCAAACACTTTAGCATTAATTCCTAACAATCTCCCCCATTGGCATTGATGGAAACATAGATGAAAAACATCCAATGTTCCAAAAATCCAATACTGCAACACTACTTCTGCAAATCCTCTTCATCAATCAAATCTTGCTTCGTTATCCTATTTAGTTCTCTCATATTGTTTTACTCATATTGTTTTTCATGCATACTTCTCCCCTTTGACATCAATGATAGAAATTCCATCACTAAGTCAACAACAACTCAATGTCAAAAGACACTATTTAGAAAAATATATTTACTAGAGTCCTCATGACTCAGCTCAAATACACATACTCCACCATAGAGGAAGTACCAACATCTAGTCCAGAAGAAAGATAGGGCTCATATACCACTGAATGGATGCAACCAACTACATCACTACTCAAAAGTAGTTTGGGGCATAACCCTAAGCATACCTCTCAGATACTCAAATGTATCCTTAGGAAAAGGCTTTGTAAATATGTTTGTTAACTGTTCCTTTGTGCTTATGTACTCCAGTCTAACTTCTTTCTCAAAAAATTTCTCTCTTACAACATGATACTTAATCTCTATATGTTTTGTCTTAGAATGTAGTATAGGACTATTAGACATATTGATTGTACTGGTGTTGTCACAATGTATAACAATAGGGTTAACAAATTTAATTCCAATATCCTTCAGCATCTGCTTCATCCAAATTATCTGGTTACAATTGTTTGCTGCTACTACATACTCTTCTTCTATTGTGATTTGTGAAATACAATTCTTCTTCTTTCTTAGCCAAGAAACTAATCTTCCTCCAAGGAAAAATGCTCCTCCACTGGTGCTATTCTTATCATCAACACTACCTCCCCAATCAGCATCTGTATATGCACATAGGGTAAAATCATCAAATTTTTCATACCACAATCCATAGTCCATTATGCCTCATAAATATCTCAGTATCCTCTTTACTGCTGCATAATGTGATTCTCTAGGTTCATCTTGAAATCTTGCTATAATTCCAACTGAATGTGCTATATCTAGTCTTTTGTGTGTCAAATACTGCAATCCTCCAATCATGGATCTATATTTCTTCTGCTCAACTATCGGTGTTTCATCTATGCTAGATAGCTTATGTCTGGTTACCATAGGTGTTCCAACTGGTTTACAGTCCTCCATTCCAAATCTTTTCAACAAATCATTCAAGTACTTTGTCTGACTTACAAAGATACCATCATTGTTTTGTGTTATCTGTAATCCCAAAAAGTATTTCATCTTACCAATCATACTCATTTCAAATTCACTCTTCATTTCACCAGAAAATTTGTCACTAGCTTCATCTTCTCCTCCAAAGATAACCTCATCAACAAAAATAACTATAATCAACAAACCATTTTCAATTTCTTTTGTGTATAGATCGCTATCAGTTGTTCCTTTAGCAAATCCCAACTTTAACAAATACTTATCCAATCTTGCATACCAAGTTCTAGGTGCTTGCTTTAGTCCATATAATGCTTTCTTTAGTTTACATACCATATCTCCTTCTTGAGTCAAAGGAAAACCTTCAGGCTGCTCAATGTAGACTTCTTCCAATTCTCCATTCAAAAATGTTGACTTCACATCCATCTGATATACTTTGAATTTCTTAAAAGCTGCATAGGCCAAAAACATTCTTAATACAATTCTTGCTACTGGTGCAAAGGTTTCTTCATAGTCAATTCCTTCTTGCTTTGTTTCTTACAACTTCTCCTTGTTCATTCATCTTGTTTCTGAATACCCATTTAGTTCCAACTACATTCTTGTCTTTAGGTCTAGGGATGAATTCCCATGTCTTGTTCTTTTATATCTGATCTAGTTCTTCTCTCATAGCATTAATCCAATGTTCATCTTCACAAGCTTCAATAGTAGATTTAGGTTCAATTTGAGAAATCAAACATAAATGTACCTTATTTCGAGTCAAAAATCCTCTATCCAAACTTCCAATAACTTGTTCAACAGGATGATGTCTTGATAAATACCTATTCAATGTCATAGTCTCAAATCTTGCTTCAACTATAGATTCTTCTCTAGATTCCTCTCTGGGTTCTTCAGCATGACTCTCATTCAAAAATTCACTATCAGTTTCATAAAATAATTCAGTAGTTTCAATGTTAGGCTTAGGGTGAGCTTCTTCATCAGATTCATAATCAAGCATTCTTTCCTAAATTTTAAACTTTTCATCAACTTTAACATTTGAGCTCTCAACAATAGTTTTAGTTCTCTTATTGTAACATCTATATGCTTTTCTCTTCAAAGAATATCCAAGAAAAATACCTTCATCACTTCTAGGATCAAACTTTCCAATATCATCATCTCTCTTTATATAACATTTACTTCCAAAAATTATAAAATACTTAACTAAGGGTGCATGTCCAAACCATAATTCATAAGGTGTCTTGTCTATGTCTGCTCTGATTTGTACTCTGTTCATTGTATATACTATTGTATTCATTGCTTCTCTCCAAAATGTCTTTGCTAAATCATTCTCAAATAACATAGCTCTTGCTACTTTAGTCACTGATCTGTTTCTTCTTTCTGTAATACCATTTTGTTTAGGTGTTCTAGGGGCTGAAAACTATCTCTTAATACCATTCACTTCACAAAAAGTGTTAAACTCTCTAGAAGTAAATTCACCACCTCTATCAGATCTCAAACATTTAATCTTCATTCCAGATTCATTCTCAACTTTGTTCTTAATGATCTTAAACTTATCAAATGCTTCAGATTTTTCTTTCAGAAATGAAATCCACATCATTCTTGTAAAATCATCAACAAGAATCATAAAATACCTTTCTCCATAGAATCCTCTAGTCCTGGTAGGACCACTCAAGTCTGTATGAACAATCTCCAACTTTTTTGCTGATGTGAACTTCTTACTAGGAAATGAACTTCTCTTCTACTTAGCCATCACACATTCTTTGAAAATCATGTTAGTAGGTTTCATAATTTTAGGCAAATCCCTTACTGCAATTGTAGTACTTGCTTTCACAATATTATCAAAGTTTATATGACAAAACCTTCTATGCCATAACCAACTGTCATCAATCTTAGTAATCAAACATGTCATCTCAGTAGGATTCAACTGAAATATATTACCTCTAGTTCTAGATCCAGTTCCAATCAGATTTCCATCTTTATCCTTGTGTGTGAGTGATTTACACCTTCATGAAATAACAAGATTTAAAGAGAATTTACACTATTCAAAGCAAACTAATCTAAATAATGCACAATTAATCTAAATATCTCATGGTTCTCTAAATTGAAGTGGTAAATGAGGCTCTCAGCTGCAAATCCTCACTAGTGACACTCTAATTATGAGAATTGAACTAAGAATGATATGCAAAATAGATTTAATTATCAAATTCTAGCTCTATTTGATAAGAAAATCTCTAAAATGATCAACAATTAAGCTAAAATATCAATGAAAATGCTAAGTGAGTGGTGTGGATGCAAATTGCAAGAGCTTTGCTGCAATTCAAAGATATGGAGTGGATGAATAATGCCTCAAAATGCCTTCTATTTATAGGATTTTCCCAAGGGTAGGGGGGTAGAGTGAGATAACCATGGTTATGCTTGGGTAAGGTCAATTGGCTTTGCTTTGTCCCTAAATTAGGGGAAAAACATTTAAATAGTTTCAAAAGGCTGGACCATTTCAACAAAAGTGAGTGATTTGTGTCCATTTTGTCTCCTTTTTTTGCTTTGTTGAGAGAATTTCATATTTATTATTTAATTAAAGTAATTAAATTTAGCCATGAAGGGTAAGAGGTTCATTTTGATTTTTCATTTCAACAACTATGTCATCAATTGAATTTAATCAATTTCTTAGTGTTTTTCTCCTTTTCAAGCCTTATTTAATCATTTAATCATTTAATTGAATTTTCCTTTGATTTGAATTGCCTCTATTCCATTTATGCTATTTTTAGTGCTATTTTGATGACTTGATGCACCTTTTGATTGAATTAAGCCTTTGCCAATTTTCCATGTCTACAAATGCCCCTCTTTGAGTCGATGTGCGAAGAACACCGATTCAAAGATTCCCTTGGTATGATGATCTAATTCAGGTCCTGGTTCTGATATGCCTCTGATCGTTCTGATTGATGTACTTCCTGATGATGATGATGTGCCTCTGATGATGGTGCTGATATGATTTTGATGCCTCTGATATGATATGGGTCCTGATATGATGATAGGTCCTGGGTTCACTGATAAAGGTCCTGGGTTGATTGATTGCTGATATGTTGATAGGTTTGATATGATGACAAATTTGATATGATGATAGATTTGATATGATGATAGATATGATTTGCCTCCTGATATGAAACTGATATGATATGATATGATACTGATATGATATGATATGCCCCACTGATAAATGTTTTTGATGTGATGCTCATTTTGATACTCTGATGCCCCCTCAGAAATAAAACATATTGAGTCCTTGATTTGGAAGATTTTTAAGTAGTTGGAATATGTTTTGATTTCTGATACCGTTTGAAAGAAATAATCAAGTTTGATTTATGCCCCGATTAATGAAAATGTCCTATGATAGGTTCAAAGTGCATTTTTGAAGTGTTTATGAGGACCAATTTCACCTTAAATAGGGTAAAACCCCTCATTTTACTATTCATTTGCACCATTCCTTCTTGATATTTGAGCTCTGATTTTAGCCATTTGGAGACGATGGTGGTCCCACATCGCGAGCATCGGTTCGAGAGAGCGCGCCGGTTCAGTCGGAGAGCGACCGATGGTCATCCGGTATGTCATTCAAATTTTTCTCATGTCTTTAAAGTTGCATTTATGACCTTATTTAATGCTTTTAAAAATTTTAATTCTACGTTCGTGAAAAGAAATGTCGCCTCCGTGTATTTAAATATCGCCTGAAAATTTTAAATGTCGCCTTTTGTAAATTTGATGTTGAAATGATGATGTCCTTGTTGATTTAACCCTGTTAATGATGTCATGTACCCCCTTTTTTTTGCGAAAATAAAACCCTTGGGAAAAAAAATGCACATGCAATTAATCTAACATGAGAATGCATTTAACCTTTTTTTATGAATGCAGCTAAGTGTCACTAGCTTTTAGCAAATAAATGCCTTGAGGATATATTTTCATCATTGAGCACTTGGGACCGGAAAGTCGATACAACCACCACTGCCCACTGACATGATGATATGAATATCGCTTTTTATTTACTGCTCATATGGTAACCTCCGTTTTGCTTTCCCATCGGTCTCATCGATACGACTATCACTGATTTCAAAAAAAATCATGAGAGTATGAATACCGATTTTGTCGGATTCTATGTTGCAAGTGGATTTTGTCATTTAGATATGAAGAATCTAAATATCTAAGGTATCCGGTTGCGTAAACAAACAAAGGTTAACTCATTGTTTTATAAGATAATCCTCGATGGTTCTTTGATGACCATGTCTTTAGATGAATTCTCATAAGGCAATGAATTTTCCTCCAAACAGTCACGTCATAGTCAAGAAAAATATCATGTCTCCATCATTGCCAATCTAGTCGAAACATCATTGATGAGCTAAAAAGACTTGATACAAATTGAATGAATGTAAGTAAACAGATTTTTAACCAACTTTTCAAAAGAATCTATCTAAGTGTTTTGCATTGTTTTCTGATTTTCAACAAAATATATTTCCAAGTGTTTGATCATGACATGATTTTTGATTTTTAATCCTGAATAATAAGTCAATTTAGGCTTCAAGAATTTTGTTGTGGTAGTCAACTTTTTTCGTTATCGATCAAAGGTTTACAAAAATCTGATCTCTCTTCTGAAAATGTTGATCTCTTTCTGCTTTGTGACTGAATGTTGTTCATATGAATCCTTTTTTGAGGTACCCACTTTCCAATCCGTTTATGCTGCCCCCAAGTATTTGATGTATCAATCTTGACAACTTTAGGCAATGCAAAGGATGGTGCTACAAACTGTTATTATGACTATGTACAAATGACAGATGCAATGAAGGTTTAGACAAATGGGATGATGAGATGCATTATATACACATGTGGCTAGGAAGGAAATGACTTAAGGGAACCAAAAGCGCTTGTTACCAAGTTTTCACTTTTGGGTATTCTCTTTTTTTTTGCTACCAAGGCGCCTATTTGCTAGGTTTTCACCAAGGCACTTTTTCTCTTTTTTCATTTTTTTTCATTTTTTTCCTTTTTTCTTTTTTTTTTTTTGTTTTTCATTATCACCTTGGCGCCTATTTGCTAGGTTTTCACCAAGAGATAGTTTTTCAAATATTTTTGCTTTCTTCAGGCTCAATTTTCCACTGTTTTTGATCTTTCTTCTTTTCCAATGTTTTTGGATTTTCCATTTTCAAATGTTTTTGGTATTTTCCATTTTCAATTATTTTTGGTATTTTCCATTTTCAAATGTTTTTGGTATTTTCCATTTTCAATTATGTACAATAATTATGATGCTCTCTCATCTGATACTCTTTATACTCTTTCATCTGTTTTAGGTGTAGAATCTCTTCAAATGAATGCTATTTATGGGTTCTTGTAATTCTTCACCATTACAATCTGATAATTTATATGTTCCAGTTCCAAAGGATGATGCTATCACAAATGGGCCTATCCAATTAGCTTCCCACTTTCCTTTCTTTTCCCTTTCAACTTGATTTTTGGGATTTTCTCTTAGTACCAAGTCTCCTACTTGAAAAGTTCTTGGTTTGATGTGTTTGTTGTAATTGTGGGCAATCCTGTTTTGATAACCTTTTAAATGCTCATAAGCTTGAGTCTGATGTTCCTCTAACAATTCCAATTGTTGTAGTCTGGCAATCCTATAATCCTCATCAGTGATCAATCCTCTTAATGAAACCCGTAGAGATGGAATTTCAACTTCTAATGGTAGAACTGCTTCAGTTCCATAGACTAAAGAGAATGGGGTGGCTCCTGTAGGTGTTCTGATACTAGTTCTGTAAGCCCATAGTGCGGGATTTATTTGCACGTGCCAATCTCTTCCTGATTTGTTAACTGATCTTTTTAATATTTTGAGGATATTTTTGTTTGTTGCCTCAGCTTGTCCATTGCCTTGTGGATAATAAATGGATGATGAATGATGTGTAATGTGAAATGTCATGCAAAGTTCATCAATATCCTGATTTTTGAATTGTTTCCCATTATCCGTGATAATGGCATGTGGAATACCATAGCGGCAAATTATGTGGTTCAAAATGAACATTGAAATTTGTTTGCTGGTTGCTGTTATTAATGGAACTGCTTCCACCCATTTGGTGAAGTATTCTGTTGCTGTGATGATATACTTGTGTCCGTTTGAAGATGGAGGATATATGATTCCAATCAAGTCAAAACCCCATTGATAAAAAGGCCATGGTGTAATGAATGGGTGTAATTCTTGAGCCGGTGCATGTATCATATTACCATGATATTGACATTTGCTGCATGTCTTCACAAATTGACAAGCATCTTTTTCTAATGTTGTCCAAAAGTACCCTAGACGAAGGATTTTCTTAGCTAGATTAAAACCGCTTGAGTGTGACCCGCAAATGCCTTCGTGGACCTCGCGTAAAGCTAACTTAGACTCTTCTTCCTCTAGACATCTAAGTAACATCCCATCAAGACCCTTACGATACAATGTGTCTGAAAGGATTAGGTAACGGGCGGCTTGGCGTATGAAGTTACGTTTTTGGGCACGAATTTGGTCTATGGGGAGTACTTGGTCTTTAAGGTAAGTATAGATGGGTCCATACCAAGGAGAGTCATGTCCATGTAAAAGAGCAACAATTTGGGTGTCAGGAAAGTTAAATGCCGGTTTTACCAACTCTTCCACCAAGAACTCATACTTCTCATTTTGATCTGGTTTTTGTAACAATGAAGCCAAGGTAGCCATGGCATCTGCTGCTCTATTCTTTTCTCTTGGAATCTGTTCAAATGTGATCAAAGCAAAGTACTTCTTCCATCCATCAATCAAGGTTTTATATTTCATCAATGTGATGTCCTTGGTATTGTATTCATTATTAACCTGATTGATTATGAGTTGGGAATCTCCATACACTTGTAATTCTGCAATACTCCATTCTAAAGCCATTTTGATGCCAATGACTAATGCCTCATATTCCGCTATATTATTGGTGCATGGAAATAAGAGTTTATAAGACTTTGGAATGGTGTATCCTTGAGTAGTAACCAATAATATACCTGCTCTAGAACCTCCTTGTGTGTAAGATCCATCAAAATATAACTTCCATGTTTTTGCTTCTATGTTGACAATTTCTGCATCTGGAAATTCAATTTGCATGGTTTGTGTAGACTCCATTGGGTTATCTGCTAAGTGATCTGCTATCACTTGTCCTTTAATTGCTCTTCTATCAACATATTCAATGTCAAATTCACTTAGGATCATGACCCATTTTGCTATTCTACCTGTTAAGGCAGTTTTACTTAGTAAGTACTTGAGAGGATCAATCTTGGCAATTAATTTGATCTTATGCATCAACATATAATGTCTTAGTTTTTGAGATGCAAAAACCACTGCTAGACATGCTCTTTCCATGAATGAATAATTGAGTTCATATTTTATTAAGGTTCTACTAAGATAGTAGATTGCCCTTTCTTTTCCTTGCTCATCTTCTTGTGCCAACAATATGCCTAGAGACCTTTCTGTGGCTGATATGTATAACAACAGTTCTTTACCTTTGATAGGTGACATAAGAATAGGTGGGTTTATCAAATAAGTCTTCAAAGTAGCAAAGGCCTTATCACATTCCTCATCCCACATAAATGTAGTATCCTTGTGTAACAATCTGGTGAAGGAGTGACACTTTTCTGCTAATTGAGAGATAAATCTCCTTATTGATTGAATCTTTCCTTGGAGTGACCTCATTTGGCTAATATTTCTTGGAATCTCCATTTCTAGAATTGCTTGTACTTTTTCAGGATCAACTTCAATGCCTTTTGCTGACACTATATAACCCAATAGCTTGCCGGATTGGACACCAAAGGCACACTTCTTTGGGTTTAGTCTAACTTTGAATTGTTCTAACCGAATGAATATTTTTCTTAGGATTTGTAAATGCTCTTCTCTATTGTGGGATTTTGCTAGAATGTCATCCACATAATCTTCTAAAAAAGTATGCATCATGTCATGGAAAATAGTTGTCATGGCCCTTTGATATGTAGCTCCAGCATTTTTTAAACCGAAGGGCATAACATTCCAACAAAAGGTACCCCAAGGGCAAGTAAATGCTGTCTTTTCTTGGTCTTCGGGAGCAATCTTGATTTGGTTGTAGCCACTAAATCCATCCATTAATGAGTACATTGCGTGACCTGCTGTCAAATCCACTATGGTATCAATGCTTGGCAATGGGAAGTCATCTTTGGGACATGCAAGGTTTAAATCTCTAAAATCCGTACACACACGGATAGATTTATCATGTTTAGTAACTGGCACAATGTTAGAGATCCAATCAGCATATGCTATTGTTCTTATGAATCCCACCTTTAACAATTTTTCCAATTCTGCCTTGACTAGAAGAGCCACATGTGGGTGCATTTTCCTTAGTTTTTGCTTCACAGGTTTAACTCCGGGTCTAACATTTAGATGATGCATTATGAAATCAGGATCCAATCCAGGCATATCGGCATATGACCATGCAAAATTTACTTGTTGTTCTTGGAAGAATTTGATAAAGTCCTTTCTTTCAATAGATGTAAGTGATGCAGCCAAGTGTACAACCTTTGGCTCTAGTTCCGTGCCAATGTTAACTTTTTCTGTCGGTTCTATAAGAATAGATGACCGTTCTTCTTCATGTTCAGGCAAAGTATCCAATCTCTCTTCTAATGGTGCCACAGTTGGGTTTTCACCAAAAGAAACGTCTTTTATTTTCATTGTTTTTGGTTCTAAGGGTGCCACAGTTGGGTTTTCACCAATAGAACTTTTCATTTTTTTATTTTTTTATTTTTTTTTATTTTTTTTGACTAAGAGATTGGACCCTTGCTGTTGTCATCATGTCCGTATTGAGTTCATTGGTGAAAGAGGGTTCAACCGCATTGAGGTATTGGTTTGTGGCTTGGTCATTTGGGAAGTAAAGTAAGTCATGTGGTTCAGTTTGATCCCAATCAATGAGGTCTGGATGTATCAAAATTAAGGAATTATTGGGTAAGGTATCATCAATAGGATTTATGGACATGACTTCGTTTGAGGGTTCATACATTGTATCGTTTAGGTCTATGATGTGCGCTTCCTCAAGATGATCCATGGAAGCAGGGTCAAAGTCCCCTTCGCTTGAATCCTCGTTGACCTCTACGGGAAACAATGTGGGAAAAGCCACAAGCGGGTTAAAACTAACGTTTGAATTTCCCTCCTCTGAAGGTGTCCAAAATGTTTCTATCCATGCTCCACTACTAGATGCTTGTTCTATATTAGGCCTTTGAATAGAAGATTCTTCATTAATTGGAGCATCTTGTTTTGGGATTTTTGCATAAGTATGTATAGCAATGACTTCTTTATCTTGACATGACTCATCTGATAAAGTATCCCATTCATAATCCCTAGAATCGTCACTATCTCCTTCGGATTCTAATGCATTTATTTGAGGATGAAAATCATGCATTGGACTTGAACTTTCTCCCTTATGTTGAAAACCTACTCCGGCTTTTTCATGACTTGCCCTCCAAACAGGTTCAATAGGTTCTAATAATCCTCTATTTCTTTGGCCTAGGGGTCCTCTTCCTTTGTATCCCATCTTTTGCATAATATCAAATCCTTTCCCATATTGTTCTGTTTGTATATTAACATGCTGAATTCTTTCCATGGGAGTGTCTAGGGTACCATCCTCATCATGATAAAGCCATTGAAGGACATCATCCTCTTCCTTATCCCATGTTGCTTTGCTATCTTCCCTCACAAAATAAGAATTATACTTATGTGGAAGATGTTCTTTTGAGGGTTTTCCATGTGATTTAGGAGACATGGGCATGTCAAATAGAGAAACTGAATATTCTCCTACCCCTTTTGAACTAATCTTGCATTGTTTGTCAAATTTGTTCATCATCTCACTCATGTATTGGTAATGATCTGCTTTAGCTTGTTCTTTTTCCTCTTTAGTAGGTTTGTAGATTACTGTTTCCAATTTAGGTGCCACACATGGACTTTCCATCACATTTGGACCCTCGTAGCTCACTTTTTCCTTGCCCTTAGTTGATGTAGTTGAGCTAGCTTGAAGAGGATTTTGTGCATCTTCATTGGTGATTCTTGGAACAACTCCTTCACGATTATGTGGAATGTATAATTCATGCAAGGGTTTGAGTGCATTACAATATTGAAATGGATTTGAGTCTCCTCCAATTGTGATTTCTTCACCCATGTATGGGAACTTGATGCATTGGTGGTATGTGGAGGGGACAGCTTGCATCTCATGAATCCAAGGTCTTCCCAATAAAATGTTATAGGTTAATTTCATGTCCAACACTTGACATTTGGTTTCCTTTTTAACTGGTCCCACTTGGATGGGCAACACAATCATGCCTTTAGAAGCTCTTTCAGCCTCATCATAAGCTTTTATGGTGATTTTCTTTGTAGGGTCAATGCAAGACTCGGAGAAACCTAGGGATTTTACAAGACTCAATGTGCATATGTTAAGGCCAGCCCCTCCATCAATAAGGGCTCTTTTGACTCTATGCCTTTCGATCAAAACCTCTATATGTAATGGAAAATTTTGAGGATGAGTTATAGACATGTCATCTTGATCTGAAAATGAAAGACAATGAGGAGCCACAAGATGTCCTACCATATTTTGAAACTTTTCTTCCCCTAAGGTAGTAGAAACATGTGTTTCTTCCAAAGCTTTTTCCAAAATCTCTTTATGATTTTGTGACAACTTCAATAACTCTAAGATTGAGATTTGTGCTGGAGTGCGTTGTAATTGGTCTACCAAACTATAAGGTCTTGCTGCTGTAGGAGATTGTTTGACCACAATGTTGGATGGTGGGATATTGGTGTTTTGAGGGACTATCCCTTGTAAAGTCATTCTAGAATTCTGCCCTCTTGTAATGACATTTGTTGCTTCCTTTTGAGGCTGTTCATTAATGATGATAGCATTAACAATATGATCATATGATGGCGCAAAGTTGAGATTATTGGCACTTTGTTTCTTGCCATTTGATGACTCACCTTTATCATGTTTGTAAAAAGGTTGTTTGAAGGCCGTATGATCTTCATTATTTTGGGGTCCATCAACAGTGATTATGTTATTATCTATCAATTCTTGCACCACATTCTTTAATTGTAAACATTCATTTGTAGGGTGCCCTCGAATCCTATGATATTCACAATGATGCTTAGCATCCCACCAACCCGGCTTGTGGTCTGGTTCATAAGGTTTAATGGCGGGTAATGTAATAACATTGTTAGCTATGAGAGTCTTTAATGCAGTTTCAAGTGATTCTCCCAAGGGTGTAAAGTGTCTTGCAGGAGTGGGTTTCAAATACTTATCATACTTGCTGTTTTGATCTTTGTTTCCTTGATTATTCTTATTGGCATTGTTGTTGTTGTTGGAAGGTGCATTATATGCTTGATTAGCATTATTCACTTGATTTGGTGTCTTTGTAAGGGCAAATGGAATCACCTTCAAGTTGCTGGATTCCACTACACCATCATTAACAATACCTTTGTTGTTATTCCTTGCAGCATAACGGCTATTGTTGTTGTACCAAATTTTATTTGGATTGTTGTTATTGTTGGTATTGTTGTTGTTGGAGTTAGAGTTATTCTTATTTTCCTTGTGTAATTTCAACTCTCCACTCTTAATCAACACTTCTTCCGTTGTAATTCCGTTATCAATTAGATCTTGAAAGGTTTTGGGACATTGCATCCTTAGTCTATAATTCAGCTCGCTTCTCAAACCGTTAATAAAGATATCCATTTTTTCTTTCTCCGGTACACTTCTTGGATATCTAGCAAATGCAGTCCTCCATCTTTGCAAGAATGTGAGAAAGGCTTCTCCATCTTGTTGCTTCGTGTTACATAACGTTATCATGGTGACCTCATGTTTGATGTTATAAGAGTAATGAGTCACGAATTTAGATGCTAACTCTTCAAAGGATTTTATGCCGGATGGTAGTTTTGAAAACCAATCCATGGCTGTTCCTCCCAAGCTTCTTGGGAATAGTCTCATTAAATAGGTTGATTCATGCATGAATTCAAGACTCAATGCACAAAACCCCCGAAGATGATCATGTGGGTCAGATGTTCCTTCATATCTCTCATATTTAGGAAATGTTACATTAATGGGAAAAGGCACCATGACCAAACTCTTATCGAATGGAAAAGGACATAATGTTTCAATAGAGAAAGGCTTAGGAGCCCCATTTTGTTTCAAATTGTCAATTTCCATTTGTAATGCCTTGAATTGTTTCCTCATTACTTCCATAGGGTCTTCTATTTCCTTGGGCTTTAATTGTTCTATGTCAAAATCTTTAGGTAGCTTTACCCCCGTTTGTATTAAGTCCATGAAGTGTTTTTCTTTATCCATAAGCATGGTCTTTTTCATTAGTTCTATGAAATAAGGACATTGTCTTGCCTCTAATGCTCTTTCAATCATGGCTTCTTCTGCAGTTGGGGGTAAGTTTGTATTATGAGGAGGAAATAAGTTGTTGCCTTGTGAATTTGCCTCTTGAGAATTAGGATCTCTTCCTCCATTATTAGAATTTCCTTGATTGTTGTTAAGATCCATAACTCCATTCATGTTGTTCCCTTGGTTGTTATTGGGATCTATGCCCCCATTCATGTTGTTCCCTTGGTTAGTGGGATCGATATTTCCTAGGGTACCACTAAACATGTTGTTAATGTCCTTTGCCTTAGTGGGATTTTCAGTCACTCGTGAAGTAATGAAAGTGTTCTTTGGAAATGGGAGCTCTTCTCCGTTGTAGGTCCCATCTGTTTGTAATGCTTTCCTTATAGAGAGTGACCTTGTAATAATAGGCATGAACAAACTTTAAGGGTATGTTGACTTTCTTCTCTTGATAAGCTATTTTTGGAATAAGGTAAAAGTTTTTGATCAATTTTAAATGGTTTAAAATTTTAATGGTGTTTTGATCAATAACTTTGGAATATCTTGTTTGAAAATAAAAACAATCTCAACACACACATCAATTGGGTACCATATCCCTAGAATGCTCTAATGTGTATATTTTTGAACGTTTTCACAGGTTTAACACAAGAATAGCTTCCACACAATCTACCTAGCACATAATTGGTTCGTAAACATGGCTCTAATAGGTAATTTTTCTATTTTACCGTTATGTAGTAAGTTTTTCGTTCAAAAGAGATCTTAGCTTTTCATCCCCCAACTATGTTAAGGGGCTTCCCACATGCACAAAAGCACGATTTTGCGCAATCCGTTAGGACTACTAGAGGAAGTTCGAAAGAGCTAAAATCCTTTTGTCGTGTACCCCATTAAGGATACCCGTGTTTCGTTTTATAGTGGGTCGGATTCTCGCGGCAAAAGAAAGTGTATCCCACTTTGGGCTGTCCCTCTCACCGGCCCTTCTAAGGCAATCTCGGGAGGCGAGCCCACTAAGTTTTAAACATATTCATTGAAAAGCATGAAAAATGGATTTGGTAGAGCAAGTTTGGGAATTTGATTCACTCAAAGAGTGAAGAGCATATCCCTATTGCTTTTCCCTTATCCCAAACACTCACAATCAAATTGGTTCTTTTTCAACCCCGTGACAAAGGGGTTCTTAGAATTGAAGTGTTTATTTTTTTCCTTTTATGATTAAACTATGTTTTGAACTTTGAAATGCCACAATTTAAGGGAAGTGCAAGCTTGATGAGAAAAATACCTCAAACGATGCTAGCAAAGGCTAGGCGCATTTTTAAGTAGTAGATTTTTGTTTTCTCTCCAAATCCTTCTCTTACCTTGGCAAAATGTTCCCTCCACCAACAAGTTAGTCAGCACAATACAAACAAAGTGAGGGGAAACCAAAATCAAAGCTAAAAATGATGTAATTGATTATGCTTTTGATTCTTTTTTTACCAAAATACTTGCAAAATTCTTACAAATTTAAGGACTAAATTCCCAATTCAATGAGACATATTTTCGTTTGTAAGCGTCTACAACAGCAATATATTTGGCATGCAATTCTACTTCTTTCTCTAAATTATTATTGAGAACAAAGGTAGAATGTACCCGGTTTTCTTTCCTTATCCTCTTAGAGATCAATTTCTCCTCTAAGTTGTATCTTCTCTCTAGTTTTTGCACTTTCTTATGACAGACCATGCTCCTGATACAAAAAAAATGACAGTAAAGTTAGCATACAGTCCTTATTTTGACAAAATAGTGAAAATACTGTCAGGCGACATTGTCCAGACTACAGGCGAGATTAAATTTAACAAAGGCGTGACTACTTTAACCGCGAGCGTCACCAAAAGGGGCTCAAGCGAGATTAAAATAGACAAGCGCGATATTAAATTTATCAAACGCGTGAAATCTTTATTACAGGCGACAACAGCAATTACACTAACAGAAAATAGATGCTATACCAGGCGACATTTCTTTTGCTAAAGGCGATATCTAATTTAACAAAGACGTAATTACTTTAACCGCGAGCGTCACCAAAGGGGCTCAAGCGAGATTAAAGTGATATGTGTGATATCAAATTAAATGAAAGCGCAAACTATTTATCCAAAAGCGACAAAGTAATTCAGCTAAGCAACATCTTATTAAATGAAAGCGACATTTAAAATAATAAGAGCGACAAATAAAAAGCAAAGTGCAGGACACTCCCTTTACACCAGGCGTGAACTAATTCGTCGCCCGCGGCTTTTAATTCATTGTAGGCGACATCAAAATGGCCAAAGGCATCATATCTCTGTGCTTTAGGCGATAATATAATGTCCTCAGGCGTGATTTCTTTATCCAGAAGCGTGACTCTGCTGGTAAGAAGCGTGAGCGTTCAGACTCCAAGCGACACCTAAATTACCGCGAGCGACAACTCTTTACTGTAGGCATGATTTCTTTACTGGTAGGCGTGATTTCTTTCCTGTAACCTGCAAACAGTGAGCAAAATCATGCAATTCTAGCCTAAATTTGCAAATAACGTGGAAATTTTGATAAATTTGAGGCCTAGAGCCCCACGGTGGGCGCCATTTGTGTGTGAGTGATTTACACCTTCATGAAATAACAAGATTTAAAGAGAATTTACACTATTCAAAGCAAACTAATCTAAATAATGCACAATTAATCTAAATATCTCATGGTTCTCTAAATTGAAGTGGTAAATGAGGCTCTCAGCTGCAAATCCTCACTAGTGACACTCTAATTATGAGAATTGAACTAAGAATGATATGCAAAATAGATTTAATTATCAAATTCTAGCTCTATTTGATAAGAAAATCTCTAAAATGATCAACAATTAAGCTAAAATATCAATGAAAATGCTAAGTGAGTGGTGTGGATGCAAATTGCAAGAGCTTTGCTGCAATTCAAAGATATGGAGTGGATGAATAATGCCTCAAAATGCCTTCTATTTATAGGATTTTCCCAAGGGTAGGGGGTAGAGTGAGATAACCATGGTTATGCTTGGGTAAGGTCAATTGGCTTTGCTTTGTCCCTAAATTAGGGGACAAACATTTAAATGGTTTCAAAAGGCTGGACCATTTCAACAAAAGTGAGTGATTTGTGTCCATTTTGTCTCCTTTTTTTCTTTGTTGAGAGAATTTCATATTTATTATTTAATTAAAGTAATTAAATTTAGCCATGAAGGGTAAGAGGTTCATTTTGATTTTTCATTTCAACAACTATGTCATCAATTGAATTTAATCAATTTCTTAGTGTTTTTCTCCTTTTCAAGCCTTATTTAATCATTTAATCATTTAATTGAATTTTCCTTTGATTTGAATTGCCTCTGTTCCATTTATGCTATTTTTAGTGCTATTTTGATGACTTGATGCACCTTTTGATTGAATTAAGCCTTTGCCAATTTTCCATGTCTACAATCCTTTATCACACAAGTTTTCTCAGTAAACCAAACTTGATATCTCTTATCAACTAACTATCCAACACTCAAAAGATTATGTTTCAATCCATCCAAAAAGTAAACATCATCAGTATTAGTCTTTCCATCAAGAGTAATAGATCCTATATCTTTAATCAAACAAGGTGCATTGTTACCAACTCTAACAACTCCTCCATCATAATTGTTAAACTTTACGAACTTCTTCATATCTCTAGTCATATGATGTGAACAACCACTATCTATAATCCAATCATCTTTCTTTTCAACTTGGGAAACTAAGGCTTTTTCTTTCTTAACATTAGTTTCAGAATTTTCTTCTTTAATTGCTAAAAATCCTATTTCATCATTATTCTCAATATCACTTTCACTTAAAGTTCTTTCAATACTAGCTTCAAGGTCTTCATCATTAGCATAATAACATTCCTTAGATCTTCTAGGCTTGAAATTATTTTTGTAATTCTTAACTCTCTTAAGACATTTAGATGCAAAATGACCATATTCTTGACAAGTCCAACATTTAAAAATTTTCTTACCATCTGGTTCTCTTTTCACAAGCAAGGTAATACCTTATTCAATCTTCTTGTCTTCTTCATTTCTAGATCTACTACAGCCAGGATAATCTTTGCTCATGCTGATGCTTCTTGACAATGTAGGGAGAACACTAAGAGCACTGAATGCTATCTCCATTCTAGGTAAGTCTCCTGATAACCTCAGGGTCATTTCTATTGCTTCCAATCTTCCAAGAAGAGTCTCTCTTGTAAAGTTCGCAGTACAAGGTATAACTTGTTCAATCATCTTTGTTGTCTTCTTAAATACAGGATTCAATGTCCTCTGAATTTTCCATATCACTTCATTCTCTATCTTTGTTCCTCCACAAGATTTTATCCATACAACAATTTCTGACATTCTACCAATATAGCTTCTAACAGATTCATCTTCCAACATTCTTATATCTTCAAATGCACATATCCAATTATGTAATCTAACTCTTTTTGCATGTTCATCACCTTCAAAAGTAGAGTGCAAAGCTTTCCAAATTTCATGAGACTTTTTCAAACATTTTACCTAACTATATTCATTCTCCAGAAGTGCTATCAAAAGTGCTTCTCTTGCAAGTATGTTACACATGAATAGATCTCTCTCATCATTAGAGCATGTCTCAAGATCATTTTCTTCAATGATAGTCTTATCATTCTTTGTAGTCAACCAATAACCTAGTCCTAAACATAATAGATGTGTCTTCATCTTCTCTTTCCAACTATCAAAATTTACTCCATCAAAATTAGGGCTTTCTTTCCTGAAATTTGCCATGGATCTCCTTCAGTTGTTAAACTTCTCTTTCAAGGACCTGCTGCTCTGATACCAATTGTTAGAAATTAAAGTCCACCAAGATAACTGAGAGGGGGGGGGGGGGGTGAAATAGTTATCAGATAATTATAAATTTTATCATCTTCAATAGCATTAAACCATGTAAGCAATATAATTACCAACCATATAAAGATATTCATACACAATTACACAATAACACAAGATATGTTGACTAGGGAACCTCCTGATCAAAGAGTAAACCCCAGTGGGAATGATGCCCACAAAAGATGCACTAATATGAATATTCCTTGTGAAAGGATGGACTCTCTTAGGAGTCTTATGAAATACATTTAGTACACATGAATCCCTATTAGGAGATTTTAAATCCCTGTTAAAAGATTCTAACCTTGTTAAGAGTTATTGAAGATAGAAGGACCCACTGCCCAAATAGCTTCAGGGTAAGATCATTGAAATCACTATCTAAATAATCTTTGCATTATTCAATAGAATAATATGTTACCTCTTCTCTGACTATGCCAAACCGCACTCACTGCTACATCAGATCTCTGTACTTCGCATGTCTTGCTTCACAATTTCGCTCTCATACTTAGCTCTTTTCTTCACTTCATGCATACCACATCACATCTCCATTCTATCTCTACTTCTTCAACAAGGAAATACATTCCTTCCTTTATACCACACTCAAATAATTACAAATGAGTTGGCACACAATTACAAAATAAAAGTTTCCACACACTACACCAAAATTACATAAAACTGTCAGCTTCCAAATAGAATAAATCTTCACTTGTGTGACTTTGAAGTTTGCACTGTCATCCACATAACTATCAATGTGTCTCTAAATTCCCTTTAACTATTCAAAGCTAGATTCTATCCTCATAAAGAGATATCATCCGATTGACAAAAATCACTACTCAGGAACATTGCCTGAATACTACTTCCACAAAAATGATCATAACTTTCATGAATAAAAGAATTACTATCTGCGCTCTTAACCATAGACATATAATATATCAAATAATATGCCCTCAATGTCGCATAGCTCCAACTACAATATCCCATGTGCGCTAATCAAAACACTGTCTGCTTCTCTACAAGTCTTCGGTAAAATACTGTGTTGACATCAATGACATTCATAGTCATGAATGCAACAACAACTACTATAGAATGGGTGCCAAACACTTTAGCATTCATTCCTAAAAATATTATTTTTCCCATTAAACACACCTCTTGGGTGTCCAATCTAGTACCAGTTAGGAAGAAGAATGGTGAAATCTGGTTATGTGTGGATTTTAGAGACCTTAACAGAGCCTCACTCAAAGATCATCACCCATTGCCATCCATGGAACAAATTTTATAGTATGTCTCAGGATCTAACAAATTTTCTTTGTTAGATGGCTTTTGTGGTTATAACCAAGTCCTAGTTAAAGAGGAAGACCAATATAAGACAACATTCACCACCAAATGGGGCACCATGGCATACAAGAAGATGCCTTTTGGGATGTTTAATGCTAGTGCTACATTTCAAAAAGCCATGAAGATGGAATTTGCTGGTTTAATGAACAAGTTCATTCTAGTTTATTTTCATGACATAACTATATTTTCAAAAGACACTAATGATCACTTGGTTCATCTGAGACAGATCTTTGAAAGGTGTAGAGAATTTGGAGTTTCATTAAATCCTAAGAAATGCATTTTCATTGTCCATGAAGGGAGATTACTGGGACACATTGTCTTTAGACAAGGAACAACCATTGATCCTAAGAGGATAAAGGCCATCATGGCACTACCCCTACCAGCTCACAAGAAGGGAATGCAGAGTTTCCTTGGAAAAATCAACTTCTTAAGAAGTTTCATTCCAAATGTTGCAGCACTACTTAAGCCTATGACCCAGATGCTGAAGAAGAACTCAACCTTTCATTGGACAAGTGAAGGGAAAAGGTGTTTTGAAGAAATTAAGGAAGTAATTGCCTCTGCTCCTATTCTAGTAAACCCTGACTTTTCTAAATATTTTATCCTATATGCTTTTGGGGACACTGATAGTATCTCTGCTATGTTAGTTCAGTAGAATGCTGAGAAGCAAGAATAGCTAGTAGCTTTTTACAGTCAGGGTCTAAATGGTTATGAACTTAATTAGGCCCTTATTGAAAAGCATTTCCTAGCAATTGTGAGGAGTTTGAAAAAATTTAGTTACTTTTTATCCAATAACATAGTGCACCTAATGGTTTCTCACACTTGCATAAAGGATTTCCTACTGAACAAGGACTTGAGCCATAAGAGCGCTGGTTGGGTCACCAAAGTCATGGAGTATGACGTTCAGATTAAAGTAACCAAGCTTATTAGAGGAAAGGGGTTGTGTGAGAAGATCAATGAAGGAATAGGAGACTCAAACCAGCAAGAAGAGGAAGTTGTTTTGATGAACCAGAATGCAGAGCAGAACACAAGCTGGACAACAGCGATGAGACATTATCTCTCAACTGGTCAATTCCATCAAGGCCTTGAAAGGAGTAAAAGAAGGTACTTTAGACTCCAAGCTATTCCATTTGTCATTATTGATGACATTTTATATAGGAGGGATCATAGTGGTGTCCTGTTGAGATGTGTTGAAACTAACAAGTGGACAAAATACTGGAGGAATTTCATGATGGATGTTTTGGAGGACACTTTTCTGCCATAACCACTTCTCTAAAAGTGATGAGAGCTGGGTACTATTTGCCTAGCTTATACAAAAATGCATTTGATTGGGTAAGGAAATGTAAGAACTATGCTCTATTTTCTGGAAAACAAAAGTTAGCAGCCCTCCCTCTTCATCCCATCAAGGTAGAGCAGCCTTTCTCAAAATGGGGACTAGACTTTATTGGACCTATCAACCCCCCATCCAGTGCTGGACACAAATGGATACTGGCTGCTATAGACTATTTTACCATGTGGATAGAGGTTGTAGCACTAAAGGAAGCAAATGAGACCTCTATCCTAAACTTCTATCAAGACATTGTGTCTAGATTTGGTAATCCAGATTCTATCATTTCAGACAATGCTATGGCATTCCTGGGGACTAGAATTTTAGAATGGGCACTCAAGCACAATATCTTCCTGAGTACCTCTTCTAACTATTACCCTTAGGGTAATAGTCAGGCAGAGTCAACAAATAAGAACTTGCTGAGAATCATCAAAAGAACTATAGAAGGAAACCAGAAAGATTGGCACAACAAGTTGAAGTTGGCCTTATGGGAAGATAGAATAACACCTAAGAGGTCTATAGGTAACTCCCCCTATACACTTGTGTATGGAAAAGAAGCTAGGATCCCTTTGTCTACTGAGTTTCCTACTTTGAGTTTAATCAAATAAATTGATCTTATGGAAGAAGATAATATGCAATTCAGGCTTGCTAAACTTGTTGAACTTGAAGAAACAAGAAAGCTAGCAATAGAGAGCCTGGAAGCTCATCATTCTCAGATGAAAAGAAGCTTTGATAAGAAATCCACACCTAAGGTTTTCAAGGAGGGAGACCTTGTCCTCAAATGGGATGAAGCAAAATACAAACTTGGGAGGCATACTAACTTTGATGCCATATGGAGTGGGCCTTTCATGGTGATTGGATGCAAAGCCCATAATGCTTTTTAGCTGGCTAGTATGGATGGAGAGGAGCTGCCCATTCTAGTGAATGGGATTCACCTCAAAGCTTGTTTCTGAGGTTTATTTCTACCATGTACATTAGTAGATTAGGATTTTCCAATTTTCTATGTTCCCTAAGTTCCTAACACATGTTGTTTTTAGTTTTCAGTTGCTTTCAGTTTGGTGTGAGTAGTAATAAGCCAGAGAGGATATCTCTAGTAGTTAGCAGTTTTGTTAAAGAAGGATTGGTTGTCCAAAAGGAACTAAGTTCAATTTGAGACTTATAGACTCTATTCCCAATGGATCTTTAAGGCAGCTGGTCAGGATGCTTAGTAGGCAAGCACTCCAAAGAGGTCACCAAAATGTTGCTATATATTTTACTCATTCTTAGATTGGAGACCTATTTACTAGATGAGGCTACAGTACCCTAGTTTGTGTTATTAGGTGATCTTCTTTAAGTTTGTGTTCATTTCATTGCAAGTACATGAAAGTAAAAGGAAATGAATTGCATCTAAAACTACACATGCATATATGTATACTATACAAAAGGGAAAGAACTGAAAGGAGAAACATCTATCTAAGCTCACACAAGCTGTGAGCATAGCCATTACTAGAATTGGATGAATGAGTATACACATACATAAAGAAAATGATTAAATACTGGGGTACCAAACATTGGCTAGTAGTGGTATCCGGATCTAGTCCTATCCAGAGAGCTCCTAGGATCCAGAACCTATAAGAAGTGAAGAAGGGGTATGGGTTAGATCCAATGGATTTATGCAATGGCTGGTATCACAATATCTACAAGATGCATATATATAGTCAGTCGTGCACCTCTAACAAAGGTTGTGCTTAGGGCATGTGCATAAGGCTCCAAAGAATAACAAAAGGCACCATGTTTTCAGTAATGTGTTTGTTTCATGTGCAGATATAGGGGAGATGATCCAATAATAAGTTGAATGAATGACCTGGGCCCTTGATGCAAATCATGACAGGAAAAATCCAAGTTTCTTGTCAAGTTATTGCATCAAGGGCCAAGAGCACACATCGTATGAAGGAGGGACACCCAAATGATGCAACATCAATGAAGAAAAGAAGGCACAAATGGTAGATTGATTACAGAACATTGTATTAAAAGGCCCATAGGTGTACAAATGGTGAACATAGCATTTTCCAAGAATATCAAGAAAATATTATTAAGCACAACACACCACTATCAAAATAGATAGATAGATACTCAAATCCACATAATATCACCCTTAGCATGTCATGAAATATATTCAAAATAGGGCACTGGCAGCTTCAGGAGGCATACATCATCAACATATCAAAAGCAAATAAATGTTGCATATTTATGGAACAATGATCAATACATCAATTCATTATCAAAAAAGAGAGCAATGTGCTATTATTTATATCCTACCCTCAATATCCATAGAGGCCAAGATACATTACAATAAGCCTGCTTTCATGGTCATGGCACCAAAACAAGTACCAAGAGTGGTCTCGACCATAAGGCACGATGTCAAGCAACAAAGTACAATATAGCAATAAGCAAGAATCTAATACTAGAAAACAACATGTCATGCATGGAGACCAAGATCAAGGAAAACAAACATGCAGTCCTTAGTTGTCAAGCATCAAGTATAGGCCATGCACCCACAAGTATTATAAATAGAGATATTACAATGTTTCAGCTCGCGGGTCAAGTATTTATACCAAGAATTGATAAACATCAGTGGTGCTATCACATCGAGGGCCTCCATTAGACACATAGCTAATGAATCATAGGTTGTGACCTGTCATGTGTCTAGGCATGACAGAGAACATGGAAACAACTGGCTTCTTTATTAGACTATGCAATGATGTTTTCAAAAGAGAAATAAATATCAAAAGGGAAATGTTGATAGCAGACCAGATGAAAAGAGAAATAAATGATGTTGTGAATTCAAACAACAATCATATGATGCCATTCAAAACATCACAGTGGGTATGTTCCTAGCTCATAGGTTATATAGTACTAAGCATTGAACATGATACCTGATCCAATTCAAATGAGAAATAGGTACATGCCTTTGGATCGAGCATCAATAAATATGGTGTCATATAAACAAAAGCAAGCATCATTGGTGATAGCGCATACACACAACACCCTCTAGATACAAGTAGATAATCAAGGCTTGAATAGATACAATGCAAAGCATGATGCCCAAAATCCTAATGCAATAAATATGATGCAGATTCAAAAATAGTAAACCCTCGCAAATGCAATCAAGTCAAACAATACATTGAAGCTAGTGAATACAATCAAGATATGTCGTGCCCTAGTTGTTTAGTGGTGTCGTTAGGGTAACATGGAGGTCTCGAGCTCATGCAAATATGTGCATACACACAACACCCTCTAGATGTAGTTGAATCAAGCATGCTAGTGGATCAAAATACAATATACTATTATCACAAGATTAACAGACCCATACCTTAGCCCACGGGCCTGCACATTTAGGAGGAGATAAATGTTATTATGCTCTAGAATTTTGAGGGCCACAACTCACTAGCATCAAATACAGAAGTAGAAGCAGTATCAAATACAGAGTGATTCATGTGAATTATACAATAGAAAAAATATGCCCTAGCTAAGAATAAAATGTTGCAAATCAAAACAGGGAGTTCCTGTTGGGAATGCCATACCCATTATATCGAATATGCACTCACAAGGAAACAAAATGCCATCACTATGCAATAAGATTGATACCACAAAATATAATACAAAGTGACATTGCTATGAGAATACCTCGATAGCTTATTGCCACACATTGAGGTTGTTGTTTCCAAAACCGAGCTTAGTGAGACTGCTAGTGAACATGGAAGCCTACTAGTTGTCAAGGGAAAGATCCACTGTGTCAACAGCATTGGGGTTTTGAATAAAATGATCATTAAGTTTCCTTCCTTCTCCCCTTTTAGGGTCGAGATTCATTATCATCTTTTTTTATGTTTCTTAGGCATGGTGGGTTTTGGTGATCATTTAGTGGGATTTTAATCCTAGTCATATGCTATGTATTGATGAATTTAAGTTAACAAATGTAGGTCATCAAAGATGTTTTCCCCATTCTTTTGGGTTGAATATATTTTAAATATGATGGTCCATATTTTTTTGTTTAGGCATAGGTGGGTCTTTGGAAATATGATTATTTTAGAAAATGTGTTTCCCCATTTTGTGGGTTGAGACCATTTTTAAAAATGTATTAGATCCATTTTATGTCATACTGGAGTAGTTTCTTAATGATGAGTCATTGCATATCCTATTAATGTAAATTCTAGTGACGGTGTGTTATAAACTATCATCAGAATATGTTCAATGCATGACTTAGTGGATAGAGTGGTCTTTCTTTGACTATCTATTTTTAGGTCCCACTTTCTTTGCCCCCTAGGAATCTAGTAATCTAGCATTCAAATTATGATGCAGCCTCATGGGTCCATTATTGATCCTTTTTCTATTCTTAGGAGGTAGTGGAGTTTGAATGAAGAATCCTAGTTTTAGCTTTTATACCTCTCACTTTTGGTGATTAAGGTCAGCTCTTCATTTCTTTCTCTCTGATAGGAGTTTTGTAGCTCTGAGAGACACAATTGTACTTAGTTTCTTTTCAACAATAAAATTGATCCTTCTTGTTCTCCTATAATTTTGGGTTTTCTTTTGAAGTCATATGCAGGATTATTGTGATGTTTCTATATGCTTAATCTACATGTTGAATCCAAGTTGGTGTGCAGGAATTTATCTTAATTCAATAGTGTGATTTGTGTGCAATCAAGAATATCAGATTTGTGAAGTTTTCTTCCTTTTCTGCATTCTAAGTACCTTGTTTCACTAAGAGTTAAGAAAGTGGGATTGAGTTGTGAGTTAAGCTTGTCTTGCTGTTGGAGTAAACTTATTTTGAGTTGTGGATCTTCTTAAGTTTTGGTGGATCACCTTTGTTTGGTTTTAGTTGCAGTTGTTTAATTTCATGTACTTTCTCTCCCTTTCCCTTCAAAGTTTAGATAAGTTTCAAGTGATCCAGAGGGAAGCCAGCCCTTAATCCAGAGGTCTATTCTTGGATAGGTTACCCACATCTTGAGAATAGTCCCATGTTTCATAGGATTGCTGGGTTCAACACTTAGAAAATTGGGTGCAATCCTTAGTGACAACAAAACCCACAAAGCTTCACTACTACAGTAAATAAAGTTGTCGGTTAAGGCTACAAAGATTTCATCACTTCTGGTGATCTTACCCTGTTAAGAGTAATAAAAAGATCAACTAGGATTTTAGCAACATAATTAAGCGTGCACTTGGTTAAGAGATTTTAAAAAATACTATCAAACTCTATTAGGAGATTTAAGTCTTCTACAATGGTTTGAATGTAACAGTGAAATTGATCTGTAGATAGCAACTAATCTTTCCTGATTTGAGAAATGTTACATGTACTTATCTTTTATCACCTCAATGTGATTGATCTCTTCTTTGAATACTGCTTGGTATCTTTCTATTTATAATAAATTGAATACTTTGTCAATGCTTCAAACTTAACCCTATCAGATCTTTAGATGTCTCCCAATGGTAGCTACTTCATGTGTGATTCCTATCAAAATGACATCTTGATAATTCTTATAACAAGATGATTTGACCTAATTAGGGTTTTGATACTATCTTAGAAAACCTAATGTCAATAGTTTAAATGAATAACCTATATCATCATTAGATAGGAATCATCAATCATTAAATAATTATATCCACAATAAATATTCACCTCGATCTTGGTAAATAATTTTTTTTATCAGTGTAAACTATTTACCTTGTAGTTTGTGCCATTACAAATTGCTATGTCATTTCCTACTTCAGTCGATGTATACTAGATTCCTCACTAGGTATTTAATTGATGCTCAGTGTATATGAATGCTCGGTGACTACTGTGCTCGGTATGAGTACTCAGTCAAAACTATATTTGGTTAGTATAGTATTCTACCTTGTGTTCTATGCGGTGTCTATGCTTTGTGTGTTGACGGACTAGATTATGTTGTCTCCTTTACCAACTTCATAAATGAATGATACTAATGACAACTCTTAATTCTCTTAGGATTAACATTCTCCCCCTTTGGAATTAGTATCAAAAACATATATGTGACTTCAAAAATGTGTAAACCAAAAATGTGTGAACTTGTGTGAACTCCCCCTTTGGTCATGATCTCAGTGTAAAGTTCATACAAAATATATATACACATATATTTCCCCCTTTTTTCAAAATCAATTCCAAAAAATGTACTTACAATTTGTCAAATATGTTTTGATGGGATTTCTGTAGAGTGGCCAAAAGTTTTTCCCATTCCTCTTTGAGATTCTCAAGAGCAATCTTTGCTAAACCGACTTGTGCATGCATATCAAAAATGTTTTCTATAATGGATATCTCAAGGGTGGAAACCAATTATTTTTCCTTGTTCACATTCCTCTGCATTACCTTTAAGTGTGGAAGTAACTCTTCTTGTAGCTTGGTTTCTTGTTCATTTCTTTTATCCTCTTCCTTCCTCAACTCTAGTCTAAACTACTGGATTTGTGTAACTTTTGCATAGTTCTCATAAAATGCATTTGGCTCGGTTATAAGACTATTTTCACTAACCTTTAAATATTCATCTAGTTTCTTAATATTTTCACTAAGCTTAGTAGTGAAAGATTCTATAGTGCATAGTTTTTGTAAAATTTTAATAAACCTTTGAATAAGACTTTCAGATTTGGTTATTACCTCAGATAGTTTGACCTTGTTAACTACCACTTCCTGGCTTATTTTCTCTTCTATCTTAAGTTGTATCTTTGACTCATCTCTCTCCTCAATTCATTTCTTGGCATCTACATTTAGAGATTTTATATGGCCAATTAGAGTTGCAAGTTCATCAATGATGGGAGTTGCCTCATCGACATTAATATCAGGTACTGCCTACACTAGAATCTCTCTAACATCTTATAAGACTTTCTTATGCTTTCTTTCTTATCTCAGCTTCTCTTTTTAAGCCTTCCTTGTGCATAACTCTCCATATCTTCTAATTTCTTCTGAGTCTATGGTTCTTGGGTCACATGTGTTAAAAATAGGGAATACTGAGAGGGGGGGTGAATCAGTATTCTGTAAACTTTTTCTTTCACCCAATTATGGATATAATAGATTATCTTAATACATGCATAACATAGTAAACTAAATAAAATGCAAAGCAATAAATCAAATGGACTCATAACACATTATTTTTTCTCGAGGAAACCCTGGCCAAGAGAAAACCCTGGTGGGGATGGTACCCATAAAGATCCACTAATCAAAACCATCTTGTTAAGGATGTTGACCCTGTTAGGAGCTTGTTACATGCATATAGTGTCTCAGTCCTGATTAAGGGACTATAGGACTTGTTAGAAGCCTCAACCCTGCTAAGAGTTGGTAGAACTGATTACAAATGATTACAAGATGAGCCCACTGCCCAAAAAAGTAATGTACAATGATTACTAATTAAAAAAGGGTAAGGTACATAACCTTATACTACTTGCTTGTCTTTCACAACTTCTCATCAATATCTTTCTCTATATCATTACACTTGCATTTATTTTCTGCATTCCATATGCCTTACATTTATACAAGTTATTAGGAATAATAACTTTTACAGTCGACTTTACATAACATAAAGCTTTACACAAAATACATATTTACCCAAGGGTTAACATCTAGGATGTCGTCCCTTTATATTATTAAGAAATTATTTTGATAAACAAAATAATCCCTTAACTCTTTACCAATTCTATCTTCATATTTTGTACTGTCGGCTTAACACTATCTTTGGTAAAACTACCATAACTTCTTCTGTACATATCGTATAGACTTGCACTCTTAGGTGAGTCTTCAATAGTAATCATAGTATCTATGTTCAAGTTTGAAAGAACTAAACTTACTCCAATCGACATTGCCAATCAAAATTGTCTCTTGGGTACACTGGGAAAATACTGCACATACTTAGACAATTTTGCTTTGCGCTCTGTCATACTTGCTCTCTATTATATGTGGTCTTCATGTAGATTATATGTTTCCATAATGACAAAATCCATATATCTAACTCATCCAAATTTCCAACAATCTCCCCCTTTGTCATTGGTGGCAACATATGAGAAAATTGGCTAAGTCTCAAAAACTTCAAAACTCAAACTTGTGGCCATAACAAAAAAATATATCCGCTATACTTATAACTCCATAAATATTATTTATATTCTATACTCCCCTTAATAATATACTTCCTTATCATACATACATCAATTTTATGCTATATATCTCTCCCCCTTTGACAACAATGACAAAAAAAGGGTGCCAAAAACTATGTTCAAAAAGTTATATACCTTGATTCAATATTGCAGAGCTGATAGGCTTGCAACACAATCTACAAAATTTAGTTTAATACTCTCTATCTCCTTCTCCCATGCCTTCTTAATGGAATCTACAACACTGAGTAGTGCACACAATCCATAAGATGTGATCTCATGTGCTTGAAGGTTTGCAAAACTAAACTTCTCAAAAGATGTCTTCGATGAAAAAAATTCTTCCAACTGTTCTTCAACAATGCTTATCTTTATTGAAATGTGCTCTCTTAAAAGAGAAAATATTTTCAATTTCCTATCCTTTTCATCATTGAGAATCCTTATTTCATCATTTACTTTGCTGATTCTTTTCACAATATCCAATATCTTCACATTAGGGCTGGCTAAAAGATTTGTTTCTAACTGAATTTCTACTTCTTTAGCCTTAATCTTCTCAACTAATTTTGATACATGGTTTTCACATTTTGTACACCAAATATACAAAGTTTTACCTCTATCCAAATTTCTTCTCAAGTCTTTTATACAAACATCTAGATTTTTAATGTCATTTCTAATAGTCTGACTTATATCATGAAATATTTTGGCCTCGTAGGCTGCATGAACCTTCACTTTAGCCATATCTAATAAGTTAGTGAGCTCATTATCAAATGCATTCATAACTTTCTTAGCTCTTTCCAGTGGGTCTGCTTCTACTATCTGGTTAGTCACAACACTTTGTAACATCTCTATTATTTCCAGCAAAGATCCTTCAAGGTTTTTCATCTTCTTGTTCTTTCCAATTATTTTTTTCAGGGATGTGATCAATTCCATTTGATCATCATCATCAACATCTTTCCCAAAAATTTCAAATATTGATCCAATCTATGATTTCTTTGCTATCTCAGGTGTAAGATTGATTTCTTCTTTGTTAGGGACTTCTTTCTATTCTTGAATTTATATGTTTGCTTGATTCTCTATTTTCTTTTCTTCCTCTTTCCTTGATTCTTTCTTTCTTTCTACAATAGATCTATCTTGTTCTTCTACGGCCGAATTGTCAATAATGTTTTCAAGATTTTGAACAGGATTATCATCACTGTCCAATGTGATCTTAGTTCCTTCCACATGCATTGACTCATCTTCAATGTTAATTCATGGTGGAGAGGGACTCTTCTGATGCTCAGCCTCTTCTGCCTGTTCTACTAGCTCCACTGCACTAGAGTGTTTTTCAACACTAGATGCCATTACCTTTATTATTGTTTTCTTTATTTCTTTTTTTATCTCTTCATAGTTTCCTCCCATTATCTAAATGGTTCTTTTCTTTGTTCTCAGATGGGTTCCAAGTTCTTTCATTATTTCTTTAAAGTGATCTTCATCTCTGACATCGCATAATTTTCTCACAAGATTTTCTCTAATTTTATAGTCTTCTTCAGTTGCTCTCTTTTTCCTGTTAACTAGCTTCTCAAACAAATCATCAAGTATCTTACCTTGAATTGAGTAAAACTTCTTATCTGCTAGGATCATATGTCTCACAACTAAATTCTCCAAATTCAATCTTTCTAAATAGTTATAAAGAGAATAGTACTTATTCATCTTAGAAAAATCTCCATCATGAATAATCTGTTCATTTACCTTCTCAATCTTTGATTTCCATGTCTTCTTTTTCACTTGAATATCTCCATCATCTTTTATCTTTCTTATTTTCCTTTGTACTAGTGGCACTATTGTCTTCTATCTCTTACCTAGTCCAGTAGCTATTTCTTTCACTCTTTTCCCTAGTGGAGTTGAAGATGATATTGTAGATTTCCTATCTTCTTCTTCTTGCTCTACTTTCACTTTATCCATCAAATTTCTAGTTTCAACCACTGATAGGGGTGGAACAGAAAAAACTTCCTTTTTTCCAATGTCTCTAATTGTTGCTGCTATATTCTTTGCAATTATAAACTCTTGTTCTTTCATTATTGTGTCCTTCATAATTTTGTTAATTATACTTTCTAATCTTTTCTTTGACTATTTCTCTTCTTGAATAGAATTTGTGGAGTTGAATTTCTCCTCAAAAGTCCCAAATCTATTGCTGTGTAAATCCAACTTTCTCTTAAGCAATCTGTTCACATATTCTTTTGCTTCAGTTTTAGAAATTTCATAGCCAAGAGGGTCTATGAACTCTACTCTAGGTTCAACTGCTTCAATAAATGTAAAGTCAGTGTCAACCATAAAACATATCTCATTCTTATACTTTACAACAATTGACTGAGGGATTCTTGATCTATTTTTCATCAAATTTTAAAATGTTTTAATCACTAAAACTACACTCTCATTGACCTTGTCAATAAGATGTCTCCTAAATACCATGTTTATCCTTTCCATTGTGGTCTTACCATCATTCCAATCATCACCAATTTTAAATGGAAATCTTCTTAACGTTTGAAAAAACATATAAGTGATCAATGATGAGAATCTAAACTGGGAGTTCTTAGTCTTCTTTATCTTCTCCAAGTTCTCAAATAACTGAATTCTCAAGATTTCACACGTCTACTTGTATCTTGTCAACACATATCAAATAGGCTGCATTAATCATTCTAGCATCCATGTCATCTTCTCTTGAATTAGCACAAAATTTATCTATAAGGATCATGCACAAATAACTAACATTCTACTACTATTATAATTCTCATTAAATTTAGGCATTCTACATTCAATAGCTCTATGTGCAAAACTGTGACAATTATAACAATAACCATTACGAGGTTTAATTTGCTTACCTGTAAAAATTTTCTTCATATGACCAAAAGTATTACATGCAAAACATCTACCTTTAAATTCTCTCTGCATACCTTTATGTGATTCTTCTTATTTAGGTGTATCTTTAGATTTGTCAACTTCATCAGATTTATTTTCTTCTATGTTTTTAGAGACTTTTAGATCTAGTTCCTTTCTTTCTTCATTCACTTTAGATGAGTTAAATCCAAGACTAGTTTGATCATAGAATGGCTTTTGATAAGAAATTTGTTCATCAAACTTCTCACTTGTAGAATATAGCTTCTCAAGTTGTTGCTTAGACTGAGTCAATTCACCTTTCACAATAGTGTTGTACTTTTCAAGTTTAGCATACTGCAATTTGGTTTTCTCAAGTTCAAATGTCACTTTACAAAGTTTAAATTTCAGATCTTCTTTCTCATATTTCAGATTTTCATTCTCAGATTTCAAATTTTCTTCCTTCTTGCTATTTTCATCTTTCAAACTCAACTTCAGATTTACTAGCTTTAGTTCATGTTTAAGGATCTCATTTTCTTTTTCCAGATTATCATCACAATCTTCAACTTGAATTGTAGATTCTTTTTCTGATTTTAATTCCTCCAGCTTATTCTTTAGCTTTTCAATGAGGTTCTTTGCATCATCATATTTTCCTTTCAGAGTATCTCTTTCTTTACTAAGTAAATCAATTTGTTTAAGAGCTTCTTCAAGATTCTTTTATAGCTGATCCATATCCATAGAGATCTTACTCAAGCTGCTAGGATTTCTCTGAATAATTCTTTTCCAAGTAACTAAGCTCTGATACCAATTGTTAGAAATAGGGAATACTGAGAGGGGGGTGAATCTTAATACATGCATAACATAGTAAACTAAATAACATGCATAGCAATAAAGCAAATGAACTCATAACACATTATTTGTTCTTGAGGAAACCCTGGCCAAGGGAAAACCCCAGTGGGGATGGTACACACAAAGAGACACTAATCAAAAGTATCTTATTAAGGATGTTGACCCTATTAGGAGCCTGTTACATGCATATAGTGTCTCAATCATGATTAAGGGACTATAGGCCTTGTTAGAAGCCTCAACCCTACTAAGAGTTGGTAGAACTGATTACAAATGATTACAAGATAAGCCCACTGCCCAAACAAGTAATGTACAATGATTACTAATTAAAAAAGGGTAAGGTACATAATCTTATATTGATTTGTTGTCTTTCACAACTTCACATCAATATCTTTCACTATATCATTACACTTGCATTCATTTTCTGTATTCCATATGCCTTACATTTATACAAGTTATTAGGAACAATAACTTTTACAGTCGGCTTTACATAACATAACGCTTTACAAAAAATACATATTTACCCAAGGGTTAAAATCTAGGATATCATCATTTTATATTATTAAGACATTATTTTGATAAACAAAATAATCCGTTAACTCTTTACCAATTCCGTCTTCGTATTCTATCTTGTCAGCTTAACACTGTCTTTGGTAAAATTTCCATAACTTCTTCTGGACATGTCATATAGACTTGTGCTCTTAGGTGAGTCTTCAATAGTCATCATAGTATATATTTTCAAGTGCACAAGAACTGAACTTACTCCAATCGACATCGCCAATCAAAAATTTCTCTTGGGTACACTGGGAAAATACTGCACATACTTAGACAATTTTTCTTTGCACTCTGTCATACTTTCTCTCTATCATATGCGGTCTTCATGTAGACTATATGTTTCCATAATGACAACATCTAGATATCTAACTTAGCTGAATTGCCAACAATCTCCCCATTTGTGATTGGTGGCAACATATGAAAAAATTGGCTAAGTCTCAAAAACTTCAAAACTCCAAATTGTGGCCATAGCAAAAAAATATATCTGTTGTCCTTATAACTCCATAAATCTTATCCATATTCTATACTCCCCCTAAGGATATACTTCCTTATCATACATACATCAATTTTTAGCTATATATCTCTCTCCCTTTGACAACAATGACAAAAATAGGGTGCCAAAAATTGTGTTCAAAAAGTTATATACTTTCTCCTCTGAGTTTTGCACTTTCACACTCTGGCGGATTACTTGGATTCTACAGGTCTTGGGATCTCTTCTTCTATTCTTCTGGCTCACTCTTCTTTCTATCTTTTTGAGCATTGTATGCTTCTCTTCTGTAGCATTTTTTTTTCTGTAAATGCACTAAGATAAAGTGCCTGCTTCTACATATCTGGGATTTCAAGCACCTTGTGTTTGTTTGTACTCACACTTAGTTATAAAGTGCCACGGGGGGTTATGATGTTTTTCCTTATGTGTTCATCCACCTTTGTTAAGTGAGTGTACCTTCCATGACAGTAGCCCATGCTATGTGTTCATGTCACTACCCTTTATCCTGTGCTTGTCCTTCTATTGCACTGTTGGTGTTCCCGATTCTTCTTCTTGCAGCTATTTCTAGCATTGCATTTCAGTGTTCCTGTCTATTGGAAATTTGGCTAATGTGGATGCATAGATGTTGTCATTATGGAAACATATGATATCTATTGAGAGCATAGAATCTAGAATGCAAGTATGGCAAGTTGAAGGAAGAAATTGTCTAAGTATGGATACAGTGATCCTCACAGAGCACCCGATGAAGATTTAGTTGGCGACGTCCACTGGAGAAATATTTTTGTTTACACAATTAACTAAAGCTTCTAAAGAGTATGAGGATAACCCATCTCAGTGTGCATAAATTTTGGAGCAGTACGGATGAAGTTATTCGAAGTTTACCGAAGATAGTTTTTGCAGACAGAACAGTTTTGGAGACAGTATTAGTGAAAGAGTTAAGGGATTATTTTTGCTTGTCAAAATAATGACTTAACATTATGAAGGGATGACATCCTAGATGTTTACTCTTGGATAAAGATTTTGGAAGCTGACCATATAAAGTTATTAGCTCTAATAACTCATATATTAGGCATACTTGAAATGTAATGAAAAATAGTGTGATGAGTAAAAAGAAAGAAAAGGATAACTTGCAATAGTTGTATATTGTGATAGCAGCAAAGGCTATTGATGCGAAGTTGTAAGAAATACCATACTATATTCAGAAACATTTTGTATTACCTGTTTGGGCAGTGAGCTTAGTTGGTGATCAGGTTTTGTAATCTAACTCCTAACAGGGTTAAGGCTTCTAACAAGGCCTAAAGTCCTTTAACCAGGATAGATCTACTATATATTGTAAATTGACTCATAACAGGGTCCAATATCCCTAACAAGATACTTTTGATTAGTGATCTTTGTGGGTACCATCCCCAGTAGGGTTTTCCCTTGGCCAGGGTTTCCTCGAGAACATATCATGTGTTATGAGTTCTTTCTATTTATTGCTATGTTTGTTAATCAGCTTGATAATCTTTGTATGCACTAAAGTAATCTGTTATATCCATAAGTGGGCAAAAGAAAAAGTTTTTGAAATACTGATTCACCCCCCCCTCTCAGTATTTACTATTTCTAACAAAGGTATCAGAGCTAGGTTACTCGGAGAAGGAACATTCAAGGAAAGTTTAGCAGCTTGAGTAAGATCTCTATGGATATGGATCAACTTCAGAAGAATCTTGAAGAAGCTCTTGAATAGATTGATATGCTTACTGATGAAAGAAACTCCTTAAGAAGAAAATATGAAGATGCAAAGAATGCTATTGACAAATTAAAATGTAAGATTGAAGATCTGAAATCTGAAAAGAAATCTGATATGCTTGTTGAAGATTGTGATGAATTAGAAAAAGAAAATGAGATCCTTAAGCATGAGCTGAAGATAGTAAATCTGAAGCTTAGTATGAAAGATGGAAATTTGAGATCTGATAATGAAAAATTGAAAATTGAGAATGAAGATCTGAGATCAAGACTTGAAAAGGAAACATCCAAATCTGAAAAAGTAAAAGTGCAGTATGTGGAACTTGAGAAGTATAATAAAATTGTGAAAGGTGAATTAACTCAATCTAAACAACAACTTGAAAGGCTATATTCAAATAGTGATAAGACTGAAAAACAAATTTCTTTTGAAGAACCATTCTTTGATAGGACTGGATTTGGATTTAGTATGTTTTGAACAAACCATGAAAGTAAGAAGCCAGATCTGAAGACATCTGAAAGTGTGGAGGAAATGAAGCTAGATGAGAACACATTGGAAGATCCACCTAAAGAAGAACCACCTAGAGAGAAAGAAGAATCAAAGCAAGAAGAATCAAAATAGGAAGAATCATCTAAAGGTATGCAAAGAGAATTCAAAGGTAGATGTTTTTCTTGTAATACTATTGGGCACATGAAGAGAGATTGCACAGGTAAGCAATTTAAACCTCTTAATGGACATTGTTATAATTGTCATAGTTTTGGACATAGAGCTAATGAATGTAGAAGACCTAAAGTAATTTTGAATAATTATGATAGAATGATTAGGAATACTAACAATGCAGATAAGAAATCTATTGAAGAAATGAATCAAAGAAAAGTGGTAGTACGTTTTAGATGCAACAAAGTAGGACATATTGCTAGAAATTGCAGGTCACAGATTAACCAGCAAGGACAGAGATTTGGAAACAATGGAATCATTTGTTAGATATGCAACAAGTTTGGACACTTATCAAGAGTTTGAAGAATGAACAATGGAGGTTATCATCATAACCCTAACCCTAGGAACAATGCAAGAAGGAATGAAAATGTAGGAAACAAAGAGAAAGGTTGCTATAGCAATAAAGATGAAGTAAAATTTGATAAAGGCATAGATCAAGGAGGTATATTCAGCATTGAAAGTAGTCAGGAAGGTAATGTAACTAATGGTAAGGATGAATCTTTACCTGACCCTTCTTTAAGTACTTAAATTATGTAAGTTTCTATAGTTTAGGACTTAGGATTAGTGTAGATTAGGAATTTGAATGAGTTAACTTTTTCACAGCTAGATATAGGTTTTTTATGTTGTACTAATGCTATGGTTAAGTGTGCAAAAGAAAATATCATGTTTTGCGAGGTCGCAAAAAGTTTTATGGTTGCAGGTTTGCAGAATCAGCTTTTTGAGGTTTTAGCAGCAAAATGAATGAATGCAATGTCAGATCGAGTTAATGTGAAGTGTTATAAGGTCAAAATCAAAGTTATCATGATTAAAAAGCTATTGTAAAGAGATTTGAAAGAATAAAAAGTGAGTTGAGGATGATTTGAAGAAGTTTGAAAGCAGTTTGCAGCGATGATCATATCGAAACCCTAGATTTGCAATGTTGAGATTTCCTTACACAGTTGACTGGAGTGACAATGTGAACACAATGGAAATGATAAAATCAGTCTACATGAAGCACCTAATTGATAAAGTCAATGATAGCGTCAAGCTTGTATTGAAGACTTTTCAGAATATTGTTAAGAACAAATCAAGGATTCCTCAATCCTTAGTTGAAAAGCATAAAGATGACATTTGTTTTATGGTAGATACTGATTTCACCTACATTGAAGAAGTTGAGCCTAGAATGGAATTCATAGACCCTCTTGGCTATGAAGTATCTGAAGCAAAAATAGTAGGATATGTGAATAGACTGTTAAAGTGTGAGTTGGATGGTCATGCAAATAGGTTTGGAACCTATGAAGAGAATTTCAACTCTGCAATAAGTTTTAAAGAAAAGAAGCAATCTAGTAGGAGAGTTGAATCTACTATGAAGAAAATACTGAAAGAATTAGGTATGTCAAGTCATGAGTTTGACATAGCTAAGAAGACTGCAAAAGCCTTGAAGCAAAGTGAAAATCTTGTAATTCCACCTGTGGCATCTAGTGCAGACCCTGTTGATCCTATTGCAGTAAAGGTAAAAGTTGAAGTACCTGAAAAAGATGAAGGAGATAAATCTTTTTCTCCTATTCCTAGAAAAAGAGTAAAAGTGAGTGCAACAGGACCCGGCAAGAGAGAGAAAGTGATTGTACCACCTGTACCTAGAAAAATAGAAGAAATTAAAGATGAAGATGAAGTTTCAATCAAGAAGAAAACTTGGAAACCAAGAATTGAAAGAGTTAATGAAGATATATTGAAGCATGGAGACTTCACCAAGATGAATAAATTCTATGATCTATATGGATCATTTGACAGATTGAATTTTGAAAATGCAATGATTACACATATGATTATGACAAATAAGAAACTTAGCACCATTCATGGTAAGATCCCAGAAGATTTGTATAATAGACTTGTGAATAGAAAATAGAGAGCACAAGAAGAGGACATAAAGATGAGAGAACATGTAATCAGACAGTTTTGCAAAGTTGAGGATGAAGATCATTTGAAGAGATTCTTGAAGTCTCTTGGAACTTTATTGAGAACTAAGAGAAGAACAATCCTTATAATGGGAGGCAAAAAGGAGGAAGTACAGAAAGAGACTGGGCAAGCAGTAATGCAAGTTCTTGTAGATATAGTTGCAGGAAAGCATGTTGAATCAGACCCTCAACAAAAGCAATCAGAGGAATTGTATGCAGAGGAAGTTGGTATTGAAGAAGTCCCATCTTCTTCACATATCAATATTGGCAAAGAATCAAAGGACATTGAAGGAACCAAACTGACACTAGAGTCAGATGATGTACTATTTCATGATCTAGGAAACATTGTTGACAATTTGGCTTTAGAAGAGAAAGAGAAGATTACAGAATCAGAAAAGGATACAGAGGCAGTGAAAGCACCAGCTATATCATAATTAGTTCCAGCAGAGCAGACAGTTAAAGGTAAAAAAAATTTGATAGAGGTCACTACCCCTAGTGCACCTGACAGTAAGAAGAGACAAATTGGTTCAATTTTTGAAGACCTTGGAAAAGAGGTTGAAGATGATGATCAGCTTGAGTTCATCACATCTCTTAATAAAATTATTGGAAAGAATAAGAAGGTGAAGGACCTTGAAGGAAAAGTTAGAGTTTTGACAGAGAAACTTGAGAGTGTGATCAGCACTAAGGTATTTGAATTGGATCCACTTGAGAAAGCTAAAATAGTAATAAACTCTTTTGACTCTAAATTTTCTAACTTAAATGATATTGCCAGAATAAAAGTTCAGGAAGACTTTGAAGTAGAAATGCAACAAAATTTAAGTGTAAATATTCAAAATGATATTGGTAATTTGGATGTATGCATAAAGAATTTGAGGAAACATTTTGAGACTGGAAAGAGTTTTTATATACAATGCACAAAATCAGAAATCCTAACAGCTGAAGAAGATAAGAAGATCAGAGAGAAGATAGATGCAATTACAGTTGAAACAAACACCTTGTCAAGCCCAAATGTACAGATAAGTTCTGTAGAGAAGAACATAAGGAAGTTAAAAGATGAAATCAGAATGTTAGCAGAGGAGAAGAATAGAAAGATGATCAGGATTAACATCTTGAGAGAGCATATCTCAATCAAGACCTCAATTGTTGAAGACCAAATTGAGCAATGTCTTTCAGCAAAGACATCTTTTCAGAAGTTTAGCTTTAATTCCCTGCAAGCTTGTCAGACAGCAGCATACAGATTGAGTACTCTACTCAATGTTGCTGAGTCCATCAGGAAGATATGGGAGAAATATTTTGAATCATGGAAGTCAGAGTTTGGCAACTGTGTTGCAAGCCTACCGGCTTTGCAATAGTTGATAACAAGGTATCAAGTTTTTTTAAAATTTTTGTACACCCTATCTTTGTCATTGTTGTCAAAGGGGGAGAGATAGAAAAAAATTGAAAATATGTTGAGGAAGGATACTCATAGGGGGAGATATTCTATGGATCACAATATTGTATATGTTTTGTATAACACTTGGCCACAATTTTGTGTAAATACTTTGAAGTTTTGTTTGCACACATAGCCAATTTTCCCATATGTTGCCACCAATGACAAAGGGGGAGATTGTTGGCAATTTGGCTAATGTGGATGCATAGATGTTTTCATTATAGCAACATATGATCTCTATTGAGAGCATAGAATCTGGAATGCAAGTATGGCAAGTTGAAGGAAGAAATTGTCTAAGTATGGATATAGTGATCCTGACAGAGCACCCGATGAAGATTTAGTTGTCGACGTCCACTGGAGCAATATTTTTGTTTGTGAAATTAACTAAAGCTTCTAAAGAGTATGAGGATACCCCATCTTAGTGCACATAAAGTTTGGAGTAGTACGAATGAAGTTATTCAAAGTTTACCGAAGATAGTTTTTGCAGACAGAACAGTTTTGGAGACAGTATTAGCGAAAGAGTTAAGGGATTATTTTTGCTTGTCAAAATAATGACTTAACATTATGAAGGGATGACATCCTAGATGTTTACTCTTGGATAAATATTTTGGAAGCTGACCATATAAAGTTATTAGCTCTAATAACTGATATATTAGGCATACTTGAAATGTAATGAAAACTAGTGTGATGTGTAAAAAGAAAGAAAAGGATAACTTGTGATAGTTGTATATTGTGATAGTAGCAAAGGCTATTGTTGTGAAGTTGTAAGCAGTACCATACTATAGTGAGAAACATTTTGTATTACCTGTTTGGGCAGTGAGCTCAGTTGGTGATTAGGTTTTGTAATCTAACTCCTAACAGGGTTAAGGCTTCTAACAAGGCCTAAAGTCCTTTAACCAGGACAAATCTACTATATATTGTAAATTGACTCTTAACAGGGTCCAA
This sequence comes from Chamaecyparis obtusa, assembly GCA_027943335.1. Classification (NCBI taxonomy): domain Eukaryota; kingdom Viridiplantae; phylum Streptophyta; class Pinopsida; order Cupressales; family Cupressaceae; genus Chamaecyparis; species Chamaecyparis obtusa. Next base: position 1,349,778 of record BSBK01002737.1, on the reverse strand, counting down.
TATCCCTAACAGGATAATTTTGATTAGTGATCTTTGTGGGTACCATCCCCACCAGGGTTTTCCCTTAGCCAGGGTTTCCTTGAGAACATATCATGTGTTATGAGTTCTTTCTATTTGCTGCTATGTTTGTTAATCAGCTTAATAATCTTTGTATGCACTAAATTAATCTATTATATCCATAAGTGGGCAAAAGAAAAAGTTTTTGAAATACTGATTCACCCCCGCTCTCAGTATTTCCTATTTCTAACACTGTCACCCCTCTCCCTGTTCAACATTATGGGGGATTCACCTATTGGTTCTATTTCTTCCTTGGTTTGGTTGAGTGATCTATGTATTCAGTTTTTGTTCCTATGTACTAGGTAGATGCAGTGGCTAGGCACCTATGCATTTTGGTGAGATGGTTCATCTACTATATAGACACTCATTCATTCCTACTTTTGGAGGTCACCTCTTCGATTGATCAGCTCTTCAAACTTTGTCTTCTCTACCTAGTCATGCACTATTTTAGTGGGGGTTCCAGTAGTTTCTTCTAATAGTATTGGTGGCTTCATGCTTTGGAGATGCTTCATGCTCTTTCTTGTTCCTTTCTTTGGGACATTCCCTAGATTGGAGGCTTTGTTTCCTTCATCTAGTTCATCTCTTTTTGGGGTAGAGTTTTTCCCACTGGGTTTTCTCTATTTCCCCGCTTTGCAGAGATTTCTTGTACTTGGGTACTTGATCAGGCCTTGTTGCTGGGACCCATCTTTCTTGCTTTTTGTAGTAGTTTCCTAGGTTTTAGCTTCTTCCTAAGCTTATCTTAATGGGGGGTGTTAGAGTAATAGTATTTTGGGTTATTAATTAAATCATTTTTTATCTAATTACTAACTCACCTATTCACTCTAGTTGCTTAAGCCAACCTTAGGGTTTCCCTTTTTAGGGTTTCATGATTCCTTTTATAAGGATTCACCTCTTTGTATTTCATATGACATTATCATATTGTAATATTGTTCATAATAGAGATTGTTCTTTTGAATGTGCATATGATGTCTCTAGCTTTTTGGCCTCCATAGATTTTTCTTGCTTTCTGTTCTTTGCTTCTTCCATGTGATAGGGTTATGCATGCAGGTGTTCTTGGGAGATTAGTATTTCACCTACTTCTAACTCATAGAAATAAATAAAATGAACTCATAACACATTATTTGTTCTTGAGGAAACCTCGGTGGGGATGGTACACACAAAGATCCACTAATCAAAAGTATCTTGTTAAGGATGTTGACCCTATTAGGAGCGTGTTACATGCATATAGTGTCTCAGTCCTAATTAAGGGACTATAGGCCTTGTTAGAAATCTCAACCCTGCTAGGAGTTCGTAGAACTGATTACAAATGATTACAAGATAAGCCCACTACCCAAAAAATTAATGTACAATGATTACTAATTACAAAAGGGTAAGGTACATAACCTTATACTACTTGCTTGTCTTTCACAACTTTGCATCAATATCTTTCACTATATCATTACACTTGCATCCATTTTCCACATTCCATATGCCTTACATTTATACAAGTTATTAGGAATAATAACTTTTACAGTCGGCTTTACATAACATAAAGCTTTACAAAAAATACATATTTACCCAAAGGTTAACATTTAGGATTTCATCCCTTTATATTATTAAGATATTATTTTGATAAACAAAATAATTCATTAACTCTTTACCAATTCTATCTTCATATTCTATCTTGTCGGCTTAACACTGTCTTTGGTAAAACTACCATAACTTCTTCTGTACATGTCATACAGAATTGTGCTCTCAGGTGAGTCTTCAATAGTCATCATAGTATATATTTTCAAGTACACAAGAACTGAACTTACTCCAATCGACATTGCTAATCAAAAATTTCTCTTGGGTACACTGGGAATATACTGCACATACTTAGACAATTTTGCTTCGCGCTCTGTCATACTTTCTCTCTAGCATATGTGGTCTTCATGTAGACTATATGTTTCCATAATGACAACATCTAGATATCTAACTCAACTGAATTGCCAACAATCTCACCCTTTGTCATTGGTGGCAACATATGAGAAAATTGGCTAAGTCTCAAAAACTTCAAAACTCCAAATTGTGGCCATAGGAAAAAAATATATCCGTTGTCCTTATAACTCCATAAATCTTATCCATATTCTATACTCCCCCTAAGGATATACTTCCTTATCATACATACATCAATTTTTAGCTATATATCTCTCCCCCTTTGACAACAATGACAAAAATAGGGTGCCAAAAACTGTGTTCAAAAAGTAATATACCTTGATTCAGTATTGCAGAGTTGGTAGGCTTGCAACACAATCTGCAAAATTTACTTTAATGCTCTCTATCTCCTTCTCTCATGCCTTCTTAATGTAATCTACAAAACTGAGTACTATACACAATCCATAAGATGCGATCTCACATGCTTGAAGGTTTGCAAAACTAAACTTCTCAAAAGATGTCTTTGATGCAAGACATTCTTCCAACTATCCTTCAACAATGCTTATCTTTATTGAAATATGATCTCTTAGAAGAGCGAATATTTTCAATTTCCTATCCTTTTCATCATTGAGAATCCTTATTTCATCATTTACTTTGCTGATTCTTTTCTCAATATCCAATATCTTCACATTAGGGCTGGCTAAAAGATTTGTTTCTGACTGAATTTCTTCTTCTTTAGCCTTAATCTTCTCAACTACTTCAGATACATGGTTTTCAAATTTATTACACTGAATATACAAAGTTTTACCTCTATCTAAATTTCTTCACAAGTCTTTTATACAAACATCTAGATTGTTAATATCATTTATGATATTCTAACTTATATCATGAAACATTTTTGCCTCATAGGTTGCCTGAACCTTCACTTTAGCCATATCTGATAAGTTAGTGAACTCATTATCAAATGCATTCATAACTTTCTTATCTCTTTCCAATGGGTCTACTTCTACTATCTGGTTAGTCACAACACTTTGTAACTTCTTTGTTATTTCCAGCAAAGATCCTTCAAGGCTTTTCACCTTCTTGTTCTTTCCAATTATTTTGTTCAAGGATGTGATCAATTCCATTTGATCATCATCATGAACCTCTTTCCCAAAACTTTCAAATATTGATCCAATCTATGATTTCTTTGCAATCACAGGTATAAGAGTGATTTCTTATTTTTTAGGGACTTCTTTCTGTTCTTGAATTTCTATGTTTGCTTGATTCTCTATTTTCTTTTCTTCCTCTTTCCTTGATTCTTTCTTTCCTTCTACAATAGATCTGTCCTATTCTTCTCGGGCCAAATTGTCAATAATATTTTCAAGATCTTGAAATGGATTATCATCACTATCCAATGTGATCTTAGTTCCTTCCACATGCATTGACTCATCTAAAATGTTAATTCATGGTGGAGAGGGACTCTTTTGATGCTTAGCTTCTTCTGCCTATTCTGCTAGCTCTACTGCACTAGAGTATTTTTCAACACTAGATGCCATTAGCTTTATTATTGCTTGCAATGTTTCTTTGTTTATCTCTTCATAGTTTCCTCCCATTATCTGAATGGTTCTTTTCATTTTTCTCAGATGGGTTCCAAGTTCTTTCATTATTTCTTTAAAGTGATCTTCATCTCTGACATCACATAATTTTCTCACAAGATTTTCTCTAATTTTATAGTCTTCTTCAGTTGCTCTCTTTTTCCTGTTAACTAGCTTCTCAAAAAAATCACCAGGTATCTTACCTTGAATTGAGTCAAACTTCTTATCTACTAGGATCATAGGTCTCACAACTAAATTCCCCAAGTTCAATCTTTTTGAATAGTTATAAAGATCATAGTACTTGTTCATCTTAGAAAAATCTCCATCATGAATAATCTGTTCATTTACCTTCTCAATCTTTGGTTTCCATGTCTTCTTTTTCACTTGAATATCTTCATCATCTTTTATCTCTGCTATTTTCCTTTGTACTGGTGGCACTATTGTCTTTTGTCTCTTACCAGGACCAATAGCTATTTCTTTCACTCTTTTCCCTGGTGGAGTTGAAGATGATCTTGTAGATTTCCTAACTACTTTATATTCTTTCTCTACTTTCAATTTTTTCATCAAATTTCTAGTTTCAACCATTGATAGGGGTGGAACAGACAAAAATTCCTTTTGTCCAATGTCTCTAATTGATGCTAATGTATTCTTTGCAATTATAAACTCTTGTTATTTCATTCTTGTCTCCTTCATAATTTTCTTAATTATACTTTCTTATCTTTTCTTTGACTATTTCTCTTCCTTAATAGACTTTGCAGAGTTAAAGTTCTCCTCAAAAATCCCAAATCTATTGTTGTGTAAATCCAACTTGGTCTTAAGCAATCTATTCACATATTCGTCTATTTCAATTTTAGAAATTTCATAGCCAAGAGGGTCTATGAACTCTACTCTAGGTTCAACTACTTCAATAAATGTAAATTCAGTGTCAACCATAAAACATATCTCATTCTTATACTTTTCAACAATTGACTGAGGGGTTCTTGATCTATTTTCCATCAAATTTTGAAATGTTTTAATCACTAAAACTGCACTCTCATTGACCTTGTCAATAAGATGTCTCCTGAATACTGTGTTTATCCTTTCCATTTTGGTCTTACCATCATTCCAATCATCACCAATTGTAAATGGAAATCTTCTTAACAAATGAAAAAACATATAAGTGATCAATGATGAGAATCTAAACTAGGAGTTCTTAGTCTTCTTTATCTTCTCCAAGTTCTCAAATAACTAAATTCTCAAGATTTGACACATGTCTACTTGTATCTTGTCAACAAACATCAAATAGGTTGCATGAATCATTCCATTTTCCATGTCATCTTCTCTTGAATTAGCACAAAATTTAGCTATGAGGATCTTGCACAAATACCTAACATCATCCTGTTGTATCTTGCTAGTCACTATACCTCTGCCATTGTAAGATGATTTAGTGTTGTCCAATACAGTTTTCTTCACATTCTTTTCATTAAACAATATGAATCCAGATTTAGACAAACTAGATACTTCATGAATTAGGTCTTCTATAATGTCTATCACTCTATCATCTAACCAAAACTTTCCATTATGTATTCTGCTCAGAATTATCTCAGTGCATTCTTCATCATCAAATTCATACTCTAAAGAGTACCTTATGATTTCATTATCCTTCAAATGTTCAAACCCTACTCTCAATGACATATCCTGATTGTAAAGTTTATGATATTCCTTAGTAGAATCAATATCACTAAGGGTTTCAAGTTTACATCCCAAATAGCTTCTAACATTCTTTAAATGTAGAACTTCATCTGGTACGAACAATAAATCCAATTTAGGGTCTTCTTCCAAGGGTTCTACCGATTCCCTTCTAGTCTTAGGTTTAATCTTATCCCTTACATTGTGAATCAATGAAACATCCATATCTTCTACAAATTCTCTAACTGATAGATAGATTTGCTTAGTAAAATACCTCAATTCTATGATTTAGGGTTTACGTAGATTTGACACAAAATTCCTTCACCAAATCCTTGCGAACTGCTTCAATCACTGCTCCTTTGATCTCCTTAACACTTGTATTCTCTTTAATGATCAAACAATACCAATATAACCTTTTAACCTTTCAATCTCATTAGATTCTAACATCGCATTCAATTCTTTTGCCGCTTCTTTCCAAATAGTTGTTCCTGCTTACTTTCAAAACTTAAAACTTCTTGCGATCTCGCATAACATCATATTATCTTATGCACTCTTAACCATAGTATCACTACATCATATACTACCTTGCATCAACTATGCAAGACTCAATTCATCCTATACTAACTTCTACACTATCCTAAGTTCCTATTCTACTACATTTTTTAGGAATTAAGTACTTTGAGATGGGTTAGGTAGAGATTCACTCTTACCATTAGATACTTCACCTTTCTGATTACCTTCAATGCTGAATGTGTCTCCTTGATCTATGGCTTTAATAAACTTCACTTCTTCTAAATTACTACAGTAACCTCCACGACTGTTGCTTGCATTTTCATTTCTCCTTGCATGACTTCTAGGGTTAGGGTTTCTCATGTTATTCATCCGGAAAAACCTTGTTGTATGACCAAATTTGTTGCATATCTAACAAACTACTCCATTGTTTCCAAATCTCGGTCTAGTCTGGTTGATTTGTGATCTACAATTCTCACTAAAGTGTCCAACCTTATTGCATCTATAACATACCACTACATTTCTTCTGTTCATATCTTCAGTCAGTTTCTTATTCGCATGGTTAGTATTTCTAAACATTCTACTACTATTATTATTCTCATTAAATTTAGGCTTCCTACATTCAACAGCTCTATGTCCAAAATCGTGACAATTATAACAATAACCATTAAGAGGTTTAAATTGCTTACCTGTACAATCTTTCTTCGTATGACCAAAAATATTACATGCAAAACATCTACCTTTAAACTCTCTTTGTATACCTTTAGGCGATTCTTCTTGTTTAGGTGTATCTTCAGATTTGTCAACTTCATCAAATTTCTTTTCTTCTATGTTTTCAGAGACTTTCAGATCTAGTTCCTTGCTTTCTTTATTCACCTTAGATGAGTTAAATCCAAGACCAATTTTATCATAGAATGGCTTTTGATAAGAAAATTTTTCATCAATCTTCTCACTAGTAGAATATAGCTTCTCAAGTTGTTTCTTAGACTAAGTCAATTCACCTTTCACAATAGTGTTTTAGTTTTCAAGTTCAGCATACTGCAATTTGGTTTTCTCAAGTCCAGATGTCACTTTACAAAGTTTAGATTTCAGAATTTCTTTCTCAAATTTTAGATTTTCATCCTCAGATTTTAGATTTGCTTCATTCTTGCTATTTCCATCTTTCAAACTCAACTTCAGATTTACTATATTTAGTTCATGTTTAAGGATCTCATTTTCTTCTTCCAGATTATCATCACAATCTTCAACTTGAATTGTAGATTCTTTTTTTGATTTTAATTCCTCTAGCTTATTCTTCAGCTTTTCAATGAGGTTATTTGCATCATCATATTTTCCTTTCAGAGTATCTCTTTCTTCAGTAAGTAAATTAATCTATTTAAGAGCTTCTGCAAGATTCTTCTATAGCTGATCCATATCCATAGAGATCTTACTCAAGCTACTATGGTTTCTCTGAATAATTCTTTTCCAAGTAACTAAGCTCTGATACCAATTGTTAGAAATAGGGAATACTGAGTGGGGGGGTGAATCAGTATTCTACAAACTTTTTCTTTCACCCAATTATGGATATAACATATTATCTTAATACATGCATAACATAGTAAACTAAATAACATGCATAGCAATAAAGAAAATAAACTCATAACACATTATTTATTCTCGAGGAAACCCTTGCCAAGGGAAAACCCCAGTGGGGATGGTACCCACAAAGATCCACTAATCAAAAGTATACTATTAAGGATGTTGATCCTACTAGGAGCCTATTACATGCATATAGTGTCTCAGTCCTGATTAAGGGACTATAGGCCTTGTTAGAAGCCTCAACCCTGCTAAGAGTTGGTAGAACTGATTATAAATGCTTACAAGATGAGCCCATTGCCCAAAAAAAGTAATTTACAATGATTAATGATTACAAAATGGTAAGGTACATAACCTTATACTACTTTCTTTTCTTTCACAACTTTGCATCAATATCTTTCACTATATCATTACACTTGCATTCATTTTCTGCATTCCATATGCCTTACATTTATACAAGTTATTAGGAATAATAACTTTTACAGTTGGCTTTACATAACATAAAGCTTTACAAAAAATACATATTTACCCAAGGGTTAACATATAGGATGTCACCCCTTTATATTATTAAGACATTATTTTGATAAACAAAATAATCCCTTAACTCTTTACCAATTATGTCTTCATATTCTGTCATGTCGACTTAACACTGTCTTTGGTAAAACTACCATAACTTCTTCCATACATGCCATACAAAATTTCAATCTTAGGTGAGTCTTCAATAGTCATCATAGTATCTATGTTCAAGTGTGCAAGCATTGAACTTACTCCAATTGACATCTCCAATCAAAACTATCTCTTGGGTACACTGGGAAAATAATGCACATACTTAGACAATTTTTCTTTGCGCTCTATCATACTTGCTCTCTGTCATATGCGGTCTTTATGTAGATTATATTTTTCCATAATGACAACATCTAGATATCTAACTCAGCCAAATTTCCAGCAACATGTAGGAATTTCAATAATTTCATCTAAAGTGACTGGCCCTTACCATATTTCTTCTTTTTCTTCTTCTCTTGTGTGCTTGTTGTGGGATATTTCCCATAAGGTACTAGAGATTTAGTCTCTAGATTAGAATTTTATTTCTTGGTTGAGACACTTTCTTCCTTTTCTTTTTGTATGACTGTACCCTCAGTCTGAGGTCCTTGGGTTGCTATCCTTGTGTCAGTTGTAGAAATATCTACATGTGTCTTGGTTTCAGTTTCTTTGTTTTCTGCCTCTTTTGTCTTAGGCTAATTTGTCTCCTTATGTCCTTCTTCACCCTATCCTTTAGTGGTGTCTTGTTTTTTCTCAGGTGTATGCTCCTCGGGTTTCCCTTGAGTGGCTATATCAATGGCTTGCACCAATAGAGGTAATTTGGTATGTTTACTATTTCTTCCTCACTAGGTATTTCTTCCTCAGTGTTTTATGCAGCATTGGTGATATATTCATCATCTTTTGCTTCATCAGCAGGATCTCCATCTGTTATATCCTTAATTTTCACTTCAATATTCCCAGTTGTAACTAGTTGCTTGGGAGTATCATGTTTTTCTTCCTTGATATATCCTATTGGATTGAATTCCTCGGCGTATGTTTCATCATCTTTCATTTTAGTATCATATATATGAATAGGATCTTTAGTAGAAATATCTACATCATCTGCATATACACCTTTTCCACAACCTATGACACTTTGCACGGGGATTATTGCAAGTGCAGTTTTGTCTACTTCCTCCTTTGATTTCAAAATTTTTGCCCACAAAAAATTACTTTCTTCATCTACTTTTTCAAGTTTCCCTTGCAATATTTTTAATTCTCTACCTTTCATTAGAAATCTATTGGTATATTGTTTCATGAAGTCTTCAATTTTTGTTTCAAAGAGATTAGGCATTTTCAACATTAATGAACATTTTCTCATTTCCTTCTCAGTATGGAAGGCATAGGTCCATCTTTTTGATACCTTCTCATATAGCTCCTTTGGAATGTATTTTACAAATTCAACAAGTAATATTATAAATTTAATCATCATGTTGATGATTGCCTCTTCTATTTGGTCCTGATCCTCAGTTGACATATGTACATACTAATTCATCTTAGGGTTACCTAGTCTACCCATTTCATTTATGTTCTCTAATAGCTCATCAAATGATTGATTTTTATTTACAACAACTTTGAATTGACTGGTGTCTTCTTCTTCAAATTCAATATCATCCTTACCTCTTATTAGCCTTCTTCTCCTTTTAGGTGGTTCGGTGGGGCCTTGTGCACCTCTCTTCTTCTTTTGATATGTCTTGGTAGGTGTAGGCCTTGATATTTTTGTTATTCCTCATTTCAAGGGTAGGGAAACACCTATAGAGGATCTTGTCCTCACTTGAGTAGGAGTCTCTACCTATTTCCTCTTCCCTCTTTCCTTCACCAGTGTAGCTTATAATTTTTTATCTGACTTGGTCTCCTCTTCATGCTCACTATTACCGATCAAAAGTTGTTCCTCAGTTGCTTCTTCAAATGGCTTCTCTTCTGCTTCTTCTTCCTCATCACCAAATTTATTAATCAAAGTATCCATCATTTTCTTGGATTTTTTTCCCACTTTTACTCCAACCAAGTCTATTTTAATTCTCAACTTAGCTTCTTCATAGTTTCCAAGCCTAGTAGCTTTTGTGTCTTTGGGCTCAGCCAAAAGTGCATTTATTGATGTAGAGGCTCAGTCAATATCAAGTACATAGCCCATAGGATGTAACCATGCATTTGTTAGCTCAACTTTCTTTATCAATGTGGTGTCAATTTCCACCAAAAAACAAATATCCTCTTTGTGTTGTTCTACTAGTTGTGCAGGTATCCTTCTCCTCTTATGCATTCTCTCTTTAAACTTTCCAAAGTAATCATTTATCACGACCTCAAAATTTTGACCTAGGTTCTTGATGAATTCATCAATTTGAATTATGATCGATCGATTGACATCCCATTCAACATTAATAACTGATGGAAAATAGTTGGTCAAGTAGAAAAATGTACATACAAGAAGTTAACCAATCTTACAAGTGTTGGTTTTAGCAACACGGATAGTCCTCATGTTTTCTTCAAGTTGCTTCAACATTAACTTGGCGAGATCTAAGTGTAACCCTTTCTTGACAACCTTGTATGCAATATCAACTACTCCACATGGGACACTTTTGGGCCTTCTTTATTGAAATATTTTGTATGTAATTACATAGGCTCCAAATTTAATTTCTAGATTGGTGATTATGTTGATCCTTGTGCCTTTTGCATCCCACTAGGATCCTATTAGTTTTTCAGTTTTTGTTCTCAATGGGTGCCTTAGGGATTTTTCTTTGTCATTTTTTGGGTAACTAGTAACCATGTGGATAACATCCTTAGTGATTTTGATCAGTTCATCCAACCACATCTTTCCCTCATGTACTCAACTGAGTACAACCCTAATCCATTAAGTCTTAAACTCCTTCAGGAAATGAAGGGCATTTTTCAGACCTTTCCAAGTGTTTGTGATCATCCTTCAACTTTCCATCCTGACACAACTCCTAATATGTAGAGTGAAGCTCAAAATATTTGATTTCTCTTATCTTGTAGTGAATATAAGCATGTATATCTTGAACCAATAAAACCCTAGGGGGTATGCTCGAAAACACGCCTATTTCATCAATTTGCAATACAATCTTGGGATACAATTTGTATTTTGGTTCTTCGTACATTGTTGACTTGATCAATGTGACCTTCTTGTCACTATCGGTCTTGGATTGAGAAAACTTTGATGAGGATGTTATTGTTTTAATGGATTTTAGGGCTTCTCAACAACTGTAAGGAAATAACTTAGTTCACTAAGAACTTACTTGTAATGTTATCAAAGGGCTCATGGTCTTCTTGAATCTCTGTGAAATGCTTGAAATTTTTTTATATCAAATTCTCTTGAATCACTTTATTTTTCTCTTGTTTGTTATGTGGGAAAAATGAGTTGCTTCGATGCTTATTTATACCTAAAAATCCTTTTCCCGCTCTAATTTTTGCAATAAATACTTCACCTACCATATCTCAGTTAATACAAAGATGCTTGGTTGTCTCCATTGAAACTTTAGCTTGATTAACACTAAACATTTCTCGATTGGTTCTTCAACTTAGATAACCTTGATACTTTTAATGACTAAAAAAATTTCACTAGGTCACGCTTTTATTGACTATACACATTTCATGCTTAAAATATATAATACCCTAGTGTATCTTATTTCATTCTGATTTGGTATTCATGCAATAGATACAAGAAACTATTGTAAGATATAACCGATTGAAATTTAGTTCCATAATACTTGATCTTCTTAGGTGGAGGTGGTGAGATCACCCAATCCAATGGATGAGGTGTCACTCAATGTTTTGCTTGTTCCAGTATTGTCATTTGTTTCTCTTCTCAACATTTGGTTCCTTATCCTCATCATTTCTTCAATGGTGTTCTTGTTTGTATTAACATTCACTTTTGGTGCTCGATCTCTATAGTCTCTGCTTAGATGACCGACCTTGTGACAGTGCAAACATGTCATTCTAGAATTTGTCCAGTTTTGAGATTTTCCTCTCTAGTGCATTCTCATACAATTTTCTGCTATATGTCCATACCTACCACATTTTTTACAACTAGTCCAAGTGTTTTAATCCCAAGTATATGCATTACCTTGTCTTCTTAGTTGATATGTCTTGTTTTTCCCTTTTGGTTTCCATGTTTCATTTTTTTCCTACTTTCCTGTGATATATGTCCATGCATGTTGCAAGTATGACAATGATTTTCCATGTAGTTTTTCTTAGGTGACTTATTCAGCTTTGATCTACACTCATGTGCTTGATGTCCATACTTATTGCAGTTATAACAATAACCATCAAATTTAGGAGTAGATTTAATAATACCTTTTTCTTTTCTTCTACAAACATTTGATGCATGACCTATTTTTCCACATTATAGCATGAGAGCTTCTTTGGTCTTGGATGTGCATAGGCATTCTTTTATTTAGGTTTTCTTGATGACTCTCATTGCTTGTTATAACCTAAACTAGTAGTGTTGTCAAGTCTTCTTTGACTTCATAGGAATTTATCCATCCTTTTAGTACTTTCTTCAACTTTCTTAATCATCTCATTATGTTGTTTTTGAATTTTCACTTCATTCTTCAATATTTCATTCTCTTCTCTAAATTCACCAATATCTTCCAATTTTCCTTTAAGCTCACTATTCACTCAGTTGACTTCCTGACTCATGACAACCATCTGATTGGAAATTTCAAAATGATGCTTGGTAAGTCTCAATATATGTTGGCTCTTGGTTTAGCAAGATTTTAACTACCTTTATTAATGCAGAGATATAAATATGGGGTATCTTACTTCCCATAATCAGTACATTCATACAAGAACAAGGACCAATGAACAAAGAACTAGGCTTTCTATACTTTGAACTCTGCATAATTCAAGTGGGTGCACCTAGGATTAGGATTGCTTAATTTCACCTTTTCACTAATCCTCACAAAGAAGATATGTGCCCATAATACTTCTTGTTATCTATGACATAAAGGGATAGGATGTAAAGCTAAGAAAACTATCAAGTTACTCACAAATAAAGTAAAGGTTATTTCTATTAAGTCCACAACTACTGACTTAAAGATTTAGAATTTAATTTGTTTATCTTGGGGTAGAACTGTTAGACAAGAAAGAACATCTATTTTGACAAAATATCTGTGATTAGTCCCTTATCCCTTGGGCATATTCAGAAACAATTCCTCACTATATTTTTTATTCTTATCATTCACCTTGCAAATGAAAATCAAATGAGTATCTCACTACTTACAAATATCCTTCTTAATAACTTTCTATTCTATTAGGTTATATTAAACATTTACTTAACTTTTCAAGTTAACAACAAAATATATCAAAACATACAGACTATGTCTGTAGATACTGATCTTGAAGTCATCAAATCATAAGATAATAGGAAATAACAAACCATCAAACATGAGACAAGATTCTGAGCTATTATGGAAATCCTAATATTAGTTGCCAAACTGATACATGAGTGAGTTATTGAGCATAGAATATTCCACAAAATAAATAAGAAAACTATAGATTCATTAAGATCTTTGTAAAATAGAGAGGTTGCATACCTCTTCTACCAATCCTTGGTTGCAAGCCTATAGAACTGAGTCTATCTTTGGTCTCTTACAAATGATTCTTCTTCTCAACCTTGGAAAGAACTCTTGGGACCAACTTTGAACATATTTATAGAGAATTCAGAACCCTTCTAAATGATCTTGGGAATCCTTATATAGGACTGCAACAAGCTTGGGATCATTTAGGGCACAATTAGGGAAACATTGTCACTTAAATAGAATGAAAATAGGAAATAATTTATTACTGAAGTGACAAGGAAGAAATCCTAAGTTAATCAAAAAATATCAGAGACAAATCTAATATCTTTTACATTATGGAAACCCTAGCAGTCAAACTATAAATTAGGGCATGATTCTCTTCATACATGTGGAAAGAAGCATCACAATAAATATCTCATCTACCTTTGCATACCAGGAAAGTGAATTCTTTGACAACTTGGCCCAGACATTAATGCTACAATAGGAAAGCTTCTTGCAAAATATCAAATTTAGGGTGGCTAGAAAATTCGATCATATTCGGCCTAGCCACCACAGAGTCAACTTAATTGCCCAATTAAAAATTTTTCCTTATATCCCAAGAAGAAATCAAATTTGATCAGTTGTTCCTTAGACACACTGACACTTGTATTTTCTACAAACCCTAGCTCAAAAAATTTAAATGTAGATCGACAACAGTTAATTTATCAAGTTTAAAACATGGTCATCGATCTTGTTCCTTCTCGACACATCGGATGATCCTTATAAATCATTATAACAATCAACTAAGCTTTGAAAAGTCTAACCACTTCATCATATCTCAGAATCCAATCAGGAATGAGCACCTCAGCATGACTAGGTAGTGGACCCACTTTCTTTTTACCACTACAAGCATCTTAACTACACTAGATCTGGTGAACTGGCAACTAAAGGAGAACATAACCATGTGCAAAGTCACTGAATTTTAGGAACTTAGCTGCCAAGATTGAGAGATTAAACAAATACATAGTCACGAGATTGCCAAATAAAAAAACTAACCACCCAAGAACTTAGAGATTCAGTGAATAGAATAAAGAATGTGTAGGAAAAATTATTTAAGTGGCTAGGAAAAAGGTAATGGAGAAATAGAAATGGCTAGGTTTTTTAGACTTAGGAAATTTTATGAAACCCTTGGACATGGATAAAAACCCTATTTCTCATACCTTAAAACAACCATATCTCTCTGGTTTTAACACTTGAGCACATGCAATCTTAAATGGGGCTTGGTCAAATCTTTATTAATTCATGCATAAGGGCACAAACCATAAAACCTTATACTTCTTGGTAGATCAAAACAAGATGCAGCAGGACATGGAAACTTTCTTAGGGTTTGCATAGGAATAGGCCATTTTCTTTGGATTTTTCATTTTATAGGAAAATAGGCTAATAGTATCTTAGATTCCTTTTCTTCCATCTTTTCAGTCATTTGTCTTCTATCTTCAATAGCTATATTCCTTTCTTGCAGTCATCCTATCTTGCATTGTTCATGGCATCAATCATTCTTACCATCTGAGTCTCTTGACCAATTTGTAGTGCTTTTAATTTATTAGTAAGGTGTTGATTCTTTTCAGATAGATCTGATATGGTTCCTTTAGATGCATCAAATATACTTTATGATCCATATCCTTCAAATAGTTCCTCTATCTCTTCTTTTTGATAATCAGTCTCACTATGTCAAAATGCCAATTCCTTTCTTTTGATCAGTAACTCTCTTAGTTTTTCTTTGGCTTCCTTGAATTTTTCTGTGAGAATCTACATCTGCAATTTTTGATTTTCAATAGTCTTGTCAAGCTTATACATTTCCATCTTTAAGATCTTTTCTCTTCAATGATTAAACTTCCTCAACAAGAGAACTTTCTCTTATACCAATTGTTGGAATTATGGAAATGTATGTACTGAGAGGGGAGGGGTGAATCAATACCCTTAAAAACTTTATCAATTGAATCCTTGTAAACATGTAATTCATTAACTGACTGTATCATTTTCATTAACCATAAATCCAATAACATAACTGGAATTTAAATGCATGTAATCTAATAAATTATGCAAACATGAAACTTCATACTCATAACACACGTATTTTGGTATCGCAAAAACCCTTGTTAGAAGGTAAAAAATATGGTGGGGATGGAACCCACAAAGCGTCACTACTGCAATAAATAAATTTTTCAGTTAAGGCTACAAATATTTGATCACTTTTGGTGATCTTACCCTGTTAGGAATAAAAAAAATATCAGCTAGATCTACCTAGTTAGAGGATTTTAGCAACATAATTAAGTGTGCACTTGGCTAAGAGATTTTACAAAAGATTTTTAAGTCTACTCTGTTAGGATATTTAAGTCTTCTACAATAGTTAAAAAGTAATAGTGAAATTGATTTGTAGATAGCAACTAATCTTGCCTAATTTTAGATATGGTATGTACTTATCTGTTGTCACCTCAATGTGATTGATCTCTTCTCTGAATACTTCTCGGTAACCTTCTATTTCTAATAAACTTAATACTCTTTCAATGCTTCAAAATTAACCCTATCAAATATTCAGATGTCTCCCAATGGAAGCTACTTCATGTGTGATTCTTTTCAAAATGACATCTTTACAATTCTTATAACAAAATGATTTAACCTAATTAGGGTTTTGATACTATCTTAGAAAACCTAAGATCAATAGTGAAAATGAATAACCTAGATCATCTTTACATAGGAATCGTCAATCATTAAATGATTACATCCATAATAAATATTCACCTCAATCTTGGTAAACCATTTTTTTGATCGGTCTAAACCATTTACCTTGTAGTTTGTGCCATTACAAACTACTATGTCATTTCCTGCTTCACTTGATATTTAACTAATGCTTGGTACATATGAATTCTTGGTGACTGCTGTGCTCATTAATCGATAATCATTTGGCTTGGTATGAGTACTTGGTCAAAACTATATTTGGTTAGTATAGTATCCTACCTTGTGTTTTGTTTGGTGTCTATGCTCTGTGTGTTGACCAACTCGCCTGTGTTGTCTCCTTTACCAAATTCATAAATGAATGATACTAATGAAAAATATTAATGCTCTTAGGAGTAACACTACAAACTTGTGAAATAGATACCCTCTCTTTACTAGAAACTATTACAACCCTAACATACTTACCCCACTTAGTAAAAGGCACCACCACCTCCACCTCAATATAATGTTCAAACATCACCCCAACATCCATTACATCTAATGTATGCACTGGGGTGATCCCCTTATAAAAATCCCTAGTATCCTCCCCAAAATCCCTCATATTCCCCATACCCTTATTAAGCTCTTGGGTCCACCATGAAGGGGGCACCCATTCCACCACCTGCCAATCTAGAATTGGAATAAATGAAGAATTCCTTAAAGGAGCTCTTTGTAGGGACTAAAATAAAGACCTTCAAGTTTGAAGAGGTTTTTCACTATCCATTTGACCATTCCATCACAATAATCCCCTTTCCCAAGAACTTTTAGACACCTAAATTTGACAAATATAGGGGGAAAGGAGATCTAGTTAGCCATGTCAAGGATTTTTACATGGATTTTCTAGAGATTTCCTACAATGATAATTTTCTTATACACCTCTTTCCTAAGAGATTATGGAGAACCTCTCTTGAGTGGTTCTACAAGATACCCTACGGGTCAGCCTCTACCTTTGTAGAATTATCCAAATAATTTGTGGTACAATATGCAGATAACATTGAGAATGAACTCCCTCTCTTGGATCTCTGCAATTCAAAATAGAAGGGAGGTGAGATCCTAGATGACTACCTTCAAAGGTGGAAAAACCTCACCGTGAGACTATCATATCAACCTCCTAAGAAGAATTTGACAAAGATATTCATTGAAAACCTACATCCCAAGTTATCTCACTACATCAACATGAATTTCATCCAAACCTACTAAGACATCAAAAGAAAATGAATGGACATTAAGAAGGGCCTCCCAAATGATGGTACCATCAAACATTAAAAAGAAACACACCATGATAGACCTAAGAATGATCACCCAAACTATTGTAATAAAAAAAAGAGATAGTAACAAATGGGGCCATAGATAAAAGAAATGTCCAAGTTATTGTAGCTAGACCAATACCACCACAACCTCCTATTTGTCAACCAGTGGCCAATCAAACAAACAATATATTAGTCACACAAGGAAAACCTAAACCATGAGTCTAGAATACTGAAATTTCTCATTCACCCCTCTTGGTGAACTCTTGAAAATAATCTTCCACAAAATGGCTAAGGTCAACTTAAATGTATACTCATAGACACAACCATTTTATGAATCTACCCCTAAACATGCATGGTATAAAGAGAATGAGTACTATGATTATCACCATATTAAAGGAAACACCACTATGAAATGTATAAAGTTGAAACACTACATCCATGACCTCATAGACCACAAATAGATAATTGTTGACCCTCTAACACAGGCTTCACCCAACACAAATATTTAGATATACCAAAATGTGTTTCCTTAACATAACACTGGCAAAGGCCCTACAAACACCAACCTACAATCCCAAAACAAAGGAAAAGGAAAATAAGGTGACCATGGTGATGGAAAATATTACACCATAGCCTATATCAACTATGAAAAATAATTCAGCAACATCACCCAGGTTGAACCCATTATCAATGTGATCCATCTCAAAGGCGTTGATAGTTAGTGTGTAGTAACCAGACATCGAGGATAAGTATCCATTGTTGGTGCCACTATCACTTCCTCATCAAGTGCACATTATAACCTCTTATAACACCTTGGTAATACCCATGGACAAATTTCCATCTTGGATCTCCTTCGTACATCTCTCATTCATCAAGAGATCCTTAATAAGGCCCTACAAGAATCACATATCCCCAATAATATTGATCAACCAAAATTCCAAGCCCTTGTTGGCCACCTATCAACATCTTTTTTTCTCTCATTAAAATCCTTATACATTCCATCTGTCAAGCCGGATCATAACCTTCCACTCTGTATTATTTTCATGTTTAATGACTTTGTCATTAAACAAGTAATTATAGATAATGGTTCAACCCTAAATCTATTCACTTTAAAATTCATAAACCAAGTGGGGTACACAAAGGTAGATATACACATGATGTCATAACCATTAATGCCTATGAAATTTGGAATGTACCTATGAGGGAACTATTTCAATGCATATGAAATTGGGCTGAGCAATACATTATACGATATTCCATGTTATCTTGACCTTCCCTATAACATCCTTCTTAGTTACCAATGGATTTATTCCATGTAGTTCATCCCCTCCACCTTCAACCAATGCATCAATTTTTTATACAATGGCACTAAAATTACCATCCATGTTTATCCCCAACCCTTTGTATATTGTCATGCGATGAAAACCTCATCTCTACACTCAACTCATTACCTAGGAATTGACATCACTACCTTTATCACCAATTCCTCTGATCACACACTGACCCATAAACCATTTTTGCCTCCACACTCTCTACCATCAATATCAAACATAGGGGTTGTGGAGAATATAGCATATCATACACATTTTAATTTGGATCCTTACCCCTTGATCTTCACACCAAAGGGCATCTTCCCCATCAAGGGCCACTAGAAAAAAAGGAACCGCGACCAAAGAAGATCGAATCCTTCACATTCCTATCCAATGGAATCCTGAACAAATAAAAAATTGAACTATAAATTAACAAATGGTTGTACCAAGATGATCAAACCCATGATGACAAGATCCTTGAATACTTTAAGGATAAATTTCCTAAATCTCACACATTGGCTACATAACAATGGAATTTCCAAGGTGGTAGTTTAGTCCACAAAGAGAGTGGTATGAAGGCCCTATTGGAAGCCTTTCTATGACTAAGGGACCAAGGCCTTATATTTTTCCTAGACACAACTAAGGGAACCAATGAAAATAGCCATACCTACTATAATAACCTAGGCAAAATCATTGAGATCCAAGACATCCTTGAAGAGGAAGTTAAGAAATCCTATGATGATATATTTGATGATGAAACCTTCCTTGGAAAATTTGTCTTGTGCCAAATTTCCATAAACCTTACCGACCTTCCACTCATCCACCACAAGCTCATAGACTAGGATCAACCAAGCGTCAAACATATTGATGAGCTCCAAAGTGAGGATGTGTTACAAGTAGTGATTGTCATTGCACCAAAATATCAACCTATTAATGCTTGATACAACCACTAGACTTATAGAAGACACAAGAGGCAGTTGAGCCATGTCATGAATCCCGAGGGGAGCATTGACCATTTTGCCAAAAATCTCCCCCTCAGCATTACCTCAGGTGATTCAAACCTATGACCAAGCTCTGATACCACTTGCTACAAGTAGTGGCTTTCGTTGCACCAAAATATTGACCATTTAATGCCCTATAGAACCACTAGACTTATAGAAGACACAGGAGGCAGTTAAGCCATGTCATGAATCCCGATGGGAGTGCTAACCATTTTTCCAATAGGATGCACTCTTAATATTCATGGGAGCAACAGAAAAACAACAAGACTAGGGCATGATTCAGTGCATGTCTACAATTTGGATCAAAAGGCATATTTTGGGGAAGAGAGGGTCTTTAGCCGCAAAAATGAAAATAAAAAGAAAAAATAAAAACATGAGTCTTTTGGTGAAAACCACTGTGGGGAACTTTCTGACTCTAAAAAGGTAAAAATAAAGGGTGTATCTTCTACTGAAAACCTATCTAAGGTGCTAGAGGATGAAGACTCTCTTCTACCTATCATTCATGATTACAGGTTAGAAAATTCATCTATCATAATTAAAGAAATCAATCCTATCAATCTAGGAATGGAAGAATGTCCAAGAATCACATAGATTGCAGCATCATTGTTAGAGGCCAAGGATGCTACTTTCACAACACTTCTTTAGGAAGATACAATTAATTTTGCATGGTCTTACTCACATATGCCTTGGTTGGACCCTAACTTAGTCATGCATCATCTTGTAGTAGACCCAAATTCTAAACCAGTTAAGAAAAAGTTTTGGAAGATGCATCCCAAAGTGGCATTATTAGTCCAAGAAGAATTGGAAAAGAGTTTACAACCTAAGATCATCTGCACCATTGACTACTTAGAATGGATTTCTAAAATGGCTCCAGTTTCCAAACCATCAGGAGAAATAAGAATATTCACATACTTTTGAAACCTTAATAAAGCATGTCCTAGGGATGACTTCCCCTTTCCTAACATTGATATGATAGTTGACCTCATAGTTGGACATGAAATTTATTCACTCATGGATAGTTTCTCTGGCTATAATTAGATACATATCACAAAAGAAGATCAGCATAAGATAACATTCACAACCCCCATGGGATACCTTATCCTACAACATTATGCCTTTTACTTTGAAGAATGTAGGATCCACATATCAGAGATCCATTACTATCCTATTCCATGACATGATTCATAAGATCCTTGAGGACTATGTGGACAATATCCTAGCTAAATAAAAAACAAGGCTAGATCACCTCAATGTTTTGAAATATGTATTTGATCACCTCCATCACAATGGTTTAAAGCTCAATATAAAGATGTGTATCTTTTGGGTCTCATCTGATAAACTTCTAGGGTTCAAAGTATCACAAAGATTTATAAAGATTGACCCAAAGAAAGTCAAATCTATGATGGAGATTTCTCCCCAAAGGACTCTCAAGAAGTTGTACAACCTATGATCACCTAAAATTTCTCTAGTAGAACCTAATCCCCTAAAAAATTAATCAATTTTGCCTCAAATAAAATTCTAAATTTCAAAGGCATGATTTACTAGACATAATTATGTAAGCAACCTGGATAATCCCCCTTGCATAATTAAATCAAATCATTTCTAATATTAAAACTTTGAAAATTATTTAATTATCAAAACTTCCTTTTAATATAAAGTCCTAGCACTTTTATTAAAAGAGCACAATGTGCAACATAATCTTGATTAAATGGCAATTAAAAGGGAATTTTCTATTTTGTCTTATTCTCCAATCAAGCTTGACTAATCAGAAAATCTTGGATCCTCTCACATGGACTGATCTCTCTCATAACTTACCTCTACCTAACATATTTTTCCTCTTAATCTCCACCCTCCATTCTTGAGGCAATTTCTTTAAAGGGAATTTATTCCTTGGCTCAAGGGGTTCCATCTTGATCATTTTTGGGTCCATTTTCTTTCATCATATTTTCTTATCTCATAGCTCTCTTGCACTCATAGCTCTCTTGCATTGTTATCGTAGCTTATTTTCTAGTATAATATTGCATTGTTATCTAGTTTGATTTCATAGTAGTATCATTGTTCTTAGATTAATCTTGCATCATGGCTTCATCCTAGCATTGCATTGCATTTAGATAATCTTGGAGTGGTAAATGCAAGTATTGAATCTCCTCCACATTTGAAATCTTCCATTTTGGAGTAGGCAAGTCATTAATCCTTCATGCCAATCTAGTAAGCGATTTGAAAAGGATTAAACTCATTTCAACTAGGAAGCAATAAGTCACTTTTGAGGATTTAGTTTGTTCATTTGATGTGAACTCTTGTAGCTAAATTCTTGATTTAATGATTTATTTTTAATCACCTAAAATTGGTCTAATGGAACTCGATCCCCCCCTTTCAATAAAATTACATCTTGCTAGACATAATTGTGCAGAGTAACCCTTAAAATCCCCTTTGCATAATTAAATCAAAAAATTTATATCAAGCTTATACTATGGTCTAATTTCTAGAGCTTTCATATTTATTTAATTGCTAAAACACTACTTTTAATATAAATTTTCTACACTTTTATTAAAAAAACACATTCACATGTTTGCATACTTAATCTTGATTAATTAGCAATTAAAAGGGGTTTGTGATTTCAAAATTTATATTTTGTCTTATTCTACCTAACATTTCCCATTTGTCTCTTAATACTCACCACTCATCTCTACCTAACCCTAACCTTGCATCTCATTGCATCTCCTTTTACCTCTCCATCTCATCCATTCATTCTATTGCCTCTTAATCTTAGCCCTTCATTCTTGAGGCAATTCCTTTAAAATGAAGCTCTTACTTAGCTCAAGGGTCCATTCTTTGGCATTCTAGGTCCTAATTTTTGGTAATCTTAGCTTTCTTTCATCTTGCCTTCTAGCATTATAGTTCTCTTTCTTTCTTAGACTAATCTTGTCATTTGAGTTCTTAGATTAGCTTCATTTCTAGCTTAATCATTTCATTTTTAATTTAGTTTCTTTCTTGCATTGCTTCAATAGTATATCTCTTGCATCCTCATTCTAGAATACTAATTTCTTGCATACACTCTTAGCTTAATCTCTCATTCTTATTTTTCACTCTTGCATTCTTAGCTTCATTCTTGGCTTTGAATCTTCCATTTTAGAGTAGTCAAGTCACTAATCCTCTATGCCAATTTGATGAGCATCATGAGAAGGATTAAACTCACTTCAACTAGGAAACTATGAGCCCCTTCTTAAGATTTCCACTCCCATGGATTCTCTCAAGTGTAATGGTTCATAGAAGTGTGTCACACTTTTGATCACACATCTTTGGCACCCACTGTGGCATGATTTTTTTCTTTTTCTGATTTTTCTTTTTCAATTTTTTTTGTTCTTTTTCATTTTTTGCTTTTTTTTAGAACCCTTGTAATCTCTTGAATATTTCTTTTCTCTTTTTAGGCACATGTTGATTAGATAGGACATGGTGACCTTTATATGTAAGTGGATTCTTGTATTTTTTATTTTTGTGTTGCACATCCAAATTGCTTCTAGAAGACTCAGGAATTATGGATGAATGAGGGTGATATTGTTGGATTACAGAGAGGGGGGGTGAATCATTAATCTTAATCACAAATGCCTTAATAAATTATTCTTTGATTAACTTGGTAACTAATCACTAACAACATAGTGCACTATTTACTGATAACAATAAATAAGCTATAACTTTCAGTAATTCACAATGTGTAACACCAATATTTAAAGTGGAAAACTAGTTTTCAAAAAACCCACTGTGGGAATTGTCACCCACTAAGAAAAATACTCTTCTGAAGTACACCCGGTTAAGAGCCAATCTAGTTAAATATTACAAAACACACTATTAGGTGTGACTAATTTAAGGTATTTACCTTAGATCTATTAGGATCTTCACCATGTTAGGAGTGGCCTTGTTAGAGGGATTTAAACACTCTTTAGAATGTCACCTTTCTCAAGGATTTACAATAAGACAGTTAAGTCCATTATGTTACAAATGCTAGTAAGCAATAGTAATTAAAACAACCTATAGATGTGAAACTATCTTTTCTCAATTAGAGTCATGTGCTCTCTTATATCTTCCCTTCAATTCTTCATTATCTACTAGAACCAACACTTCATCAAATCATTGTTTTCCCACTCAGAATCTTTGTGTTCCTTCTTCTCTGCAATAGTCAGTAACCCTTTAACTATTCAATTTTCTAGTCATTTATCTATACAATATCATCCTTTATATAGACAATTTTTCCCTCTTAATCTCATCTAGTATGTTTTCTTTTAATCAATCTTGACCATTCATTTCATTATTCCTCAAATTTGAATCTTGGTAACACGTTTCCTTTTCACCTAGGAACTTGAATAATAGGGAGGTTGGGAAGGAGCTTATCACAAGCCCTTGCTCTTGGGTTCACCTAGTGACCCTTAGTGTAACTACCTACACCAATGACCTATAGGATGCCTTGAAAGGCTCAATCCCCTATTCTTAGGCCCAACCAAGCTATCACAAGTGATTCAACAACTCAAACTTATCTTCATGCTTCTAGGCTTCTTCATACACCTAGTGTTCCTTAAGCTAGAATAAGGGTATTACACCTCCCAATGAACTAGGAAGCTTGTAGAGGCAAGGAGGTGTGGTAAAATGTCTTATAATATGTTATTTCACATGTTTCAACCTTTACTTTTCCCATTCTTCCTACCGATCTAGTAGTTCCTTTGGAAAATAGGGCTACAAGGAAATGACCTAATTAGGCCTCATCTCTGAGAAAATAGGACTTTAGCCTTGATCTGTCCCAAAGGACCCTATAAATAAATTATGGATCCTTTCTAGATGAGGTAACACCTCAAGGATTTTAGAGGTTTCGGGTCCCTCCCTGGCCGTACAACCCCCTTACTAAAAATAGGTCTTTTAGAGGAGTTTTAGGCCTTCTCTGAACTAGTGAAGTAAAAGATGACTTCCCTTCATCAAATGGATTGATTAGCTCCTGTGCTTACATCCAAGTCTTGGTAATGACAATACACAAGACCCCCAATTACTATCATTCAGCTCCCATCACTCCTCTGCAAGCTTTACTGCTGCTTCACTCAATCATTCCTAGTTGGGCTTAGCATGGCTCGCATAGGGCTAGATTGTAAAAATGCTTAGCATGCATTCTAGGGCCCCTCCTTCCATGTATGATACATACATGGGGTCTACTCACTATCCCTAAAAGGCCATACAAATTTAATGGTGGGATAGTTAGTTAGACCCTCATTTGTGCAAGCTCCTCGGTAGAAACCAGAGAACCATAAATTTTAGAAAAGATTAAACTAAACAAGGTAAATATGAATGAAACCCTAAACTAATTGTAGGAATAGAAAGTATTAGGAATATTCCAAAGAGATAATTGAGATGGGGGGAGTTGAATTAGTTATCTAAAATTTTCAATTATTTTTCCAATTAAGTATACTTAAACATAAAGCATAAACACAATGAAGGAACACTTGAACACAACACCAATATTTTGGTTACGGGGAAACCCAAATAGGTCAAAACCTCGGTAGGAATTGACACCCACTAATATTATGAACTAGTGTGTTATGATCCTTGTTAGAATATCCTTAACCCTATTAGGATTTCCTTTACAATATTTTTAGTATAGTAGACCCGGTCAAGGTTAGGGGACAGGATGCACTGTCCAAGAGCTCACTGCTCAAAGGGGCAAAGGCTACAACCTTCTAAATAATAGATACACTATATCTAGATCTTGGTGAACTATTATTAGACCTGATATCTAGATCAGTTCCAATGTATAGCATAAACACTTTACTTGGTCACGTAGACCTTCTTCTGATGGCTCAACACTTTGCACACTCTGCTCTGCTCTTCTTAATCAACTATGAACCACACTCAAGCAATCACAAATGACTATCTATAAATATCTTTCCTCTAAATGATATAATCAAGTTAGCCTATTAGAACCACCTTTAAATCATATCAAAGAAACCATAACAAACTCCAATAACAATTCAATCAGCTCTACTAAGCATGCAACACATTCTGGGACCTATCCAATAAGATAATTGTAGACACACGCTACACACTGTCGACTCTACCAAAACAACTGGATCTTTCTCCTCAAGCTGAATTACTTCATGTGCTCTTAAATAAATATCACTAACTCTTCTCTAATCTTAAATCCAAGGGAACATACCCCAATGATAGGCGCAACTCTAGATCCTATGTAATCTCTATTGGCTCTTCTGAACAAACACAGAAAAATGCTACTGGTGAATAGTGATTGCATAACTTTACTTCTACTAATCATCAGACTCTATGTCCATGAATTTAACATTACTAACATGTCTTCAACATATATCCAAGCGTGCAAGGCTCCATGATAACTGTATGGACAACTATACATAGAACACTACCTATTACTCTATCAGGAACACTGCTGACAGCAACTGCTATATAACTATCTGTACTAATAGTTAATCTTTGTGCCCATGATATCATGTTGATATCATGTCCATGCTATATATACTAAAATATTACTACATAAGTCTTCCATGCATGCTACTTTTCATATGTTGTCATCAATGACAAACATATAGTCAGTACTAGCCTACTGACAAATCTCCAACAATCTCCCCCTTGAGCATTGATGGAAACATATGGAATGAAAAACTCCACCAATCCAAATGAACATTTATTTTATAATATTCTCCATTTCCTCTTCAAAACTCCCCCAAAGATGAGTCCTCCATCTTTTGCAATATTTTCCAACATTCTCCATTTCCTCAACTGAATTGTTGTCATAACTAAATACTACTCCCCCTTAGTGTATTACTCCTCCTTTTTACTTCTATTTTTCATGACTATATATTACTCCCCCTTTGACATCAATGGAAAATGGTGCCAATTAGTTTAAGCACTAGCACTACTCCAGAAGTAGAGTAGTCAACCATCCATTAGTCCCTGAGGACTAATGCTTTTCCTTCTTTCTTCTAAGCAGAATTAGTCAAAAGTATCCTTTGGAAAGGGCTTTTTGAATATGTCTACCAACTGATCTTTAGTATTCACATAGTCCATCTTGACTTCTTTCTTTGCCACTTATTCTCTTAGGAAGTGATACTTGAACTCAATGTGCTTTGTCTTTGCATGCATCACAGGGTTCTTCAACATATTGATAGTGCTAGTGTTATCACAGTGAATAACAATAGGATAATCAATCTGAATTCCAAAATCCTTTGTCATCTACTTGATCCAAACAATTGTAGAACAATTCAAGGCTACTGCAACATACTCTACTTCTGCTATTGACTAAGAAATACAATTTTGTTTCTTGCTTGTCCAAGTGACAAGTCTATCACCAAGAAACACTACTCCCCCTAATTTACTCTTTCTATCATCAACGTATCCTTCCCAATCTGCATCAGTGTACACATGAAGCTCAATATTTTTTTAATTAGGATACCATAGACCATAGTCTATAGTGCCTTGCAAGTATCTAAATATCCTTTTTACTACCATGAGGTTATTTTTTTTAGGCTCTGCTGCAAATCTTCCAACTATGCCAACTGCATTGGAAATATTAGGTCTAGTCTAAGTAAGATAAATAAGTTTTCCAATAATAGACTTGTACAATGTTATATCTACTATTGGTGAGTCATCTTCTTTTGTAAGCTTGCATCCAATTATCATAGGAGTCCCTATTGTCTTGCAATCATCCATCTTGAATTTCTTTAATATTTATTTCACATACTTGGATTGATTAATGAAATTACCTTTCTCTGTCTTCTGCACATTCAATCCCAAAAAGTATTTTATAGGTCCAATCATACTCATTTAAAATTCATTTTGCATCTCCTTAGAAAATTAAGCACTAAGTTTTTCATTACCTCCAAAGATAATGTCATCAACAAATATATCTACAAGTAGTAAACCTTTAGATGTCTCTCTTATGAATAGATTACAGTCTGCTAGTCCTTTCTTGAATCCAATCTTTGTTAGATATCCATCTAGTCTCTCATACTATGCTCTAGGGGCTTTCCAAAGTCAATAGAGGGCCTTCTTCAATCTACATACCATATCAAGTCTATCTGATAAGGTGAATCCTTCTGGATGCTCAATGTATACTTCTTTCAAATCTCCATTTAGGAATGCTAACTTACATCCATCTGATAAACTTTGAAGTTTTTGACTGTAGCATAAGCTAGAAACAACTTAATAGCTTCTAATCTACTCACAGGTGCAAATGTTTCTGAATAATCAATGCCTTCTCTTTTTGCATATCCCTTACATACTAACATTTCTTTATTTCTTACTAGTATACCATCTTCATTCATCTTTTTCCTGAATATCCACTTTGTTCCAATCACATTCTTATCACTAGGTCTTGGGACCAGTTCCCAAGTGTCATTCTTAACAATCTAATCAAGTTCTTCTTTCATAGCATCATGCCAATCTGAATCATTACAAGCATCTTTAACACTTAAAGGTTCAATCTGAGATAGTAAACATACCGCTTCACTGCTAGCTGAGTTATTTGCTTGTGATCTTGTTAAGACTTTGCTGCTTTGATCTCCAATGATGTCTTTCTTGGAATGGTTTCTAGATGTAAACTTTGGAACTATAGGTGATGATGATTCATCAGCCTTAGGAGTATCATCTTCACTTATTTCAGGGAAATTGAATAACACTTCAATACTATCAAACATTTCTTCAATAACTGTCTCACTAGTGGAGGGTTTGGGTTTTTCTTCAATCATGGGTGAGTAATCATGATATCTTTCTTGAACGATAAACTTTTGATCAATCTTAACATGAGCACTTTCAATGATTTTTTTCAATCTTAAATTGAAACATCTATAAGCTTTAATTTTAGTAGAGTAACCAAGGAAAATACCTTCATCACTTCTTGCATCAAACTTGCCTACTGCTTCATCCCTCTTGATGTAGCACTTGCTTCCAAAGATTCTGAAATATTTTACTATGGGAACATTACAAAACCATAGCTCATAAGGTGTTTTGTTAGCACTAGACCTCAATTGAATTCTATTGATGGTGTAGGTTGTTGTATTGATCCCATCTCTCCAATAGGTGAGTGCAGCTTTTCCTTTAATCATGATGGTGCACACTGTATCAAGGATGATTCTATTCTTTCTCTCTAAAATTCCATTTTGTTGAGGGGTTCTAGGTGCACTCAACTATCTCTTTATGCCATGTTCTTCGCAGTACTCATAGAATCTATCAGAGGTGAGTTCTCCTCCTCTATTTGATCTCAAACATTTTATCTTTAGTTGAGATTCATTCTCAACCTTAGCTTTGATTATTTTGAACTTCTCAAATTCTTCTGACTTATCTTTCAAGAACGCAACCCACATCATCCTAGTATAATCATAAAAAAAAAATGAAATACCTTTCACCATAGTATGATCTTGTTTGAGTTGGACCACATAGGTCTTTATGAATCAGATCCAACTTGTTCTCTACTGAATTGTGCTTGCTCCTGAATGAATTTCTCACATGCTTTCCAATCACACATTCCCTGCATATAGTATCAACTAGCTTTACTATGCTAGGTAGATCTCTTACTACTTTTACATTGCTTATCTTTACCATGTTATCAAAATTGATATGACATAGTCTTTTATGCCACAACCAACTGTCATCAACTTTAGCAACAAAACAGCTTGCTTCTAAATTGAGTTGGAAAACATTACCTCTAGTCTTTGAGCCTAATGCAATCATAATACCATCCTTGTTGTTGATGATGAATTTGTCATCTTTGAACTCCCACTGATAGCCTTTTCCAAGTAACTCTCTAACACTAAGAAGGTTATGTTTCAAACCATCTACATAGAGAACATCATCAGTACTATTCTTTCCATCCAAGGTGATGGCTCCTCTACCAATGATGGTTTTAGGAGTGTTATCTCCAAATCTAACCATGCCACCATTGTATTTTTCCAGATGAACAAATCTATTTTTATCACCTATCATGTGATGTGAACAACCACTATTTATAATCCAGTCTATCCTTATATCAGCTTGGGAAATCAATGCTAGCTCTTGTTTCTCTTTCTCATCTTCATGATTTGTCTTATTGTTCATTTTCTCTATGATAGAAATAAATACAATTTCTTCTTTAGCTGAATCATCATCTAAAACTCCATCTCCAACATAGTAACATTCCTTAGAGAATTCAAGGTTGTAGTCATTTTTTAACTTTCTAGCTCTTAAGGGAGATTTAGATGCAAAGTGACCAATATTATTACATGAAAAGAATTTAAATGGCAATTGACCTTCATATTTTCCTTTTCCTTTATTTTTTCTTTTGGAAATCATAGCAATGAAATCATCTAGTGTTTTCTCTTCATCATCATCAAAATTACTAGAAGTGTTTGCAGATTTCTTACCATGAACTATTGCTTTGAAGGCTGTCTCACTTTTAGGTTCTATCTTCAATCTTGAAATCTCAAAAGCTAAGATTTTGTTGATCAAGGTCTCTCTCTTGAAATTTTATGTAAGATGCATGGTTTCATCAAGGATGTTGATCTTTTTTTTATATTCAGGAGTGAGAGTAGTCATCAATTTGTCCATAATGTCTTCCTCTGAGATCTCTCCACCATTGTTCTTGATTCCAGCAACTGCTTCATTGATCCTTTGATTGTAAGCTCTGATATTTTCTTCAGGCAGCATCTCTAATGCATTGTATCTTTTCTTCCATGTCTTTCTATGCACATCCTTTTCTTGTTTGTCTCCTTCAAATATGTCTTCTAGGTACTTCCATATTTTGTGGACTGTATCTACCTTCTTTATTTCTGAAAACTCACTATTAGATAGGGTGCTGATAAGGGATTCCTTGGCTATAGTGTTCTAATGGAATAATTCATTTTTCTTATTAGTATCATCATCCTTTGCAAGGTCTTCTAAAGTAGGAATCTTGACTGCTTTGATAGTTACATCAAAAACTTCAAAATCAATGCACTGTAAATGAGTCACCATCTTGTTCTTGCAATCAAGATAATTCTCTCCATCAAACTTAGGACTTTATTTTTTGAATAATTCCATCTGATCAACCTCAAGCTATTAAAATTTCTCTCTGATGCACTTGGCTCTGATACCAATTGGTAGGAATAGTCCCAAGAGATAACTGAGAGGGGGGGGGTGAATCAGTTATCTACAAGTTTCAATTATTTGTCCAATTAAGTATACTTAAACATAAAGCATAAAAAAAATAAAGGAACACTTGAATATAAGACCAATATTTTGGTTACGATGAAATCCAAATAGGTAAAAACCCCGATGGGAATTGACACCCACTAATATTCTGCACTAGTGTATTATGATCCTTGTTAGAAGATCCTTAACCCTGTTAGGAGTTGCTTTACAATATTTTTAGTACAATAGACCTAGTCAAGAGTTAGACCCTATTAGGAGTCTTTTACAATAGTCCCTGTTAGGGGAGAGGACACACTATCTGAAAGCTCACTGCTCAAAGGGGCGAAGGCTACAACCTTCTGAATAACAAATACACACTATATCTGGATCTTGGTGAACTGCGCTTAGACCTACTATTTGGATCAGTTCCAATGTATATCATAAACACTTTACTTGGTCACATAGACCTTCTTTTGATGGCTCAACACTTCGTACACTCTGCTATGCTCTTGTTAATCAACTATGAACCACACTCAAGCAATCACAAATGACTGTCTATAAATATCTTTCCTCTAAATGATATAATCAAGTTGGCCTATTAGAACCACCTTGAAATCATATTAGAGAAACCATAAAAAACTCCAATAACAATTTATTTGGCTCTACAAAGCACACAACATATTCTGGGACCTATCCAATAAGATAATTGTAGACACACGCTATACATTGTCGGATCTACCAAAACAACTAGATCTTTCTCCTCAAGCTGAATTACTTCATGCGCTCTTAACCAAACATCACTAACTCTTCTCTAAGATTAAATCCAAGGGCACATAACACAATGATAGACACAACTCAAGATCCTATATAATCTCTTTCGACTCTTCTAAACAAACACAGAAAACTGCTACTGGTGAATAGTGACTACATAACTTTACTTCTAATCATCAAACTCTACATCTATGAATGTAACATTACTAACACATCTTAAACATATATCCAAGTGCATAAGGATCCATGATAACTATATGAACAACTATACATAGAACACTACCTGTTTCTCTATCAGGAACACTACTGACACTAGCTGCTATATAACTGTCTATACTAATAGTTAACCTATGCACCCATGATATCATGTTGATATCATGTCCATGCTATATATACTAAAAGCTTACTACATAAGTCTTCCATGCATGCTACTTTCCATATTATATCATCAATGACAAACATATAGTCAGTACTGGCCTACTGGAAAATCTCCAACAGAAAGTAGATCCACACAAAAACACTACACATTAACTAAGAGATCTGATTCAAACAAACATTCCTTCCATTAACTCACTATTCCATCAAAATCAATACAAACTAGACTATGCACACACACTCAGAATAGATCTTCCATACAATATGACCTCCAACCTCAAGATATGAGCCCAAAAAAACATAAATACTCTTAGGATCCACTTAGGAAAGGTTTAGGACCATTAATCATCAGTTTAGGTCTTGAGGTTAATTAGACCGAGCAACTTTTCAAAAGTTGCAAAAGTTGCTAAGAAACTTTTACAAAAATGATGAAAACTTTTCAAACTTCCTTCCCCAAAGAGGTTAGGAACCTAACAAGGGGTCCTAGGCTCTAACTAGACCCTCACAAAACATATCCATTCTTAAAACCTCAAAATAAGACATAGCATTATATCCTAGTAGAATATCCCATATTGGGAAAGTAAGACTCATTACTCTACCTAAGACCTTCTAGGATTACATATCCCAAATGGATCACATACACATGGTCAACATGACCTTAGGGAAATCCAACACACAAAGACTTAAAACAAAAAGAAAGAAGGTGATCCTACACCATACTCCCCCCACCCTACACACAAGAGATTTAAGATTTGTTGGAGGAGAGGATAGAGGTATCTATGCCATGCTTCTTAAAGTCAGCTTCCTCTATCCATGTTGCTTCTAATTCAAGACATCCCTTCCACTTGATGAGATGCTGCAAGTATTCTCTATTCCTAGTCTTCTTACTCACTCTTGATTCAAGAATCTTCTCAGCTTGTGGCTCCTCCTTAGGAGGTTGGACTATGTCACTGAGGTCCTCAAGTATATCCCCAATGCCCTAATTGACCTTTGATATAGGTCCCCTGAATTTGATCAATTCTGCCACATTGAACATTGGTGATATGTTCAAGTCTGTCAAGAGTTCTACCTTGTAGGCATTGTTACCATGCTTGGCTAGCACTTTACAAGGCCCCACTCTTTTCATCTACAGCTTGGTTGGTATCTCCTTCTTCAACCTTGACTTGTTGAGATGGACTAAGACATAGTCCCCCACTGAAAATTGTATATCCTTCCTTATCATGTCCACCTTGGTCTTGAGCTTTTGGGTGGCTTCCATGATTTTCTTCCTAACCTACTCTTGCACTTCCTTCATGGTCTAAGAAAAATCTTCAGCATGGCCACTCCTAGATCCCTAAGTTCACATACCCCTCTTGGATGCATTCCATAAACTATTTCAAATGGAGTCCTTCCTGTGGTCCTATTTATGCTATCATTATAGGCATATTCTACTTGGGGAATGATCATGTCCCATGTTTGTCCATATTCCTTAGTGAGGCATCTCAATAGGTTGCCTAGTACCCTTTTTATTACCTCTATTTGTCCATTCATTTGGGGATGGTATGCTAACCCAAAGGATAGATTTGTACCTAGCCTCCTCCATAGAGTCTTCCAAAAGTGACTCATAAACTTCACATCCCTGTCAGACACAATGCTTAAAGGCAAACCATGAATCCTAAAAATCTCCTTGAAAAAAAAATGAGCTATGTAGCTTGCATCATGAGTGGTTCTACAATGGATAAAGTGACTCTTTTTACTGAATCTATCCACCACTACATACACACTATCAAATCCTGATTTAGTTTTAGGAAGACCTACCACAAATTCCATGCTTATGCATTCCCATGGCCTATTTGGAATGGGTAAGGGTTGATACAAACCTACATTTCTAGATCCTCCCTTTTCTTTCATACATACCACACACTACTTCACATACCTTCTAACATCCTTTGGCATCTTAGGCCAATAGTAGAATCTTTGCACCAATTCTAGTATCTTGTTGATACCAAAATATCCACTTAGACTGTCATTGTGCTTCTCTTGGCTGAGGTTCTATCTCATTGAACCTTTGGGAACACATAGTTTATTCCCTTTGAACAATAGCCCACTTTGCAAGGTGTATTCATAGAATGGATTGTGGAAATGGTTCTCAAATTCAGTACATACCTTGTATGCCTCAGAGAAATTTTCATCTTCACTATAAAGTCCCTTGAAACTTTCAATGCCAATGCTCTACAACTGAATCTCTTGGACTATCAACAACCTCCTTTTTAATGCATCTGCTACCTTTTTTAGGTGTCCCTTCTTGTGCTTTATGGTGAAGGTGAAATCTTGTAGATATTCCATCCATTTCAAGTGTTTATTGCTCAACTTTTCTTGAGTGTTTATATAGCTAAGTGTCTAATTAGAAGTGAACACTACAAAATCTTTAGGTAGGAGATAGTGTCTCCATTTCCTAAGTGACTAAACCAATGCATATAGTTCCAAGTCATATGCTGAATACTTCTTCTTAGCTTCATTAAGCTTTTCACTAAAAAATTCTATGGGTATACCTTCTTGGCTTATCACTCCTCCCACTACTATACCACTTGCATCACACTCCAAAGTGAATAGCTTGTCAAAACTAGGTAATAGGAGGATGGGCTATGTTGCAACTTGCTGCTTTAGCTCTTCAAATGATTTATTAGCTTCCATTGTCCATCTAAACTTGGTCTTCACTCCACCCTTTATAGCGTCTAGGAATGGTGCACATATCCCACTAAAGTTCCTTATGAACTTCCTATAGAATTGTGCAAGCCCATGAAAACTCCTTACTATTGTTCTATATGTTGGAGTAGGCCAATTTGTGATTGCTTCCACTCTATCTAGATCCATTTTTAGTAGACCCTTGGATACCACAAAACCCAAGTAAACTAGCTATTGCTTGAGAAATTCACAGTTCTCTAGGTTAATTACTAATTGTTCTTCATGCAGCCTCTTGAGTACTATCTCTACATGTGCCAAGTGCTCTCCTTTAGTCTTACTAAAGATAATTATATCATCAACATATACCACCACAAATCTTCCTATGTGATCCTTGAGTACTTCATTCATTAACCTCATGAATTTGCTTGGGGCATTTGTAAGCCCAAATGGAATTACAAGCCATTCATATAGACCCTCAGTGGTCTTAAATACTATCTTCCACTCATCTCCATCCTTGATCCTAATCTAATGGTAGCCACTCTTAAGGTCCAGCTTGGTGAAGTATTGTGCTCCTCCCAAATAATACATCAAATCCTCTATTCTAGGTATGGGTAACCTATACCTTATTGTGATCTGGTTAAATGCCCTTGAATCATTGGAGAGCCTCCATTTTCCACCCTTCTTGGATGCTAGCACAACTGGTACAACACATGGGCTGATGCTCTTTTTAATGAGCCCTTGATCCAATAGTTCTTGAAATTTCCTAGCCACCTCTTGATATTGTTCTGGTGTAAGCTTGTATGCTACCTTGTTTGGCAATGAGGCTCCTGGAATGAAGTCAATTTGATGACTTATGGATCTCTTAGGTGGTAGGGTTGCAAGTGTTTCATCACTCACAATATCCTTGTATCTGCTAAGCATCTCCTAAATTTTAGTAGGTAGGGGTGTTTGATTAGGTTTCTCCCCCTTTGGCTTTACCATTATAGCATAACTTGCACTGTCCTCTTCTTGGAGTGTAATTATCATCTCCTTCCCACTATTCAATAGTACATTAGGGGTCTTGGATTTTTCTCCCTCTTGCTCTATTAAAGACTAAAGTTTGAAGTCCTTCCCATCCTTCTTGAAGGTAATAGCATTGTCCTTGCCATTGTAGATGGCCTCTCTATCAAACTTCTAGGGCCTTCCAAGTAATAAGTGGCATGCATCCATAGGGAGTACATCACATAGTATCCTATCCTTATAAGAACCAACAGAGAATTCAATCCATGCTTTCTCATTGACCAATACACTTTGGCCTTTATTTAGCCATGTCACCTTATAGGGATTGGTGAGGGGTACTTTGGGAAGGTTAATTTTCTTCACTGCCTCCTCTATTGTAATATTGTCAATTGATCCTAAATCAATAATCACTTTGGAGACCTTACCCATGATTTTGCATTTCACTCTAAAGAGTTATCTCCTCTGTCTTGGCTCTTCCTTCGTTGATTGTCTAATTAGGACCCTTCTAAACATGAGATTTTCACCCATCTCTGATTCTATTTGGTTAACTTCCGATGACTTGACACTTGAAGTGTCCTCTTGGGTGTATGCTACCGTCTTTTTAGAATTAGAATAAGATGGCTTGTCTAGACACCTATATGCTAGATGTCCCAATTGTCCACAATAATAACATTTCATGGTAGCAAAATATGAGTTACCCCTGCCTGAACTTCTCCCTCTATTCGAACTGACTTGGTGTCCTCTTCCTCTGCCAAAACTTCCTCTAGATGATGTCTCACTACCATGCTCTACTAGTTTGGAATCTCCCTGACTCCTATGTTCATTTCCTCTACCTTGGTAGCCTCCCCTATGTCCCCTTTGATCTCTTCCTCTACCTCTATTCTTGGAGGTTTGATCTTGTCACCTCTTGTCTTTTTCTTTAATCTTGATAGCCAATTGATAGCACTAGTGTACAGTCTTAGGAGTGAGAAGAACCATCTCTTCTTATATGATCCACTTCAAACCATTCAAATATCTGGCCACCTTAACACTCTCACCCTTTGCTATATTAGATCTCATGCAAAGCCTTTGGAATTCCTTAGTGTAGGAACTCACATCTAGATCCTTTTGTCTTAAGCTCTGTCTTTTCTTGTGTAACTAAATCTCATAATACTTAGGCATGTAGGCTTCCTTAATTTTGTTTACCATGCCCTTCCAAGACAAGATTTGGTTCTTGCCCTCCTTTTCCCTCTCTATTTGTACAAATTTCCACCATGTTAAGGTAGAGCCTCTAAGTCTAGACTTGGCTATTCTGACTTTTTGTGCTTCACTAATCCCATCACATTCAAAGTGATTTTCCATGCCATCTATCCATTCCATGATTAGGTCAGGTTCCATCTTACCACTAAACAATGGTATTCCCTCTAGAGCTTTCCCATTCATGGCTTTCAAGGCTTTTAGAAGTGGTTCTTCAAGCAATATAGGGTCTAGCTCTGGAGTTTTATCCTCCTCAGGTATTTCCTTCTCCTTGGCTTCCTGCCAATCCAAATTGTCACTGACTTCTTCTACTTTCAATTGCACTTCACTCAATGTTTGTTCCAATTGAGATAACTTCTCTCTCAATATCCTATTATCTACTTCTTGGTCCTCAATCTTCTTGGCTAACTCCACATTGGTCACCATGATTGAAGACCCACTGGACTCACAATTTGACATGCACTATGCAATCCCAAAAACTTTTGGGGCTTTGATACCAATCTGTTAGGGAGGTTGGGAAGGAGCTTATCACAAGCCCTTTCTCTTGGGTTCACCTAGTGACCCTCAGTGTAACTACCTACACCAATGAACTATAGGATGCCTTGAAAGGCTCAATCCCCTGGTCTTAGGCCCAACCAAGCTATCACAAGTGATTCAACAACTCAAACTTATCTTCATGCTTCTAGGCTTCTTCATACACCTAGTGTTCCTTAAGCTAGAATAAGAGTATTTGTAATGCCCCTCCAACCCTGTCAAGTCTTGGTTATGCTCACTAGAAATTAGGAAGAGTTGTATGTGAGAATGATCCTTCTTGAGATGGTTTCTTAAACCGAACCTCTTCCAACTCACCATAACTTCATATGTTAATGTGAGAAATAATAATATTGCATAGGTATGTTCCTATACATCTTCTTGTGTGTCAGCAATAGTTTAGAACCTTAATGCTAAAAGGATCACCTGATATACTTATATGCTTCTATGTGAAATGATCATTATTAATATTTATGTTTACCTTAGGTTAATTGATTATAATCATTTAAGGGTTAGATGTGTTACCTTCTCTAATAACATTACTTGGTGTTAGACATGATTAATGCATTTAGGGTTATATGATTTGTTTATCTTGATTTGATAAGGGGACATTTTGAGTACATGCCTGATGGTTAAATGGGTTTGTGAAAGTTAATAGATGAATTACATTTACATGAATATATTATGATGCAATTCTTGTTATAAAATATGGAAAAGGGATTATTCTATTACTAACCACACTAATCCAATTATGCTTTCTTCATGTCACTATCTGATGTGGAGTGTAGGACTATAGGAGGTCCACACAATGTCGCACTCTCCCTCCTTGTTTTCCTTTGTTTGTTTATATATATATGTATGCATGTCGGTTGGTGTTGAAGGATGTAGGTACCAAGCATTGACTCCACCTGGCTACACAGGTCTGAGTGTGCCTTCAAAATCCTTGAATTGTTGTTGTGTGAAGATATTACCAAGATTACTCTCAAGGTTGCTCATGGACTTAGATTTATGTTTAGGCCTAGCTGGGGGATTTGAACGCAATATGTGATGTGGCCTTGTAGTTTGATGTGGCTATGTGATTAATGATGTGAGTTAGATTTATCCTTGTAAGTATATGTACATATATTTATTATATATGTGTTATATTGATTGTATGTTATATAGGTATGTGCATATGTGGGTGCACACACATATACCCATGCTTATATAAATAATAATATTTGTATATTTTATTGATTATGTAAATGGTATGTTCTTTATAATTATTAAATAAAGTGAATTAAATAAAATGTGTTGAATGAAGTGTATTAAATAAAAAGTGAAAATAATTAATAATTAATAAAAGAAATTCTCTTTGTAGTAAAACTAGCTATCTAGGAGGGAGTTGAACTCGAGACCTCCTAGAAGTTGGGCTTGTTGTTTTCCAATTGTGCTATGTGTTTTCCTTGAGAGCTTAATATTTATCCTTCTTGTTATCGCTTTCTTTGGAGGAAATTTTTGATTAAATTTATTAAAAGCTTTATTATTGTTTACGGGAGATGTTGGTTTAATTTTTCAACCAACTATGGAAGTTGGAGAAGTTTCTTCCCATAAAGAAACTCCTCCAACCATATAGTTGGAGATTAAATATTTTTGTTTTTGGGAGTTTGGGAGAGGAGAAGTTTTCAGAGAAATTTGGGAAGTTGTCTGCCTATATCATTCCAGAAAGATCATTTTTGAGGTTTTTGTGAGGTTGAGAGTTCTCTAGGTTTGTGAGTGCTAGTGTGGGGATTGTCTATGAGTAAGGATTATTTCTTTCTAGTGGAAATCCATCAAGGAGGCTGCCATATCTTGGAGATTTGCAAAGTGTTCTCCAGCCGCTTGAAGAGGATTCTCCGCAGGACCCCAGGTAGGGTCTGAATCTAGGACGAACTCTCTATTCTTCCTGTGTGTATTATGAATGGGTATGATATGTTATTGGAATTGAATATGATTTATAAACTATGAGTTAGAAGGAAATTTGAATGCTATGTTTTCTGTGTGATCAAACTATGCATCCAGGAATTAAATTTATGAGTGTTGTATAGTTTTTGTTGTAAAATCTTTCTTGATGGTTTAGGAATACTTTAGATTGATTGTGATGGTTTATCTTACTGTTATTATATGGAATTGGAATTTTAGGAAGAAATAGGAAGAGTTAGGGAGTTTTAGGAAAGAGATGTAGTCATATTTCCCTATTTTTGGCTTCTACAGGCTCTTCTATGATTTGTAGTTTTTAATTTGATTTAATTTAGTCTGAGGATTAGTTAATGTCAAGGATGTGTTTTGGATGTGGTACTGAGGTCCCTACATCAGGTTGACCTCAGGGAACCTTTCCCAGGCACTCTCCATGCCTTAAAAAGTCATTTTTTGGCCTTTTCGGGTAATTTTGCATTAATTTCATAAAAGTGTCCTGCAATGTTGTATAACATTGTATTCATACTCATACAACACTTGGTTAAATGTCATATGGGAATGCATACATTGTTGCATGGGTTTAAAATCATTTTTAGTGTTTTCAGGAAGTTGAAAATTTGATTTCATGAAAGTGTTTTGCAGTGTCGTATGACATTGTAGTCATACCCATACAACACTTGGTCAAATGTCATATGGGAATGCATACATTGTCATATGGGATCATATACAAATTTGTTTGGAGTTTTGAGGGTTTTAGGGGTTCAGATTTGCAAAATTCATGGTAGGATTTATACAAATATAACATTTAAGTATAAGTTTGAGATAGGTTTCAGCTTCATAGGAGTTAAGATGCAGATTATAGATTTTGGAGATTTCCAAAAAAATCAGACTTAGCCAAATTTCAGGCACATGAGTTTTCCATAGTTTGAATGTTGTTTTAATGCATGTGGAAGTTTGTATCACCTATGTATGTTCATTACTTATTTTTTTGAGGTTATATTGTTTACTTATGATGCTTTTGCACTTGGCATATACCTAAGCTTAGTTTATGAGGCTAGGACTCATCTCAGTGGCTTATGTGCACGGGAGGGTTCACTAGACCTATAAATAAGCTGTGGAAAGTTTTACTTATGCAAGTGGAAATTTTTATGTTTTTATTTGAGATGTCTTGTGATATAAATTCTTCCAATGGTTCCTATTATGTATATGGCTAAGGTTAGGACTCGCTCTGAGGGCCTGAGTGCGCAGGGGAGTTTCCTAAACTTATGAATTAGGACTTGGAAGTGTTATCTTGTATTTGTGGCCTGTGATGGGGTAAGGGAATAGGACCCCTAAGTGAGTGGCTTGCCATAGGTGTTGGAACCCTAAAGTGGTTGCTAGATGATCCTATGGGTGGGTTGTAAAAAGTGATAACCTTAAAAATTAACCTAGGAAGGGGGGATTCAAAACATAATGAAAGAAAATATAATAAAGGCCACACAGACTTGATTGGAGTACTAAGACTAGGGTTAACTGCCAGGATGGATCCCTATTGATAAAGGGGGGACCGAGGTTACATGATTTCTAGGAAGGATCCCAATATATAGGTTGTGTGATGACACTCACTTAGGTGGTCTCCTAGAACCTTAACCTCAGTGTTATAGTATGATGATATTTTATGTGCCTTATTCTTGTTCTTTTGAGATTTGGTTTATTGGTGTTTTGAGACTTAGATTGCCTTAAGGTCTTGAGAGTACCTTGGTTCTATCTCCTAGCACATGGGGTGGAACTTCACCAATTTCACATGGATGGGTGGAAAAAATCTTTCAAGGTATTGTTCTTGGTTCATGTCGTGGCTTGGATTCTGAGTTATTTAGTGGTGAAGTTTTGTTCTTGTATCATGTATCTCTATCTTTTAAAATAAAGGTGTAAAGATGTAATTTAATCCTTTGGGAAACTTGGTGTAATTGTCTTTCTGTATGCCTTTGGGCCATGTGTAGCAACTGTAATTCTAATTATGTTGTAAATAGAAATTGTAAGAAAGAAAATATGTATATGGGTAAGGGTAGTATTTAGGGATCTCAACAAGGGAATTGAATGTTGGTAAATCAAGCATGGATTATGTTTAAGTAATTCCTACCCTATCTCTCTTGAGTTTTAAATAAAATTGAAAGTAATGATTCTATGTAAGCTTTTGCAAAGCACTTATAGTTGTAAACTTCTTAAGGAATACTCGTTTTGATATGTGGAATGGTGAAAAGATATGCTAAGGGTTTAAGGGTATTTCTAGGTGAAATAAAAAGGGTAAAAAAAATGTATGGTATTGGAAGTAGTAATAAGATGTGATCCTTAAATGTATAAGTTCAATGTGTATGATGTAAGGTTATTTAAACTAGGTTTTAATCTCAATTCTTAAATGGATATATACAATGATATAGATGATAATTTGTGATAGTTAAACTTGTGATAAAGATGATTTAGAGAATTGTTTATGATTGGTTAGAAATAGATGGTTAAGTACTTTACACTCTTTCTATTTTGATTTTAAAGCAAAAATGGAAAGTAAGGACTTTTAATGGAAAGCTTATTTATGTATGCAATTAAGTTGAGCATAGATATGGTTAAGGAGTAAACCATTAGGAAATGATAAATATGCTTAGTGGATAAGATAAGTAATGTGTGCTTGTTTCACTTCTAAAAGTAAATTACATTTTATTTTGGTAAAGAAAATTAATTCAACTAGCTCATTAATGTAATTGCTTTTGATGTGAAATGGAATTAGTGTCTTAATGTAAATTGAAGTTGAAATGGAAATAAAATTTGTTAGATTAAGTAATAAAACAAAATAATTGAAAATGGTAAATGAATTCATTAAGGGAACCTTAAGGAATTTTCTTGTGAATGGTAATGATGATATGTTAGAATTGTAAGGAAACTCAGGTGCGGAAATAGCTTCCTACGCTAATCTCTATAGGAGAGTATTGTGCAAATTCTTTTAAATCCTTACAATTTCAGATTCGTTAACTACTTTAACAAAGATATTGAAACCACATACCATACATATAGAAAAATGGAGAATGACACAATGATATACCCTGGGGAAACCTTTCGGTAAAAACCCCAGCACTCCAAAACCTGCACAATGTATTGATCAAAACTATTACAGCTTACAATACACTTGCAATGCAAGTTCTTTCAGAAGATTTCTTAACCCTTGAAGACAAATCACGGTAGCATAAAATGTTCCAACAATACACTCACATCACATCTCTTCACAACCCTAAAAAAAGCTCATATCATGCGCTTCACTTTTTAGGGCTACTCCCAAAGATAATCATATTAGGGTTTTACCATTCTCTGAGAAAATAGGAACCCCAAAAAAAAATTTGAGGGGATGCCCCGAACCCCACGATTGGGGAAGAGTGTATAGTACTCAAATTTATCAGTTGCCACATGTCTTCACCTATCATTGAATCTTCCTGACATAGCTCTTACGTGTCATAGGAATCCATCATAACTGTTTTAGCCATGATCTCCTTACACACAATTCAAGATGCTGACACATCAACATTATTTGCAAGAAATAAATTTTACAAAAAAAATAATAAGAATAGGAATTATCCAAGGTTGAGACACCTTA
Organism: Chamaecyparis obtusa; assembly: GCA_027943335.1. Lineage (NCBI taxonomy): Eukaryota > Viridiplantae > Streptophyta > Pinopsida > Cupressales > Cupressaceae > Chamaecyparis > Chamaecyparis obtusa. Next base: position 1,306,795 of record BSBK01002737.1, on the reverse strand, counting down.
TTCCTAACAAGAATTTTAGAAAAAATTTGTTAGTTGTAACTTTAGGTCATAGACCTGATTCCTTATGGGTTCCTTGGCGGGGACATTACAATATTACAACTCCCAATGAACTAGGAAGCTTGTAGAGGCAAGGAGGTGTGGGAAAATGTCTTAGAATATGTTATTTCACTTGTTTCAACCTTTACTTCACCCATTCTTACTACCAATCTAGTAGTTCCTTTGGAAAATAGGGCTACAAGGAAATGACATAATTAGGCCTCCTCTCCAAGAAAATAGGACTTTAGCCTTGATCTATCCCAAAGGACCCTACAAATAAATTATGGATCCTTGCTAGATAAGGTAACACCTTAAGTATTTTAGAGGTTTTGGGTCCCTCCCTATCCATACAACCCCCTTACTAAAAATAGGTCTTTTAGAGGAGTTTTAGGCCTTCTCTGAACTAGTGAAGTAAAAGATGACTTTCCTTGATCAAATGGATTGATCAGCTCATGTGCTTACATCCAGGTCTTGGTAATGACCATACGCAAGACCCCAAACTACTATCATTGATGCAAGAGCATCTAGGGTGTAAGAGAAATCTTGCATCATCCAAAAATATTTCTATTTTTATGTTCAATAAGGGCTATCTTGTGCAGAGCTGCTATTTATGGGAATTTTCTATTTTTAGTAAGTTGGTCATACGATCTTGGAATTTTCTGATTTTACATGTGGAGGTTCATCTCAGTCATATCAACCTGCCAGTAAAGTTTCATGGCCAGATTAGGTCTAGTTTTGAAGATGTTGAAGATTTTTGGTATTGGCAGCAAGGTACAGAAACTTTGAACTCAATTTTGAAGGCTTTAGAGGCCCTAGATGACGTCAAAAATTTGGGTGACAGGCGCTTGCACAAGTCAAGCCTGTAGAGTGCTTCGTGGCCTTTTCGAAATGGGGTTATAATAGTCCATCGGGTCAACTGGTGATGACTTATGGTCTCTGAAAGTTGGGTCACCTGAAATGGTAGAAAATAATTTTCCTTCAAAAATTTTGTTTGGGTTTCAAAAGTTTTTTTGAGCCAACTTAGATGTAATAAATTGAAAAATAAAATAATTCTAAGTTTGGTTGGCCCTAAGGGCTAAATTTCTAGAACCTTCTCAGGCGGTGGAAAATGCCTATATAAGGAAGGTTGTAGTGTTGTCTTAGGCAATTCAGGATAGTTCTAGGTAGTAGATCTAGGTATTGATTCGAGACTTTGTCCTACAAAATATTGTAAGGGAATGCCCATGTGGCTTTGCATATTGTAATTCTAAAAGTTTGTAATTCCACATTTGTGGAGATAATAAGAAGCAAATTCTGTATTCTTGCATATTGTTGTTGTTTCTCTATTTATGTTATTTGTTTTTGGTATTAAGGGGAGCACCCTTCCTCAATCATTTAGCTCCCATCACTCGTCTACAATCTATATTGCTGCTTCACTCAATCCTTGCTTCACTCAATCCTTCCAAGTCGGGCTTAGCATGGCTCGCCTAGGGCTAGATTGTAAAAATTCTTAGCATGCATTCTAGGGCCACTCCTTCCATGTATGATACATACATGGGGTCTAATCACTAACCCAAAAATGTCATACAAATTGAATAGTGGGATAGTGAGTTAGACCCTCATTTGTGCAAGCTCCTCTATAGAAACCAGAGAACTGGGAGTTTTAGAAAAGATTAAACTAGACAAGGTAAATATGAATGAAACCCTAAAATAATTATAGAAATAGAAAGTAGATCAACACAAAAACACTACACATTAACTAAGAGATCTGATTCAGACAAACATTCCTTCCATTAACTCATTGTTCCATCAAAATCAATACAAACTAGACTGTGCACACACACTCAGAATAGATCTTCCATACAATACGACCTCCAACCTCAGGATATGAGCCCAAAAAAACATAAATAGTCTTAGGATCCGCTTAGGAAAGGTTTAGGACTCTTAACCATTAGTTTAGGTCTTGAGGTTAATTAGACTGAGCAACTTTTCAAAAGTTGCAAAAGTTGCTAAGAAACTTTTACAACAATGATGACAAATTTTTAAACTTGCTTCCCCAAAGAGCTTAGGAAGCTAACAAGGGGTCCTAGGCTCTATCTAGGCCCTCACAAAACATATCCATGCTTAAAACCTCAAAATAAGACCTAGCATTATATCCTAGTAGAATATCCCATATTGGGCAAGTAAGACTCATTACTCTACCTAAGACCTTCTAGGACTACATATCCCAAATAGATCCCATACACATGGTCAACATGACTTTAGGGAAATCCAACACACAAAGACTTAAAAGAAAAAGAAAGAAGGTGCTCCTGCACCACTGAATTTTTCTTGTAACTTGTTCCATTTATTTTTTTTGTTAAGTCTTGTCATAGATCTTCATCTTGAAATTTCATAACTGTAGATCTCTTCTAACTAACTCTCCTCATCATCATGATCATCAAGCACATCATAGCTAATCATTAAATGTCAATTCTATCCATATTTTATATATTTGTCTTGCTCGGTGTCCTTCATTAAAATTTTAGTTACATCGCTCAGTGCCTAAATATTCCTACTTTACTTAGTGACCTATCTTTTTACCTTTACCTTACCGAGTGAATTTTCCAGCTCGGTAGCCAAAACAACTTTACTTATCAAATTATCAAATCTTAATCACCATGCTTTAACAACTTAACATACTCATATGTTAGGTAGAAAATAATTATACCAGCATAATCAAATAATTTTCCAATCTATATTAGTTTCCCATTTAAGTTCTACAACTTCTCAACTTCTTATTTCTTCTTCTCCTTAACTCATTCATCTTATATCATTACCGAATGATATGGAAACATAATATAAATCAGAAATCAATTGCTTGACATTAATGACAAGACTATATCTGATCTAATCTTTCTACTATCATGTATTCCTCTAATGTTGGTTTGTCTTCATCATCAGCTCCATCAGATAATCACTCTTCAACATTGTTATCAGTTATGGTAATAGATATGATTGGTTTATATGGAGGGATGGGTGGGAAGTGGTCCAGTCACTTGATTTAGGAAGAATGAGGGATAAAGGTTCAATAGGTTTTGTTGGATGTTGTTGGAATTGGTTACTAATGTTGTTGTCATTCATTTTTTGTCACTAATTTCAACATATGTTTCTATGAAGAGAATACACTAGTTATTACAGTGTACGAATACTGTATGGTTGATTCAGAATGAGAAAACATAGGTTTGTGTATAAGGAAGTGTTGTGATATTATATCTAAGATCGAATTCTGTAATATTTCATATTGGTTGAGTAATAGAAGATTTTGTGAAGACTGGTCTCTAGACTGTGATAGTGGAATTTGACATAATTAGTCTCTATGTTTTGAGTGTATCTTACAAGTGATGTGGATTCAGTGTATGTGAGCTTAAGGGATGTCAGTTGATATATTGAGGAATGTTTTTTGATCTTAGCAAGTCATGGGAAGCATGATGATGTCATTTGTGGTGTGTATTCTAGAGGAGACCTATTTGGGGCTGACTTCAGAGTTGTAGCATGTATTATGGATAGCGAGCATGGATTAAAGATGTTGGACCTTAATTGTTGAAATGTAATTACTGTATAATTTTTATAGATACCGTGTGTATCTTAGCAAGGGGTTATTTAATTATTTGAATATTAGGAAAGCCTAATTGGCCGACCTGATCATTTTTTGTAATAGGGTATATATGTAAGATCTTTTCTTTTGAAAATATGGGTAGTGTGTAAGAGTTTTAAAAGATGATTGTGGAAGCTATGAATTTGTATCTGTTGGATGTAGATTAGAGGATAGTTTATACTTCATTGGAATAAAACAAGGAAAGATATTTTCTATCAGATAGTTCACAAGGATTGTGTACTTCCTTTATATACACTTGTGTTGCAAATAGTGAGTTCTAGAGGTGGACATAACCTTCTTTGGGTAGTAAGCATACATTTATTTGACTCCTAACAAGGTTTGTCCTTTAACAGGGACTGTGTACTCTAATATTTTAATAAGCTCCTAACATGGCTAGATCTTTTAACAAGGATACTATACTCTCAGTACATCATTTGTGGGTGCTAATTCCCACTGGGGTTTTTACCTTTAACAGGGTTTCCTTGACAACAAAATATTGTGTTATTGTGTTGTCATTTACTATGTTATCATTTGATACAGTGTATTTTTTGTTTAAATAATAAAGTTTAATAATCTATCTCACAACTAATTCACCCCCCCTCTCAGTTGTGTTGGTGGACTGTTATTCCTAACAATTGGTATCAGAGATACTAGCCCTTAGAGAGAAATATTAACATCTTGAGGTGATCTTAGAGATGGAATTCTATAGGATGGATAGTCTAAAATTTGATCCTGAAAACTTTGACCATTGGAAGAACAAGATGCGAACGCATTTTCTATGTTTCGGTATTGAATACTAGATCATCACAAAGAATGAGGTAACCATGAAGACTCAAGATAAATTAGATAAAGCTATTGATGAAGAAAATAAGATATTTTTATATAAAATGGTCACAAGGGAAGCACTGATTAGTGCACTTTTTGAAGGATAATTTACTGAGGTGAAAGATCTAGATTCAGCACACAAAATTTGGGGAAGATTAGAAGCATTATATGAAGGAGACAAGTTTACTAAGAAAGAAAAGTTATAGAACTAGAAAACAAGTATGGAGAATTTGAAAATGAAAGATGGTGAAAATATTAGGGCTTATGTATAGAGAGTTACTGAGGTTTTGATTGGAATCATAAATTATGGAAGCACTTATGAAGAGGAAGACGTCATTGCAAATATTCTTAGATCATTGACACCTGTTTACAAGACCAAAGTACAGACTATAGAAGAGATTATACCTTTGACTACAAACTTTAGCAGAGAGATGTTGATTGTAAAGATAACTACCTTTGAGGCTTTAGAGATGGGAGATTCTTTACCTAGAGTTGAAACAACATTTAAGGCATCTACACACAAAAAGACATTATCTAGAATTACAAACACCACTAGTGATGATATGAAAGAAGAGCTTGGTGAGTATGCTAATGAATGGGAACAAATACAGGAAGGAGAAAGAAAGCTAGATGAAATTTTTGCCCTGGTCACTAGAAGATAAAAGAGAGGTAAGGGTAAGTTTGAAGGAAAGTTACCTTTGAAATGTTTTTCATGCAATAAGATAGGTCACTTTGCATCTAAATGTCCTACAAGAGTTCCTAAGCATAAATCTAAGTTTTACAAACATAATTATTCAAAAGAAAAAGAATGTTATTATGGTAGTGAAGGTTTTTTTGATGATGATTTTGATAGTGAGGAGATTAGATTTATTGCTATCAAATATGAAAAACCATTACATGAGGAAAGAGCTTTAGTGTTACATGTTGATAATAAATCTAAATGGGTTATAGACAATGGTTTCTCACGTCATATTACTAGAGATAAAAATAATTTTTTTAAACTAAATAATTATGATGGTGGTGTTGTGAGATTTGGAGACAATGTTCCTAAGATTATCATTGGAGTAGGATATATTTCTTTGGATGGAAAGACTAATAATGACAATGTACTACTTGTTGATGGACTTAAGCATAACTTGTTGAGTATTGGATAGCTGATGGACAAGGGTTATCAATTGAAATTCATTGATGGGAAATGTTTTATCAGAAGTAAGATAGGAAATTTGATTGCAACTAGTACTAAATATAGAGGTAATGTATTTGAGTTAAATACATCTGAAGCTTCTTGTTTTGTTGCAAAGATAGATGACAGTTGGTTATGGCACAAAAGGTTTTTTCATGTTAATTTTGATAATATTATGAAGGCAAGCTTGACTAATGTAGTGAGAGACCTACCTAAAATTGTAAAACCATCTAACACTATGTGTAGAGAGTGTGCTATGGGAAAGAAGACTAGAAGTAGTTATAAAAGAAAATCATATTCAACAAAAGGAAAGTTGGATCTGGTACATATAGACCTATGTGGACCTAAAAGGACAAGATCATACTATGGTGAAAGGTACTTTATAATTTTCTTTTATTACTTTTTTAGAATGATGTGGATTACTTACTTAAGAGAGAAATTAGAAGCATTTGAAAAATTCAAGAAAGTCAAAGAAAAAGTAGAGAATGAATCAGGCTTAAAGATAAAATGTTTGAGATCAGATAGAGGTGGAGAGTTTACTTCAAATCTATTCAATTCATATTGCAAAGAGCATGGAATACATAGACAGACATCTTATCCTAGGACTCCATAGAAAAATGGGATAGCAGAGTGAAGAAATAGAACAATATTGGGTTTTTCTAGGACAATGTTTCTAGAAGGAAATGTATCTCATGTACATTGGAGAGAAGCTGTCGAGAAAACCATATACACATTGAACACAATTCAAATTAGAGAAGGTACAAGTAAGACCCCTTATGAATTGTGGTTTAATCATACTCCTACTATAAAATATTTCAAAATATTTGGAAGTAAATGCTATATCAAAAGTGATGATGAAATAGGGAAATTTGATGCTAGAAGTGATGGAGTTTTTCTTGGTTATTCTACTAAAATAAAGGCTTACAAATGTTTTAACCTGAGATTGAGAAAGATGATTGAAAGTAATAATGTGAAGATGGATGAAAATTTTCACATACAAGAGAGAATGTATACTTGTTATCAGAATATCGAAATCAAGGAAGTTGCTACTACAAAAGAAGAATAATATGTTGAGATTGACTGTGAGAATGAGATTTGTGATGATGACACAAATGAAGTTACTAAGACTCCTAAGACTCTGAGGTATGTTAAGAAAAACCATCCTAAAAATTAAAATATATGTAATGCAAGTCAAGGAGTGATGACTAGATCAAAGACAAGGGAAGAAATTTGTTTGATTTCTCAAGTTGAACCAAAAAATATAGATTAATCTTGTAGAGATGAATCTTGGATCAAAGTTATGCAGGAAGAGAAAGATCAGATAAAGAAAAATAACACTTGGGAATTGGTTCCTAGACCTAAATACAAAAATGTAATAGGAACTAAGTGGGTTTTTAGAAACAAAATGAATGAAGAAGGAATTGTTGTAAGAAACAAAGCAAGACTAGTTTGCAAAGGCTTTTCACAACAAGAAGGCATAGATTTTGAAGAGACATTTTCTCCTGTTGCTAGGTTGGAAGTTGTAAGACTATTTATGGTTTATGCTACACATAAATACTTCAAGGTATATCAGATGGATGTAAAATATTCATTTTTGAATGGGGATCTTGAAGAGGAGGTATATATAGAACAATTTGATGGATTTCCTCTGACAAAATATGAAGACACAGTTTGTAAGTTGAAAAAGGCACTGTATGGACTAAAGCAAGGACTAAGGGCTTGGTATGCAAGGTTAGACAAGTACTTACTTCATCTTGGATTCAAAAAAGGTAATGCTGACAATAATTTTTACTTAAGAACTAATCAAGATGGAATTTTGATAATAGAATTTTTTGTTGATGATATTATTTTTGGAGGCAATGATGACATGTGTAAGAAGTTTTCTAAACAAATGGAGACTGACTTTGAGATTTCCATGATTGGAGAGATGAAATTATTTCTTGGACTGTAAATAAACCAGAGCAAGAATGGCATTTTTATTTCTCATACTAAGTATCTTAAAGAAATGTTGAAAAATTTTGGAGTGGAAGACTGTAAACCTATTGGTACACCAATGGTGACTAGCTATAAACTAACAAATATTGATGAGACCAAGATTTTTTTTTAGACCAAGTATAGATCAATGATTGGAGGATTACAATATCTGACTCACTCTAGACCAGATATTGCTAATGTTGTTGGAATTATGGCTACATATCAAGAAGATCCTAAAGAGACACACCTGGATGTTGTGAAAAGGATATTTAGATACCTGAAAGGAACACTGGAATATGGCTTATGGTATGGTAAAAATGATGACTTTGAAATACATGCTTATACTAATATTGATTGGGCAAGAAACATTGATGACTAAAAGAGTACTAGTGGAGGTGTATTTTTCCTTGGGAAAATGTTGGTTTCATGGTTAAGTAAAATGCAGGATTGTATAGCTCAATCTACTATTGAATCTAAGTATGTTGCTACTACTATTAATTGCACTCAGATATTTTGGATGAAAAAAATTCTGAAAGATATCAGAATAACTTTTGTTGAACCTATGGTTATCCATTGTGATAACACTAGTACACTGAATATGTCAAAGAATCCTATGATGCATTCTAAAACTAAGCATATTTTTATTTAGTATCACTTTTTGAGAGATAAGGTAGCAGAGAAAGAAAGAAGGCTGGAATACATTAGCACAAAGGACCAGATAGAAGACATCTTTACAAAGTCATTTCCAAAAGATGCCTTTGAGTATCTCAGAGGCATGCTTGGGGTGAAAGACCCTCCTAGTGAGAATTAAATGATGCACTTGGATGCATCAATCCAAAGGTCTTCAAAGCTCTATCATTTTATGGACTTGATGTATGGATTTAGTCCTCAGGGGGAGTGATCGATGGAACCTTACATAATACATTTGGGTGATTCAGCACCTGGTTGATGAAGACTAAATAAAAGACATTTGATGACTTATGACACCCTTTTCCATTATTGTCAAAGGGGAAGAGTTCACTATTTGGGAAAAGAGGTATTGTGAGAGTACTTTTAAGTTGATGGATTTTTCCATATGTTTCCATTAATGCCAAAGGGGGAGATTGTTGGATATTTTTGTAATTGATTACTAATGTTGTTGTCATTCATGTTTTGTCATTGATGTCAACATATGTTTCTATAAAGAGAGCATATTGGTTATTACAGTGTATGAATACTGTACGGTTGATTTAGAATGATTGAACACAAGTTTGTGTACAAGGAAGTTTTGTGATATTATATCTAAAATTGCATATTGTAATATTTCATATTGGTTGAGTAATAGAAGATTTGGTGAAGACTAGTCTCTAGACTATGATAGTGGAATTTGATAGAATTAGTCTCTCTTTTTTAGTGTATCTTACAGGTGATGTGGATTCATTGTATGCGAGCTTAAGGGATGTCAGATAATGTATTGATGAATGTTCTTTGATCTTATAAAGTCATGGGAAGCATGATTATGTCAGATGTGGTGTGTGTTCTAGAGAAGACCTATTTGGGGCCGACTTCATAGTTGTAGCGTGTATTATAGATAGAGAGCATGGATTACAGATGTTGGACCTTAATTGTTGAAGTTTAATTGTTGTATACTTTTTATAGATACCATGTGTATCTTATCAAGGGGTTATGTAATTATTTGTATATTAGGAAAGTCTAATTGGCTGACCTAATCATTTATTGTAATAGGGTATATATGTAAGATCTTTTCTTTTGAAAAGATGAGTAGTGTGTAAGAGTTGTAAAAGAGGATTGTGGAAGCTGTGAGCTTGTATCTGTTGGATGTAGAGAAGATGATATTTTATACTTAATTAGAACTGTTCAAGAAAAGATAGTTTCTATCAGACATTTCATAAGCATTGTGTACTTCCTTTTTATACACTTGTGTTGTGAATAGTGAGTTCTGGAGATGGACATAACCTTCTTTGGGCAGTGCGCCTACATTTATTTGACTCCTAACAAGGTTTGTCTTTTAACAAGAACTGTGTACTATAATGTTTTAATAAGCTCCTAACAAGGCTAGATCTTTTGACAGGGATACTATATTCTTAGTACATCATTTGTGGGTGGTAATTCCCACTAGAGTTTTTACCTTTAACAGGGTTTCCTCGACAAAAAAATATTGAGTTATTGTGTTGGAATTTATTGTCTTATCATTTGATTTTGTGTAGTTTTTGTTTATAGTATAAATTTTAATAATTTATCTTACAACTAATTCACCCTCCCCCCCCCTCTTAGTTGTGTTGGTGGACTATAATTCCTAACAGGTTCAAGTGAAAAGATATTGGTATTGTCCTCATCATTCATGAATGAATTAGAGAGATCAAGGAAGTTATCCTCCATAGAGAGTTGTCAATCATGAGTTTCCCTAGAATATTTAGAGGATTTTAGATGAGTATTATGTGAATCTAATCTAGACATTCAATTCCAAGGACTAAGTCCCTCTTCTAGTGGTAGAAGTGCATGAATAGGAACCGACTCAATCCTAGACCTTCCTAAATTCTGTGAAGCTGTCATAAGATGAGTTCTTATATACCCATGATTGGATTGATTAACTAAAGTTTCATTGTGATTATGAGTAGAGGGCCTAGGATCCATAGGAATAACTTCCACATAAGGATGAAAAGGATCTTCATTGTCAGCTTGATCTTGAGAGTTTGAGCTTTCCCCTATTTCAAAGATTGTAGCAGGAGAATATCTATGTATGAAAATAACTTGTATGTCCATAGTACCATATGATAGTGAGTCCCACTCATATTTAAGTGATTTTGTTTCACTATTGTGATATTGTATGATATAATCAACTAGAGTAATTGTAGGAGGTATATTTTCATCATCACTTTCTTCTTTTATAGTAGGTATATTTTCAGTAGCAAGAGCTTGTTCAGTAGCAGTAGCAGAATAGTTGATAATAGGCATACACTGAGGCATATCCAAGATGTGGGAGATGTTAGCTAATTTCCTTCAATCAGGATGTGTGTGATTAGAGTCATTGATATGTTCAGTAGTAGTAGTACAAGTAGTATTAGTAGCAACATCTGTAGGAGTAGGAGTCTATTCAAGACCATGTTTTGTTGGACCCATGGGAACATTTTCTTGAGGAGCTTCAAATGGAATATAAGGCTCTCCCTAATAGTATGGATTATAATTTTGGATATTTAAGAGCCTTTCATAAGTCATGGGTTTACTTTCTATTTCTTCTTCATTAGCTATATCCTCATATGGGTGAGCACTGCAACTAGGTTTGTCAAAATTATGTTCATGATAGCCAACACCATTCTTATCTTTAGGATTTTTTAATTTAGCATGTAGAGGTTCAAGAAGACCTTTTCCTTTTCCAAGATGACTTTTTCCATCATATCCCATATTTTTCATAAGTTGGTAGCCCACACCAAAATTTCTAGGTGAAATTTTAGCATGTTTTAGTTCTTGTTTAGATTCTTCTCAGCTCTTGTAGAGTCTTTGTAAGGTAGCACTTTCTTCCCTTTCTAACTCTAGGGGAATTTTAGCTTTAACCATTCCAATACCTTCATGCATAAAATGTGTTATTGTAGCTATAGGAATGAATGAGGGAGATTATTTTCCATAATAATTTGAAGAGAGTGGAAGAGTGTCCACTCGATAGTTTCTCATACTAGTAGGTATGACAAGTATTCTTTTCCATAGTATGATGGAGTTTCTTTTGTGTTTGGTTCTTTAGGAATTGATCTTTCTTTTTTGTGAGGAACCATTTAATATGCTTGTTTATGATTTCTATAGATGTACGTTGAGTCTGTAGGAATAGTAATCTCAATTCCATCATGAGGGAATTTAATTCATTGATGGTATGTAGAAGGAATGACTTTCATTGCATTGATCTAGGGAAGACCCAAAAGTATTTTGTATGCCAAAGGTATATCCAGGACTTGATAGATGAAATCCCATTGAATATGACCTACCTGAATAGGTAAGACTACCATTCCTTTAGAAGAACGTTCATCTTGATCATATGATTTGATCTTTATTTTGTATCGGGGATCAACAACATGTTCTGACCAACTGAGAGCTTTAACCAAACTAAATAAGAAGATGTTCAAACCCAAGACTCGTCTATCAAAAATTACTTAACTCTATTCTTATGGATAGAGAATTCAATATGGAGGGGCTATGAGGATGGATGATAGATTTGTCATCTATTTCAGATAAAGTGAGATAAGTAGTTGAAGCAAGGTGACCGATCATGGACTGGAACTTATCAATGTCTAGGTCCTTAGTTACATCAGCCGCAAGAAGGGCTTGATCAATAATATTCCTATGAGTAGGAGATATTTATAGTAGCTCAAGTATAGAGATCTAAGATGAAGTATGTTAAAGTTGGTCAACCAGGTTGTAGTCTTGTAAAGCTGATGAGGGAGATGGTTTAAATGTTGAGGTTTTTTCTTTCTTAGGAGAAGAGGAGGAAGATGAAGATTCTCCTGGAGGAGTGAATTTTTCTTGAGAGTGGGTTGTCACATTAGATGATTCATCTTTAGCTTTTTCCTTAGTATGATAAGAGGATTCAAGCATGTTTATCATATTGTCACTATTAGAGTAGGTGTAGGAAATCTTATTATCCTTTGCCTTAGAAGAATCCCCTTTTTCAAATTTAGGAAAAGGCTCCTTGAAAGTCTTATGATCATTGTTCTCTTGTGGGGGGTCAACCACAATAGTCTTAGTATCAATTAGATCTTGGATGGGATTTATAAGCTTCATACTTTCATTAGTCTTATGGAATTTTTTGTGATGATAATCACAATAGTGGTTGTTGTTCAACCATTTAGGCTTTATCTCAGGATCATAGGGTCTTGATTTATCAAAAAAATTGATAATCTAATTGATCAAAGGCATCTTCAAAGCATTTTCAAGTTATTCTCAGAGATAAGTGAAGTTTATTTTAGGCTTAAAGGCCCAAGGCTTATCATTTTTAGCTTTCACAATGGTAGATAGATTGAAAGTTGCCTCTTTAGGTTTAGCAGTGGTAGACATTGAAGTAGTACCCACAATTTTGTTATTGAAGACATCCTTGGTTTTGTTCCAAAATTTATTCTTATCCTTTTTATGTTGGCTGTTAGAAGAGGATTTATTCTCTTTAGATTGAAGAGTGATATTTCCCTTACAAATAAGGACATCCTCTATGAAAATATATGATTCAACCAATTTATCAAATGAAGTGTGAGTTTGCATTTGCAATGTGTAATTTGTTTAAAGAACCAAATTATTGATGAATATATCAATCTTTTCAATCTCAAGAATCTATCAAGGATACTGTGAATAGATATTTCTCCTTCATCAAAGTAAAACCACAAAGGATTCTCCTTGATGTTGTTTGATGTTTCAAAGATAAAGCATAGTGATATTATGTTAGATGTTATAGGAGTATTTCTAGATAAATCTTTGCACTAGTTGGTCAAAAGATTTGATAGGAGATATTTTAGTGAACCACTCCATAGCTTGACCACTAAGACTCCTAGGAAAGAGTCTCATAAGATAAGTAGGTTCATGCAAGAACTCCATGCTTAATGCGCAAAACTTCCTAATATGGTCATGAGGGTCCTTGCTACCATCATACTTTTCATACTTAGGAAACTCAACTTTTTGAGGAAAAGAGGCATGTATAGATATTTGTCAAAAAGAAATGAGAATATAGCCTCAAGTTAAAAGGATGTTCTTATTTTTTATTTTTCATTTTCTAATCATAGCATTTGTTTCATCATTTCTTCCATCTATTTTTTGATGATTTCTATTTTAGATGGTTCCTATTTCTTTATCAAATTGTCGACATAAAAGTTGTGAGGTAGCTAAACTCCTTGCAAGGCCAAATGAAAGAAGTATTGATATTTTTTTGTACTTAGTGTCAACTTCATAAGTCTTTGTAATCACTCATCTTGTTGAAATCATAAGATGTCTTCCTCATTTATTTCCTTATCTGAATCAGCACCTAGCGAACCATGTGATCCAAGTCTAGTATGTTGAGAGCCATGTTGTGAGAAATGTCAAGAGTTGTGATGCTCTTGTTTTTCTTGTCCAAATTTCTTGTCACCCAATTGTTCTAGGAATTCCCCAATCCTCTTGTATTGATCTTCCATTATTGGATTGTAAGAAACACTATGTGCCAATCTAGGAGAGGATAAGGTAGATTCACTAGAGATATTAGCAAAAGGTTTAAAACCCCAAGGTATAAGATCTTCCTTAGATGACTTGTCAAAGGTAGCTTTGAGTTTCTTTCCTTCATGGATCTGAGATCTAGTTTTGACTGACATGAAAGTAGATTGTCAAAAGCCAAATAGGATGACTTAAAATGACTTGATGTTCAAGCTAGGTAAGTAAAAGTATTCACTTGTCCAAAGTGTAAAAGTGTAATAGATATATAAAACATAAATTTCCACAGGATGTCCAAGCTACGAGTAGATCCATGTGTATGAAACTTGTGAACAAGGAAAGATATGATAGAGCATCTAAGAGAGATAGTCAAAGAGATGGTAGAAAAGTGAATATTCTACTAGCCAAGAATGTAGTCAAGAGATCAAAGTAATATTTTCTAGCTAGAGGCAATTCCTAACATACTAGAATATACCAAATAACAAGATGAGCTAAGGATAACAATGGAGAAGAAATGTTGACAATGTTTGATCTTAGTCTAATAATTTGATTTAAAGGTTTTCATAGGTTGATTGACAAGTTTAGAGCATTTCCTAGACAAGGTTTGTTTTGAAAAAAAATAGTGTGAACAAGAAATACTTTTCAAATATTCCAACAAGGGACAAAGAAACCTTTTTGACACAAGTATACATGAGGTCTTGTAAGGTATAACAATATGTCAAGTATGTCAAGTGTATGTTCAAAAAGTGTTTTCAAAAGTCTTAGATCATTAAAGAACATCAAGCAAGCTACCTAAGGTCAAGAAGGAAGTGTTTCAATGTTTTCCCACAACTTGATACTCCTTTGGCTCACATAAAGTGATGTTGGATTTATCATGGAGTTGCATCCAAGGGAGTAAATATGGTGATTTTATTGGGGTGATCTAGGTAAAGTCCACTTGGATCAATCCTTACACAAAGGAAGTCACATGGCCAAAAGGATAGCCTCTAAGTCCTAAGGTGTTTAGTAAGAATCTATATTCTTGACTACCCCTTGTAGTTTCGCAAGCAAAATTAAGGCCTATAGCCCTACAAGCAGCCAAAATGCATAGTCTCGCAAGCAATATTTAGACCTCTTAGACCTATACAAAGTACAAAGTGAATGTACTCCCCTTATAGTCTCGTAAACAATATTTAGACCAAGAAGGCCCTACAAGTGCCCAATCAAGTGTAGTCTTTCTTAGCAAGATTTAGGCAACTAGGCCTTATACATGAAGAAGCATTAGGAATAGAAAATAGCCAAGTCTTCCCTCTCTTTAGATTGAAGGAATCTTTTGATTAGTGGGATGGAGCAGACAGGTTCACTTGTTCCCCACTTGGGTTATTCCCAAAAGATTGATCTCTTGCCAGGCCCTATAAAGGTAAATGCAAGAAAAGAAATGGATAGGTAGTGGAGGTCTAGATTTTTGATTTTCCATGAGGAAAAGATAATAATCTCCTACTCCATAGTGTCTTCCAAACACATCAAGCACATGTTCATTTCCAAAAGACTAATTGCAAATGATAAACTAAGTAGATCAAGATTTCTAATTTTCCAAAAGGAAAAAAGTATACTCTCCTACTTCTCCACCAATCATAAGACAAGAATCCTTCTAGTTAAGCTAGGTGCCTAGAAATCAAACATCGAAAAACACAAAGTTGATTTCTATCTCCAAGGAAACCTACAAGACAAATAGTATTAGTAGTTTCAAGATTGAGTTTTTTACAAGCGTCCCACATTGCAAAGCATTAGTAATCATGGAGGTATTGAGCTCTTTTGCAAGAAAATCCTAAAAAAGCACAAGTTAGGGCACAAAAATTATGAAAATGGAAGCAATAACCCTGCAAGACCAGTTGTTAGATGATGTTAAAAGAACAAAGAATCTGAAAATGTAAGGAAAATCAAGAATACTTTTTAATTTATAAAACATTACTTTTAAGATAAAGCTTAATTTTATATTAATATAGAAAGCATTCTTAGCTTTGGATATGAAGGATTATGACAAGGAATTGCTAAGATATTCTGATCTTGACAAAGATCTTTGAATAATATAGGAAGAGTACTTTTCTCTTGATTTTTAATAAGCTCTTTAGAGATGATGGAAGGAGTATCTTGATCTTTCTTGGGAGATGAATAAGATATAGGATGTGGAGGGATATTTTCTTGGAAGAGATGAATGGATATGAGGGGATCATCATGAGATTCTCAGGATATGATACTTTAGTCAACCATTGGATATGGATGGATAGTATCTTGATCTTGATTTTTAGTGATATTTATTTCATCAAACTTCAGATTGTCTTCTTGACATGGAACCACTTCTAAGGACATGGTAGTGTACACACTAAATAGTGCACTACTCTAAGTCATTAATTTCAAGGGAATCCATGAATGGGAAACCTTGAGAAAATGACCTAGAGCTCCCTAGGCATGGATTCACAAGATTGTTTGAATATTGCTCTCAGCTAGAGCTATTGAAGCATGCAACCTTGCTAGTAAACCACACAATGGGAGATTCAAGGAAGACAAGGGAAAGAATGCCAATATCCTCAAGAATCAATATGAGAATGCAATGCAATGCAAGCTAAGCTAAGAATGAAGATGCAAGCTAAGCTATGGAAATGAAAGTATTACAAACCCTTGCTAATTAAGCTATGTGAGCTAGTCTAAAGCATAAAGGAAACTAAGCTAGATGCCATGATAATGAAACTAAAAAGAAAGAAATGAAAATAGAATAGCATGTAAATATGAGAACTAAGAATGCTCCAAATCCCCAAAGCTCCAAAGTCACCTAGAAAACCTGCAGCATAACATTAGCATAAAAAGATGGATCCTAAAAATGAGAAGAGAGCTCTCCTTTTAAAGGAAGTGAGAAAGAGTGGACCATGGAGATTAAGAGGCAAAAGATTTAATCAAGGGTGGAGCTTGAAAGAGGAGAAATCCATGTGCACAAATATCCTCCAATGAGAAAATAAGAGTTGACTTTTGTATCCATATAAGACAAAAAGTGTTTTTTTTCTTCTTTTTATAAAATAAGAATAATGCTTTATTTGTGCAACTTAGGATAAGAGGAAAAGTGGGGGATTTTTATTTATTAAAAGGGGAGGAAATTCATTTTAAATAAATAAAGACTTTAGGATAAAATGGTTAGCCCAAGGAAAATAATCAAAAATGATAAAATAGGATTTGATCAAGGAAATTGATATAATTGATAAATGCTGATTTTTGAAAATATTGATTCAGAGATTTGATAAATTGTTGAATGGAGGCCCAAAGTCTAGGCGACCATTTTAGGATGTATACATTTTCCCCTCTTTGACTAATGTGAGATCGATTTGGGATCACATGCAGTCAAAGAATGAAATTAAAATGTGAGATTGATTTGGGATCACAAAACAATCCAGACATGTGTTTAACGGATGGGAACATATTTGGAAAAAGATTCACTGAAAGACAAGACCAACACCATTGCTGTTGAGTGATAATCAAGTCTAAGAGATAAGAATAGAAAGAAAAAACCATCACCATTGCTGTTAAGTGATAATCAAGTCTCAAAATAAAAATCTCAAGTTGAGCTAAAATGATAAGCTGAATCAAAAATTGAAGCTGATAGGTACTACCCCCTCAGAATCAGAATCAAAATTAGGTAGAGGAGAACAACAAATTGATAAACTTGATCAAGTGACTAGAAATCATAATTGAAAGTGATAGGATGATAGGATAACCATTAAGCAGTGAAAAACATGCCCCAGTTTGACTAAAAATATGAAGTCAAACCTTAGAGAGATGGATCAAGTGAAAATGAATGAAAGACTAGAAGGTTGAAAGAGATGGGATAGAGCTACCCCAACAAAGATCGAAGGATCAGGCCTCAAATTATCAGCCAACTATGTAGAAGATGGATAAAATTTGAAATGCAATTTTGACTATCAAGATGAACTTGGATTTTGATTTTGATCTTGAAAATGGATCCAGGATGTCAAAATTAGCTAGGGGTGCAATTTTCACCAAATTCTGAGGTGTTTTGAAAATTGGTCAAAAAGTCAAAATGCTATAAAAAGGGTGAAAAAGGTCATTTTCAAAATCATTTGACTTATTGTGATTTGAGAATTTTGAGAGCTTAGAGAGAGAAAATGGCCCAGCAAGTAGTGATCTTAGTCCACAGGCATCGATTTGAGCACACCCGGTTGCACAACCAACCTCCACAGTATGCTGCCCCGGTATGTTTTCAGAAAAACTTGCCCTTTTTGAGTCATTATGAGTATTTATTGCAATTAAAAAACATTTTTTAAATTTTGAAAAATTTCAAATTTTTAATTTGGGTGAAAGATCGTACGATCTTTTGCAAGCATCGCACCCTTTGAGGGAAAATGTCGTGCGATACTTCATGGGTCAACATAGTATCGCACCGGCATTAAGTCCAGTATCGCATGATACCAGATGAAATGTCATGTGATACTAGGTGAAGTATCATACTTCAAGATACTATTGCATTGCTATAGGAAAAAGTATCATACGATACTTTATAAAAAAAATAGTATCACTTAGTTTAAAAATTTGACATGTTTTAGTATTTTTGAGAAAAATGACATGGGTCCTAGCAATGTTTTGCATTCTTAAGATATCTTGTACTAATTTTAGACATCCATCATGATATGTTCTAACATCTGGTTTGGATTGATGGCTTTCAAGAGTTCTTCCCAGCACTACTGGTCAGAGCGCTGAAGATTATTGGGCTACGGTATGTCCGAGATCTGGATGATCTATGTTGGACAGACTTGAGGGTGATGGGATTTGGCTACTTGCTGAAGTTGCCCCACATTCAAGCTGACCATGGGTTGTTGACTACGCTAGCTGAGAGATGGCATAGCGAGCACAACACCTTCCATCTACCTACTAGAGAGGCATCAATCACTTTGGAGGACGTCTATCAGATTCTTCGAGTGCTTAGCCATCGTGATCCTCTAAGTATAATCATGTTTATAGATAGTCATAGTTGTAAAGTTTCCATTTAATAGAAACTAACATGATTGTTTGTTGGCATAGGTATACTATGACTAGGATCCTATTGAGGGATGGCAGGCCATCCAGGGCATGTTCTAAGATGTTACTATTATAGACAGACACATCAGCTGGGATCGATTGATGGATGATTTTGGCAGGGACTTCCCAGTGTCATGTATTGTTGCTTCCATTATTGCATAGGCCCCAATCACTGATAGGAGTCAGAAGGTTTTTTCACTAGGATGGGGTAGATTGTTAGTAGATCTAGTAGCACATCCAAATGAATGGCATGGGTTCAGCCATATTGGATGATATGTACCATGAGCTCCATGAGATTATGTACCATGAGAGTAGGACATGGGCATGAGGTGCTATTATAGAATAGGTGTGGGCATGGGAGCACATCGCTATGGTGCATCCATGTGTATAGCTGAGGGAGAGGAGACATCCCTTCATCTACAAATATGCAAGATTCTTGTCACAGCCTCATAGCGGGGATGTGATATACTATAGGAGGATACTAGATGAGCTGACTTCCTTCCAGTGGTGACCATACAGACAGGTTGAGTCATGGGGTGATGCGGAGGATGAGATGAGCTATATGCTATGCAACCAGCCACTGGTAGGCTGACACCCAAATATTGTGGAGAGGTTTGTTATTACTTGGGTATGGAGGTAGTTCAGGTGGTAGCAGAGAGTGTCTACGGAGACTACTACATATGCCTAGGCTAGGGATGAGGAGGGTTAGGGCTGGCTACTAATGTTGGATTACCAGTAGGTAGTACAAGATATAGCATCCATATGGAGAGAGCCATGGGACTATCTCCCAGACATGGTAGATGTAGGGGCTGATGCAACTTATAGAGTAGAGCGGTGGTAGGCTCCATTTCCTAGGTTCCTGATACTTGATGCAAAGCCAACAACTCAGGGAGATGAGGGAGATGATGGGGATGGAGGAGATGGAGGAGGGAGAGGGAGAGGGAGAGGGAGAGAGACTAGTCATAGCTCTTGATCAGGTGGCTGAAAATGGCCATGGGGATAGTCTTCTATTGATGAGGGTGATGACAGGGGGAGGCCAGCTCACCACATTAGGCAGGATCAGCCTGTAGGAGGAGAGGACCTGAGAGCTAGGATCTAGGCTTTGAAGATAGAGATGTAGTAGTTATGCATCACCATAGTGGTTAGGGAGTAACAACTGATGGATCTAAGAGCTAAGATCAAGCGGTGGGATAGGGCCATACAGGTTGCTACAATAGAGTCATAGAGAGAGGTAGTGCGAGCAACATACTACCATGGGCTCTATATTTAGGCTATGCCACAGGGTCAGAGAGCACCACCCTACTCTACTATTGCTGGAAGATCTGATATGGTACTAGACATGGCACCACCTCCTCCACCACCAACACCACATGATGATGGTAGCGAGTCATAGGTCTAGGTCTTAGGATAGATGTATAGAGACATATCCTGGGATTGTATCTAGATTTTTGTATCTCACATTGTATCATGATATTTCTATATATATATGAGAATACTAGATTGGTGATATATCATCCATTTTTGTCCCACTTGTGATGGATGTATCATTTTTTTATATTGTCTTGTCATATTGCTCAAAATGTATGTTATAAATGCTCATGTATATTCTCTCTCATAGATGTATGTTTAATTCTCATGTGTATAATATAGACTTAGGTTTCAAAAATGATCTCTTTAGGATATATATATGATGATAAGATTAACCCCTTGTGATGACAAGAAGAGGATGTGATGTAAAAGACAAGGAGCAAAAGACATGATTGGGAAGAAGTGAAAGGTGAGTGTAGTTTGACTAATAAGTCCACGTAAGATAAAAGGAGAGCTCTCTCCATATGCAAAATGCAAAACTAAACTAACATGAACATAAGAATGCAAACTACTATGAAAAGTGGTTTACTTGCAAGGTCACAAAGCTTTTAGACTCTAATATTCATCATCAAGCATTATTGGTAGCATTGCAAAATCATACAATGCACACTAGTATGACTATGTGAATCTGAATATGATCTATATCAGATAGATATATGGGAATCCCACCTAAGCATCAAAGACATATAGATCAAGATGACTAGTGCAGTGAGATTTCCTAGGTTTAGTATAGCAAGATTATACTCACATCAAGACACAAGGAAAGTCAAGATGGATAGAAGTATGCACTTGTGAAAATATTTAAGGATAATACCTTGTAGATCCCAATGTCAAGTGGAACAAGCATAAATGCTAATGACAGTTAGGACCAAAAAAATATACCCACAAGCAAAAAAAAAGCAATAAAACATGTCCTCATGCCCCCAGTCGTCTAGCTCAGCATCATCAAAAACTATTAGGGAGAGAACACTCATCAAAGAAATCATCATAGAAAACACACAAAGAAATAAAGTCAAACAAGTCTCAGTGAGTCAAGTGTTTAAGTGCGTGTGTGTAGGTCATAGAATCGATCTTTGAGTATCACATTTGCCAGTGAGAGATACTATATCATGCTAGACTATGGGGTAAGATTATCTGATAAGTGTTGAGAAACACTTGACGCTAGGGTAGTGATGAAAAACATAGTTGGGGGTGGTGTTGAAAAACACCGTTTGAAAGATGTCTTAAAGATCAACGCATCCTAGAGACCAAAGCTAACACAGTTATGCCCCCTAGACAAAGACAAAGACAAATTCGAAACCAAGGCAACAAGGTCAAGGCATGATGGAGAAAGGCTAAGTGTTGAGGATGAGTGCTAAGAAACAAGGGTGCAAAGGCCTCAAGTAGCGCCTATTTCCAAGTTTTCACCACTTGGAGATTTTTTTGATTTTTAAATTTTTGTATTTTTGCTACCAAGGCGCCTGTTTCTAGGTTTTCACCAAGGCACTTTTTCTATTTTATTTTTTTAAAATTTTTTTTACATTTTTTAATTTTTTTTTTGTATTTTTTTTAGGACTTTATATGTTTTTTAGGATTTTTTTAGGATCATAAAATATGTACAAGCGATGCCCCCAAACAGAATAGGCATCATGGATAGAATTTCTTGAGGTGCAAAACATTGATAGGATCAGGGAGTTATTCCCCCTCTGGATCAGATAGTAAATAAGCACATGTACCAAAAGTAGCAGTAATGATGTATGGTCCAAGCCAATTAGGTTCAAATTTCCCCTTTTTCTCTCTATGTTGTTGGTTCTTAGGGTTTTCTCATAGGACAAGATCCCCTACTTGAAATTCTCTAGGGAAAACCTTCCTGTTGAATGCTTTGGACATACGCTTTTGGTAAACTCTCATGTGATCAAAAGATGCTTTATGCTTTTCATCTAGAAGTTCTAGTTCTTGTAACCTCATAGCATGGTAGTCTTCATTTGTCACTAGACCTTTAAGGGAAACTCTAAGAGAAGGAATATCCACCTCTAAAGGTAACACTGCTTCAGCACCATAAGTAAGGGAAAAAGGAGTAGCCCCTGTTGGAGTACGAATACTCATTCTATAGGCCCACAAGGCTAGATTTATCTATAGATGCCAATCTCTACCAGTCTTGTGAACTGTTCTATGGAGGATTTTGAGAATGGTCTTATTTGAAGCCTCTACTTGTCCATTTCCTTGCAGGAAGTAAATGGAGGACCAATGCTATTTTATCTTGAATTTCTTGCAGAGATGTTTAAGGTTCTTATTTTTAAATTGACCTCTATTGTCAATGATTATTTCAGAAGGCACTCCATATCGACAGATGATATGATTCAGAATAAACAAAGAAATTGTCTTACCTGAGGCAATAGAAAGTGGGACAGCTTCTACCCATTTGGTAAAGTAATCAGTAGCAGTGATAATAAATTTGTGTCCAGCTGATGAGTTGGGATGAATCTGCCCAACAAGGTCAAAGGCCCAGTGCTAAAATGGCCAATGAGAAATAGAAGGAATAAGCTCCCTACCTAGAGCATGTATCTGGTTTCCATGTTTCTGACACTTTTCACAAGATTTAGCAAAAGCTACTACATCTATCTACATGGTAGGCCAATAGTACCCTTCCCTAAGTAACCTTCAGGCCATCACAAGACCATTATAATGTCCTCCACAAATGCCCTCGTGAATGTCAACTAATGCTTGGTTGGACTCATCCTTTTCTAAACACCTAAGAAGTGTCCCATCTAAACCCCTCCTATATAGATCACCAAAGATAAGGGTGTGGCGAGAGGCATTGCAAATTAGGTTTCATCTTTCAGAGTGGTTGAAGGTTTCAAGAATAGTACCATCATGGAGGTATGAGTAAATGGCACCATAGCAGGATGACTCATGGCCAATGAGGGTACAAACAACTTGGCTTTCTTGGGAGTCATAGATAGGGTATCATAGCTCTTCCACCAGGAATTCAAATCTGGACTCATGTTGTTCTAGCTGAAGAAGTGAAGCTAGTGTATCCATAGCATCAGTTTCTTTATTCTCTACTCTAGGGATTTATTGAAATGTAACAAAGGTGAAATATCATTGCAATGAGTCAACCATTTTCTTATAGGGTACCAATTTTTCATCTTTGGTTTGGTATTCTTCATTAACTTGGTTGATTATCAATTATGAATCTCCATAAATATGAAACTCTATGATTCCCCACTCTATAGCCATTTTTAGTCCATTTGTTAAGGCCTCATATTCAACAATGTTATTTGTGCATGGGAACAATATTTTGTAAGACTTAGGAATTGTGTACCCATGAAGAGAAACAAACAACACTTCTACACCTGAACCATTTTGCATCAAAAAGCCATCAAAGAATAGCTTCCAGGTTCTTGCAGTCATGTACATTATGTGCTCATCTGGAAATTCAACTTGAATTGGTGCTTTATCTCTAATTGGAAAATCAGCCAATTGGTCTGCAATGGCTTGTCCTTTTATAGCCTTACACTCAACATGCTCTATGTCAAATTCTGATAGGATCATCATCCATTTAGCAAGTCTACCTGTGAGAGCAGCCTTACTGAGAAAGTATTTTAGAGGATCAATTTTTCCAATGAGATGTATTGTATGTGCAAGCATGAAATGTCACAACTTTTGGAAAGAAAACACCATCGCTAGGCAAGATTTTTCAATACTAGTGTAATTGACCTCATATGACACAAGAGTACAACTGATGTAAAAGATAGCTCTTTCTTTTCCAGTATCATCAAGTTGAGCCAATAATGCCCCCGAGGAAGATTTTGTTGCTGAGACATACAATATGAGTGGTTTTCCTGGGATAGGAGGCATTAAAATTGGAGGATTGGCCAAGTATTGCTTGATTTGGTCCATGCTTTGTTGATAATCCTCATTCCAGACACATTTAACCCCTTTGTGTAAAATCTTGTTAAAGGGTTGAGCTCTATTAGCCAGTTGTGAAATAAACCTCCTTATAGATTGAAGGCATCCTTGAAGAATCCTCATTTGATTGATGTTTTTAGGAGGTGGCATATCCATTATTTCTTGAACTTTTTCTGGGTCCACCTCTATTCCTTTAGCTAAAATGATAAATCCTAGGAGTTTTCTAGAGGTGACTCTGAATGTACACTTTTTGGGATTTAATCTAAGTTGAAACTATTCCATACGATCTAGAATTACCTTCAAATCACCTAGGTGTGTATCCCTTTTCTTGGATTTTGCCAAGGTGTCATCCACATAGTCTTCCATATTCTTATGCATCATGTCATGGAATATAGTTGTCATAGCTCTTTGATATGTAGCTCTGGCATTTTTTAATCCAAATGGCATGACATTCCAGCAATAGGTTCCCCATGCACAAGTGAATGCAATTTTCTCTTGGTCTTCAGGAGCTATTTTAATTTGATTATACCTAGAAAAGTTGTCCATCAAAGAATAGATCTCATAACCCACGGTCATGTCCACTATCATCTCTAAAGTTTGTGCAGACATGAATGGACTTGTCATGTTTTGACACTGGTAAAATATTGGATATCCATTTGGCATAATCAATGGTTCTTATAAATCTTGCACTGAGGAGTTTCTCTAATTCAGCTTTGACAAGAAGAGCTATATGAGGATACACTTTCCTCAATTTTTGTTTTACTAGTTTAATACCTAGAGCTATGGACAAGTGATGCATAATGAGACTAGTGTCCAATCCTAGCATGTCTGAATAAGTCCAAGCAAAGTTAATTTTCTTTCTTTGTAGGAACTTGGTATATGCCTCTTCTTCCTGTGTTGATAGAGACTGAGCTAAGTGCACAATTTGTGGAGCCCCTTTTGTATTCAAGTTAATTGGTTGTATAGGCTCAACAAGAACTGAAGACCTGTCCTAAAAATATCTTGGAAGATGATCAAGTACCTCATCCTTAGGTGCCTTAGAGAGGTTTTCACTATTGGATACGTCCTTTATTTTTACTTTTTTAGGTTCTGACACTGCCACATAGTGGTTTTCACCATCAGAACTCTTTTTCTTTTTTTCTTTTCTTTTCATTTTGTGACTAAGGTACTTGATATCTAGTTCTATCATGCTTGTAGTTGGTTTGCTAGTGGAAGAGACTATAGGTTCAAAAGCATTTAGGTAACAGGCTATCTCATAGTCATTTTGAAAAGTTGGGAGTTGAGGCTCTTGATAGCACTGAGACCAATCAATTAAGTGAGGGTTTGCAAGGGGTAGGTCAATGACTGGTTTAATATTTTGTATGTGAATGGCATCATCTCTAGTGATTGCAGAGTTAGGATCTGTCAAGTATCCTTCTGAGGTACCCAAATCAAGACTTATCCTACCAAGCAAAGCATCATCCACTAAAGAGACTCATGGATTCCAATCCTCTAATCCTACACTAGAATCGTTAGCTACCTCAGGTTGGGAACCATATGTATGGACAACATCAATGTCCATGTCAACTGTAGAACAATCAAAAAGAGTCTCCCACTCATACTCATGTGAGTCCTTATCTAAATCCCAGCAGGGATGTTTACACCAAGCATGTTTTTTAGGCCTTGATGTAGAGGCTTTGATGTCACCAAGGGTAACACCTTCTTGAGTGCCATTTGTGTACTGATGTTCTTGAATAGGATCATCAACATGATCTTCAATGGTGGATTATTCTTATTCTAGGTCTAAAAATATTGGCTTGATAACTGGAGCGTCTAAATCTCCCCAAAGGAGATTGGTGGAAGGGACCCAATCTTCACACCTATCTTGTTGATTTTTCAAATTGGGAATGTAGCTAGATTCATCATCGCTATCCATCATAGCAAGGATAGGAGCAATTTTCTTATTTTGACTTTCAAAACCTAGGCCAACTGTTGTCTTAATTCTACAGCCAAAGAGAGCATGATTGAGTGGCTCAACCTTAGCATCTAATCTATGACTGAGAGGACCATGACTTGGATAACCCATATTTTTTACCAAAGTATACCCTCTCCCATAAGCCTTAGGAGATGGGGAGAAATCTTCATTATGCTTGTATTTTTCCTCTTTGTAAATCCAATCTCTAACGACTACCTCTTCTTTTTCATCCTATATGGGTACTGAGGACTCTACAAATGTATCAAACAAAGTCATCGCTAAAGATGAGGGACGCATCTCTTTTGAAGTTTTACCATATGACCTAGGTGAGATTGGCATTTTTGTGAAGGAGTCAATTTTATAACCCCCCATACCAAGGTCTATGGCTTTGAACTTATTCTTGCACTATTCTAGAGTTGCATCAAAATTCTCTACTTCTCTATTGAGAGGAACATGGGTCCCTACGGAAATTGCATTAACAGATAATGTGCTATCCCTAGGTATACAAACCTCTACTCCATTAAAGGGGAACTTGACACATTGATGGTAGGTGGATGGCACTGCTTGCATGTCATGGATCCATGGTCTACCAAGAAGAATATTATAGGCTAAAGGACTAGCATCAATAATTTGGAACAAAATGTCCTTTTCAATGGGGCCAATCTTGATAGGAAGGACAACCAAACCTTTGGAGCTTCTCTCTGCCTCATCATAGGCTTTAATGGTGATTTTCTTATGAGTATCAATAACTTTCTCCGAGTAACCCAGTATCTTCAACAAAATCAAGGAGCAAATATTGAGCCCAACGCCCCCATCAATCAACACATGCTTGACATGGGTCTTGTGAATCATGACTTCAATATGAAGGGAAAGGTTATGCGGATGGCTCAAGGCTTTGTCATCTTCTTCTAAGAATGTGAGGTAGTGAGGGCTGGCAAGGTGGTTAACCATGTTTTGGAATTGGTCAACATCTATGTTGTTAGGAACATTGGTTGTACGCAAAGCATCCTCAAGGACACGCTTATGTCTAGGAGACAACTCTAAGAGTTCAAAAATTGAGATTTGAGCTTGTGTTCTTTGTAATTGATCAACAAGATTGTAGTTCATTTTAGGATTGACTACTGACTTGGTGGTGACATTCTTGGATGTCACTTGCTTGGGTTTGCTAGATTGATTGGAATTAGGACCTCTAATGATCACAGGACCTTGACCTTGGCTTCTGGTGACAACATTAAGAGCTTGGGATGACCTTTGAGAGTGAGGACCCCTAAACACCACCATGGGTTCTTCATCAAATATAGGAGGAGAGCCCACATCATGACTATAAGAATCTTTGTCTCGCATTATGTTGACATTTTCCTCAACAATCTCAAGCATATTAACCACGTTTTCTGCACCTATGTAGGTATAGTTGATTGCAGCTTTGCAATTCTTGGGTTGAGAGGTTTCCCCCTTTTCATATTTGGGCAAAGGTTCTTTGAATGCCTTGTGGTCTACATTTGTATTCAATCCATCAATCTAAAGCTTACCACTTTCAATAAGATCCTAGATGAGGTGCTTAAGTTTCCAGCAATGTTTGATGTCATGTCCAATGCCATTGTGGTATTTACAGAAAGATTTTTCATTCCACCAATGTGGCTTAACATCAGGTATGTGAAATTTTGCTAGATCTTGTGGTTGCACAAGATTATTGGCAATAAGGGTCTTGAAAAAATCCTCATAGAAGTCACCCAGTTTAGAAAATTGTCTCAACTTTTTCTTAGGCTTTTCTCGATACTTAGGTTTACTCTCTTGTTGGTTAGAGGATGTATTGAGCTTCATAGCTTGGAATGCGCTAGAAAAATTAAGGACTCCTTGATCCTTGGGCTGGGAAGACTCCACAACTTTTTCATTGACTACTTTCTTATTCTTGTTCCAGTGCTTGCCTTTGTCCTTATTAGCATTGTTATTATTTTGACCATTATTGTTGTTCTTGTTGTTGTTGGTCAAAATGCCTTGTTCTTTTAAGACATCCTCTATTTGACATGTTGTCTCAACCATAGTATCAAAGGAATCAAAGACCATTTTTTTAACCTCATAATGCATTTCAAGCACCAAATTACTAACGATGATGTCAATCCTTTCATGCTTAGGAATAGTCCTAGAATAGCAGGAGCATAATCGTCTCCACCTTTGCAAGAAGTTCACAAAGGATTCCCCTTGGTTTTGTTTCAAATTGCATAAGTCCAACATGGTGATTGATCTTGATAAGTTGTATGAAAAATGTTTAATGAATCTATGGACAAGTTCTTTGAAAGTTTTTATGGGAGGGGTTATGTTGGTAAACCACTCCATGGCTTGGCCTTTGAGGCTTCTTGGAAATAATCTCATAAGGTAAGAGTCATCTTGGTGGAACTCAAAACTCATGATATAAAACTGATGCACATGATCATGTGGGTCACCATTTCCATCATACTTGTCATATTGGAGAATTTCAACTTTCCTAGGAAAATCCGTCATAGTCACACTTTTGTCAAAAGGATTGGGACAAATAGAATCAAGTGAAAAGAAACTTTTGGGTGCCAACACTTTTTCCATCATTTGTTTGAGTTTCTTGATTTCCTCTTCTTGAGAGGGTCCTTATTTCTTGATCCTCCTATCCACATCAAATTTGTAAGGGACTCTAGCACCCTTGTTAATCAGACTCTCTAGGAACCTATCTTTATTTTGATCAAGGTACTTCTCCACATATTGTTGGAATAGTAGCTCTTGTTTCATTCTCATGAAATCTTGATCATCAAAACTTGTACTACTTCCTCCATGTTTAGAGCCATGATGAGCTCATTGGGAGGGTTTTCTTGAGGTCCTAGGATGTTTTCATCTCCTATTTTGTGAAATCCTTCTTCCTCTAGGACTAGGAGATCTAGAAGGGGTCCTTGACTGCCTTCTACATCTTAGGGTTCTTGAGGGAGTAGAGGGTGGAGAGTTGTTTCCACTGTTGGTACCCCTATTGTTGAATTGGTTGTTAAGTTGTTGAGCTAACAACCTATCTTGTTCCTCTTGGAATGCTTTTCTTCTTAATTCCAACAAGGCTTGTTGCTCTTCCTCTAGGTGTCTAAACCTTTCTTCTTTAGCGGCTTGTTCATCCAAGAAGGCTTTCTTTTCACACTCAATTCTTTTAAGCCTTTCATTAGCATATCTTGAGGTTATTTTGAGTAGAGAGTTGGACCTTGAATGTTTGAACAA
Organism: Chamaecyparis obtusa; assembly: GCA_027943335.1. Classification (NCBI taxonomy): domain Eukaryota; kingdom Viridiplantae; phylum Streptophyta; class Pinopsida; order Cupressales; family Cupressaceae; genus Chamaecyparis; species Chamaecyparis obtusa. The sequence goes on along the minus strand of BSBK01002737.1, from coordinate 1,277,509 downwards.
GTCATTAGTGAATGCGACATTCACATGAGCATCACCAGATTCATTGTTTTGGTCTTCATATTGTGACCATGCATCTTGGTGAGCTTGTGCATAGTGTCTTTCAGCTCTTTGATGGGCATCTAAATATCTTGACTTAATAGGGGGTGATTTAGGGGTGATTTAGGTTGATTGTCATCACCAAATGACATGTTACCCCTATGTCTTTGGAAAATGTCATCAAGAGTTTGATCCATTGCTTCTCTTTGTCTCCTATTCAAAGTGCAGCTCATGTCCATATTTGATTGAGAGGATGGTAAAGAAGTACGTAACTCACTAGGATTTCTCTTTGGGTCAAACCAAGCCTCAGACTTTCTCCTAGGTGATTGATCAAAGATGGGTTTCTTCCCCTTTTGCTTTTGATGAGTTTGGACTAAGGGTAATTGTTCAAAGATAACTTGAGGTCATTTTCCTTGACTAACTTGGTATCTTGTCATAATCGACATGAAAGGAAAAGACCCTTGGTGATAAGATGACCTTATGAAATGTTAATACCAAACAAGGATAGTGAAAGTGTTCAATTGTCCAAAAAGAGATGATAAGATAGAAAGCTAAAAAAGGTGTAAACCAATCCTACCACAGAGGTGCATAATAAAAGGATGAGTATCCTAACACATATGGGCCAAGAAAATGGATTTAACCAAATATATAATTGAAATTGAATTTTGATGTAAGTGAATTGGACAAAAGAGTACTAAAACTCTCCAAGTGTGTAACCAACAAATCTAAGGGTGTACTTTTTCAACAAGGATAATTCCTAACTTATCGATGGCAAGCAAGACTACTTTGGAAAACCAAAGAACACTAATTCAAGGGGTCTAAAATCAACAACCCAAGGTACAAACAAGTTTCTAGCAGCAGAGTAAGTCACCTACTAAAATCTGGTCGAATAAGGAAAGACTAAAAATTTCATAAATTAGGCAGACATCAAAAAGACTATGCGATATTTTCCAGGCTAACAGGGCGATAATTTCTGAGCAGGTGATATTTCGCAGTAAGCAGGGTGATAGAATCTAGGCTAATAGTATGATAGTTTCTAGGCACATTGTGCGATAGTCTTCCAGTGGTGAACTATCACATGATATTTCTTAGTACAGGGTGTGATACTATTCCAATGTTGTACATTTCTTGACCAATGAGTGCTAAAAATTTTAGTTTTAAGGGCAATTTGTTCAAAATTTTAGTTTGAAGGTTGGATTTTTTGATTTCAAGCACAGTGATAGTAGTAAATAGATAGGTTTGCAAACAGTAGCTGATCAAACATGTCATAAAACACTTGAAACAAGGGCAAAAGCAACCTTTCCAAGACAAGCAATTGTGATATCAAAGCAATGAAATCCTATGAATGCTATAGTGATGTTTGATGTTTGAGAATGTTTACATGGGTAGATCACAGTGAGAACACTTCAAGCGCTTACTAGCCTAAAAATTCAATGGCTCAATACTTAACAACTTGGCCCACACTTGATGTCCCATTACCTCACACAAAGTGGTTACCCACAATAGATATTGGCTTTGTCGTGGAAGTTCCAATGACACAACCAAAGGAACACAGATGGTGAGTAATCTTGGGGTGATCCAGGTTATTCCACTTGGATCAATTCTTGCACCAAGAAGCTAAGTGGAAAAATAGGGTGGCTTTTATCTATGGTTCTTAGTAAGGGCTTCCATTCATAACACCCCTCTTGCTCCTAAAAAATGACTAGGACCTCACGGCCTTGAGAGTACCTTAAGCATTCTTGCTTGACATTTTCCTCATGGTCGCAATCCCACAAGCTAATCACATCAAGCAAAGACAAGTGCTACATCTACCAAGGTTTTGTGTCCTTGATATCCTTGAGTTTATAGTGGGTCAAAAGCCGGCAAAAAGCTTGTCCCCACTTGGGTCGTTCCTCTTGATTGCTCAAGAGCAGGCCCACTAAAGGATTCTAAAAACTAAACAAATAGTGGATCAACTTATGAGGTTCAAGGTTTTTGTTTCACCACAAGGGTGAAGAGCATACTCCCCTATCTCAAAGTTTTCTCCCAAACACACCAAGCAAAGGATTCAGTTACCCTCTTGCTTTCAAAATCTAAAGATGGGTCAAGATTTTCTAGTTCACCACAAGGGTGAAGAGCATACTTCTCTTACCGCCCAAAGATTCCTACAACAAGATATTATGTTCCTATGAAATGAAACAACTAGTAGATGCCACACTTGAAATGAAATAAATAACAAGCACTTTTTTTTTTGTTTTTATGCTTTTGGGCAGCCCTACAAAAACCGCTAATAGCCCTTGTGCATGCAATCTTTTGGCAAAATATTTAAGCAAGAGGCACCTACAACCATAACTTGTTAGCCCCACAATGGTTAGCAAAACAAAAATCCAAATGAAATCTGCAAATTAAATCTGTCTAACTATAACAAACTAAATGAGCAAGCTAATTAGATCAAAAATTAGCAAGAAAGAACCAAGAAACAACTCACTGCTAGGTACAGACAATAATACAGTCACCAGAAGTATCACGTGATACTTTACAGTATACTAGGGCAATATTATCTTTCTAGGTGACACTTCAATGTACCTGCAGGTGATAGAATGTTCCAAACAGTGCAACAGAATGCTGCAAAGAGAATGATACTTTAATTGGTAAAGTATCACACCAGTATATAATGAACTATCACATGAAACTGGAAAAGTATCACACGATATTCTGAGCTAGAAAAATTAGAGAGCCAAAAATGACACTAAACTATGACGAAAAATTGATAAAAATGCATGAAAATGAAGGACAAAATAATAATGCTCTGCCCCACTATGGGCGCCAAAAATGTACACACTAAATAGTGCACTTCTCTAAGTCATTACTTCCAAGGGAATCCATGAATGGGAAACCTTGAGAAAGTGACCTAGAGCTCCCTAGGCATGGAGTCACAAGATTGTTTGAATATTGCTCTTAGCTAGAGCTATTGAAGCATGCAACCTTGCTAGTAAACCACAAAATGGGAGATTCAAGGAAGACAAGGGAAAGAATGTCAATATCTTCAAGAATCAATATGAGAATGCAATGCAATGCAAGCTAAGCTAATAATGAAGATGCAAGCTAAGCTATAGAAATGAAAGTATTACAAACCCTTGCTAATTAAGCTATGTGAGCTAATCTAAAGCATAAAGGAAACTAAGCTAGATGCCATGATAATGAAACTAAAATGCAAGAAATGAAACTATAAGAGCATGTGAATATGAGAACTAAGAATGCTCCAAAGTCACCTAGAAAACCTGCAGCATAACATTAGTATAAAAAGATGGATCCTAAAAATGAGAAGAGAGCTCTCCTTTTAAAGGAAGTGAGAAAGAGTGGACCATGGAGATTAAGAGGCAAAAGATTTAATCAAGGGTGGAGCTTGAAAGAGGAGCAATCCATGTGCACAAATATCCTCCAATGACACAATAAGAGTTGACTTTTGTGTCCATATAAGACAAAAAGTGATTTTTTTCTTCTTTTTATAAAATAAGAATAATGCTTTATTTGTGCAACTTAGGATAAGAGCAAAAGTGGGGGCTTTTTATTTATTAAAAGGGGAGGAAATTCCTTTTAAATAAATAAAGACTTTAGGATAAAATGGTTAGCCCAAGGCAAATAATCAGAAATGATAAAATAGGATTTGATCAAGAAAATTGATATAATTGATAAATGCTGATTTTTGAAAATATTGATTCAGAGATTTGATAAATTGCTGAATGGGGGCCCAAAGTCTAGGCAGCCATTTTAGGGTGCATACAGGTAGGAGTTTGTATATGTGTGAGGGGTTCATTAAGGGTTGATGAAGGGACATTTAGGATGGATATTATAGGTGTTGAACCACAAGGAAGCTTGGGATCTATGACCTTTGAATCATGGAAGGGACTTGTAGAAAGATGTATATTATCTTGAATATCTTTTAGAGGTAGCCCTTGAGGATATGCATAGGTAGTAAAAGCATTAAAATCTTTGTCTAATGGAGGAATTTTGAAGGGATTTTCTTTTTTAGGAGATGAATTTATGATGGGTAAGGTAGAGGTGGCATGAGAACCATTACTAGACATAGGTTCATGATTTTGATCAAGCTTGAGAGTAGTATCTTCATTAAATGAGTCAATAGGATCTTCAATTCCAATTATTTCATCATCAATAAAGTCTTGGATTTTATGTTTTAACTCTATGAAATATTAAGTTTTATGCTTATTATTCCGATGATACACATAGTAAGTATGCATGAATGAAATTTTTCTTGAATTAGTTGGAGGTAATGTGATAAGATTGCCTTCAAGGATTTTTTCCAATGTCGATTCATAAGATTCTCCCAAAGGAGTAAATATTCACTCTGCTTGTTCATTTTCTTTATCAAAGATAGGTTAGTCATAAAGAGATTCTCAATCGAATATTGGTTTGTTAGGAATTTGATATTTATCAAAGATAGAGGTGTTGTGAGAGTGTGAAATGGCCTTGCTTTAAGAAGATACAAATAAAGGATAGACTATTTTTTGAGAATGTTGGCTAGATGATGTATTTTTTTCTTTCTCCAAGTGTTGGATTCTAGATTTCAAAGATTGGAATTGTTTAGATAAGGCTTCCATTTCTCTCTCTTCTTCCTTAGTCTACCTTTTGAACCATGAATATTTATTAGAGGATGTATCATGTTATTTTTGCAATCTTTCAAAGTTAGCTTTCAAACACTAGAATTGTTTAGATAAGGCTGCCATTTCTCTCTCTTCTTCCTTAGTGTACTTTTTTGGAGCCATGATTCCTAACCGGTATGAAAGAAGATTTTCAATAGCTAAATAGGATAACTTAGAATGACTTGATGTTAAAGCTAGGTAAGTAAAAGTGTTCACTTTTCCAAAGTGTAAAAGTGTAAGAGATATAGCAAAGATAACTTGCCACAAGATGTCCAAGATGCGGGTAGATCCTTGTGTACGACACTTGTGAACAAGAAAAGATATGATAGAGAATACAAGAGAGATAGTCAAAGAGATGGTGGAAAATTGAACATTCTACTAGCCAAGAATGTAGCCAAGATATCAAAGTAATCTTTTCTAGCTAGAGGTAATTCCTAACATACTATAATATACCAAATAACAAGATGAGCTAAGGATAACAATGGAGAAGCAATGTTGACAATGTTTGAGCTTAGTCCAATAGTTTGATTTAAATTTTTTCATAGGTTGATTGACAATTTTGGAGCATTTCCTAGACAAGGTTTGTTTTGAAAAAAAATAGTGTGAACAAGCAATAGTCTTCAAACAATCCAACAAGGGACAAAGCAACCTTGTGGACACAAGCATTTGTGAGGTTTTGCAAGGTATAAAAATATGTCAAGTACGTAAAGTGTATGTTCAAAAAATGTTTTAACAAGTCTTAGCACATTAAACTACATCAAGAAAGATACCTAAGGTCAAGTGGGAAGTGTTTCAACCTTTTCCCAACACTTGATACTCCTTCACCTCACACAAAGTGATGTTGGCTTTGTCATGGATTTGCATATAAGGGAGTACATATGGTACGTATCTTGGGGTGATCCAGATAAATTCCACTTGGATCAATCATTGCACAAAGGAAGTCACATGGCCAAAAGGATAGCCTCTGAGTCCTAAGGTGTTTAGTAAGAATCTATATTCATGACTACCCCTTGTAGTTTCACAAGAAAAATTAAGGCCAATAGCCCTACAAGCACCTAAAATGCATAGTCTCACAAGAAAGATTTAGACCTCTCAGCCCTATACAAAGTAAATTTACTCCCCTTGTAGTCTCATAAACAAGATTTACCCCAAGAAGGCCCTACAAACACCCAATCAAGTGTAGTCTTTCTTAGCAAGATTTAGGCAACTAGGCCCTACACATGAAGAAGAATTAGGAATAGAAAATAGACAAGTAATCCCTCTCTTTAGATTGAAGGATGATTTTTATTATAGTGGGGTAGAGTAGCCAAGTTTTCTTGTTCCCCACTTGGGTCATTCCCAAAAGATTTCTCTCTTGGCAGGCCCTCTAAAGGTAAATGCAAGAAAAAGAATGAATAGCTAGTGGAGGTCTATATTTTTAATTTTCCATGAGGAAAAGAGCATACTCTCCTACTCCATAGTGTCTCATGTTTCTTCCTATTTCTTCTTGAAAATTTTGACCCTTTGTGACAACTTAATGTCCCTGACTCTTTATACCCACTTCAAATTTGACAACAAAAGGAACCAATTGACAAGAACTAAGGATTAAGTCCTTCAACACTTTGAACCTTAATGCTCAGGCAGGTGTACCTTGGGATGCACTTCTTAAAGGAATGAGTAAAACTTATTTTCATTCTATCTAATAAAAATATTAAGCATTAGTATCTTTGAAACATTAACTAAAAGATTTTATCATTTGTAATTCGATTGATGATGAAGAACTGCCTCTTAAGAATAGACCAGTGTCTTATCCTAGGGCATAGATCCAAATGAAACATACATTTATAGAAAATCTAACTCAAACACACCCAAAACCCAAAATAAATGCTTTGTAGATCATTCCCCTCCCTATCACACTCAAATATCAAATTATCACAAAACCATGAATTCTTTGAAGATTATTGTACACTAGGGAAAGTTCCTTCATAGAATTAAGGTTAATCAATAATTGAAAATAGTAACTAAATACAACCACAAAACAATAGAGCAACTATTTAGCAAAATAATGACTAATTGAGCATCCTATGGCTCTCTAACTAAGATTGTTAATGAATAGCTCTTAGCAAGCTTCCATTAATGACAGTCCTAGAATGAGAATGATAAAGATAAAAAGCTATTGCTAACAATTAGATCAAAGTAAATGCTAAAATGCTTCTCAAATTCCTTTCTAAGCTCAAATTGCAAGAGGTTAAATGCAATTCTCAGATGTGTGGATGATGATAATGAAGGAATTAGGCCTTCCTTTTATAGATTTTCCAATGGTAGGGGTGTAGTTATATTTGATCATGGTTAAGCCTTGGTTGAGTCCTTGGTTCCACCCTTTGAAGACAAAGAAAAGTTTGTGTCCTCAAAACTTGGGACAAGTAAACAAGATCAATGGTCAAGATTCCTTTTCACTTTGAGTGAATGAGATTGAATTTGGCTTGATCCATGTGAATGCCTTTCCTTTATTCTCATTGGTTGATTGATTTTCCTCTCTTTGTGGTTGTTGAGAGTAATTAGGATTTATTAATTGATTTAATTGATTTATTTTAGCCATGTACCCCTTGAATGGGTTGAATTTGATTTAATCCAAGACTATACAATTAATTGATTTAATTGTATTTTGATTTTATTGCATTTGATTAAAATGCTCTCAATTTTGATTTATCTTGAATTAGGACTTGATTTTAATTGTGATTAGCTAATTATGCATTGTGATTCAATTACTTCAATTATGTCCTTGATTTTCTTTGATTTGACTTGATTTTCTTTGATTTGATCTTTGTCCATTTTTAGGTGATTACAAATGCCCCTCTTTGAGTTGATGTGTGAAGCATATCAATTCAAAGAATACTCTGATTTTGCTTGATGATAGGTCCTGATTCATTGATGGTCGGTCTTTGATGTCATTTGATGTCTCTCAATGGTCAGTCCTTGATGTCTGATACAAGATTGATGTAGATATGATCGATATGAAACTCTCAACAGATGTGGTTCTGATATGATGGTCGTTCTGATGATGGATCTTGATATGATGTTTTATTTGATGGAGGATTCTAATATGATACCTAATGTGATGATTGATTTTGATGCAATGTCCCATTCATTTGATTATGAAAAATTTCCCAAAAAATTTCTTGATAAAAGCTTTCGCTTTGATTTGATGATCGGTCTCTTGATTTTTGATGATGTTGCTGATGTTGATATGATTGCATGCCCCCTCAGGAAATGAAACAAAATGATTTTGGATGATTTGGTTAAGATTGGGAAATTTTGATTTGTTTCCTAATATAGAAATTTGAAAATGCCCCGCTGATGATAGAATTTGATGAGAGAAAATTTGATTGATAAGATGTTGTTGATGCTCCAGATAAGTTGATGATGGTTTGGTATCATTTGATGTCAGTCAGAATCACTTGGTTGATGTTGATGTCAATCTAATAGGATAATTTGATGGGTTGATATTTAGCTCTCAAGATCTAGAGAGACAAAATAATGATTTTCCTTCCTCAAGATCTAGAGTTAGGAGATTTGATGCACTCAAGATGAGCAAATTGGTGATAGGATAACTTGATTGACATTAGATGATCAATTGGATAACTTGACTAATTAATATTTGATACCTGATATGATTATATGTTTTGATGATATGGAGTTGATTGGATTGATAGAAGAGAAGGTGATGAACAAGATTAGGTTGCCCCTAGTGATCAACATGATTGATTATTGATGATGTCCTTGATGAAGCATGAATCATTTTGATGGATCAAACATTTGAAGATGTATCTTTGATGATATCAATAGACATTTGATTATACATTGATGGACATTTGATGATGTAGATGTCAAAACATTTTATGATTTTCCATTGATGATATCATTGACCATTTGATGTATCTTGATTTGATCTTTTGATGATGATAACTCCACCCCCTTTAGCTTTCCTCTTGCAAATTAGTTTTTGAGCTAATAAAGGAAAATACATTAAATGCATTTAATCTAAGATGTATGCAGCTAACTGTCATTATTCAGCATTTGGAAGCTTATTTTCATCATCGAGCTTTTGGAACATGAAATTGGTACAACTGTCACTAGTTCAACCATGATGATATGAATACCTCTTTCCTCATATTTTAACAATTGCAAGTAAACAATCAAAGAATTGATCCCTTTCATATACATATATCCTTGATGATTCTTTGATGATCACATCATTAGATAGATTTGCATACTGCTATGAATCAACATGGCAAGCACTCAAGAAGAAATCAATAACATATCATGTCTTCATCATCGCTCATCTAGTCCAAGATTTCATCAATTTGCTAAAAAGACATGATTCCAAAAATTTAGTAACACTTTGAACATTTTTTCTTTTGTTTGTAGATCCATATTTCAAAAACTTCATCCACTTTGATCCTTATTTATGTTTAAGCCTTTTAGATTTTGATCTGATTTGATTAAGCTTTTTAGATTTTGATTTGATTTTTTCAAATTTTGTCATTTAAATCAAGTATTTCGATCTTTGAAATGTGATATTGATCAATAAGTTCAAGTGTAGAAATTTTTCAATTTTGATGCAATGATTTGAGCCAATTGATGTTTTCTTTGCTAAGCTCGTTGAATTTGGATTGGTGCCCCCAGTTTTATTTGGGAAAAAATAGTGCTTTGTTGGGCAATGCAACTTTTGAGAGTAATTTCAGATTTGAAATTTTTTAGATTTTTAGAATTTTGGAAATTTTTTATTTTTTTGAATTTTAGAGATATTTGATGTTTTTGAATTTTAGAGATTTTACGATTTTTATTTTTTTTTTGGATTTATCTGAGATTTTTGATGTTTTTTTTTGGATTTTTAGAGATTTTTTTTTAATGTTTTTTTTGGATTTTAGAGATCACTAGTTCTCAAGCAAGATCACATTGAATTTCCCCCAATGTCTAGCAAGGTATGGGACATGAAAGATGGATTTTCAAATTGATGATTCACCAATGAATAGGCAATTATGGATGAAGCAAGTGTGTTACCCATAGGACCATCTCCTCAATATTATCCAAGCTAGGGAAAAATAATATCTCAATATAGGTTAATAATGTGGTGTTGGATAGCATATGGAATAATGACCTGGTGTCGTGACAATGGTCCAAAGGAGTGGACATGTCAAGAGACTTTTTCTAACATTTTTTTTTCAATTGGATCAAGATTAAGGAATCAATGTGGATAGGATCACATAATCATGATAAAGGGGTGATGAAGGCTATGAGTGAATGGTTTGGGATTATGGGAAGGCTTCTTAGGAATAATTAAAGTGGCTTTATGATAAGCAAGATCATGATAAGGTAGCGTGAATGCAACAAGTGAATAGGATAATGGATAGGATAACTCATGTCAAGATGCTTAATGCTCATGGATATGTTCAACCTTGTCAAGAACAAAGGAAAAAGATGTAATATGGATGCAAGTGAGATCAAAGGTAGAAAGATGGAGAATATGATGGATGAAACTTTCCCCCAAGTATAGAGTGCAAGAGAGAGGAATTATGCCATGTTTGCCAGGTTTTCATCATGGTACTTGTCCAAGATGCCACAAGAAGTGGTTTTCACCATAGGATGGATTTCTTTTCTTTTCTTTTTATTTTTTCTTTTTTTCTTTTTTTTCTTCTTTTTGGATGGACTCAAGCCTCATGCTCTTTGTATACTCCTTGAAAAGGTATGATATGACAAGCCAAGGCTACTGAAAGGTATGCTAAAAGATGTTGATAGGGTGATGGAAAGGTAATATGGTGGATAAGGTAGAGGGTGGCTAAAGCTTTATGCTATAGATTGGATAAGGGAAATGGAAGGATAATGAATGAGAGGATAATAAGTCTTTCCATATGTGGGTGTGAAAAAGGGAATGGAAGGATAATGAATAGGAGGATAAGAAGTATTATCCAGATCAACATCAATACACACCTTGAAGGGTAGTGGAATAATGAAGGAAAAATGGATGAGATATCTTGAGACTTTGATGTAAGAGAGGATATAGATCTTGGGACACAAGGACTCAAAATAGATGAATAAGATAGAATGTGTTTGGGAGAATGTGAAGTGGAAGCCTTTGGAAGCTTGAATGTCAACTTTGATTTCTCTTTTGTGTGTAATTCCTTCAAAAGTGACTTGGGAATCCACACTTTCTTTGATTTTTCTTTCCTTTTGGATGCTTTAGAATGCATTTCTTCAATGAGGGATTTAGGAACCCACATTTTCTTTGATTTTTATTTTTGCTTGATGGACCTTTGTGGTCTCTGGAATATTTATTTTTTTCTTGCATTTACATGTTGATTAGATGGGACATGGTTCTCTTCATACATAAGTAGATTCTTGGATTTTTTATTTTTATGTTGCGAATTCAAATTTATTCCAAAAGACTTGGGATTGGTGGATGAATAAGATGGATATGGATGGTTCATATGCATGGTTTGATATGGAGGGTTCGTATGGATGGGTGTTTGGTTTCTCAAGTATGTATGTCTTTCTTGATCTTGATAGGATATAGGGTAAGTGGATTGTGGGATATGGATGGTAGGAAAAGTTGTTGGAGGAATATAAGGGCCCAATATGGATGGAAGATATGAAGGTTTAAACTTAGCGATATAGGGACCAAGGATGGATTTGGAAGATGTAGACAGATGATGCTTATGTGAAAATGGAGATAAATGAAATGTGGGAGGGATATCAACATCTTTATTTTGAACTACATGGCCAAGGCTTTCATCTTTCAGATTTATCTTTGTACCAATAGGCTTATATGTAGCTTTGATAGGAGCAGTTGAAGCTTGAGGGTATTTATTCTTATGCAATGGATTAGGAAGAATGGGAAAATTTTGAGGTAGATATGGAGGCTTATGAAAAGTGGATGTTGGGGTACTTTGATCTTGACAAGGATCTTTTGATAGCCTAGGAAAAATACTTTTCTTTTGATTTTCAATAAGTTCATTAGAGACGGAAAGTATATCTTGATCTTTCTTAGGAGATGTGTATGATATAGGAGGTGAAGGAATATGGGGTGTTTGAGATGGAAGGGTATATTCTTGAAAGAAATGGAAGGGTATGAAGAGTTCATCATGGGACTCTTGGGATATGGGACTTTGGTCAACTATAGGATAATAAGGGATAATATGTTGATCTTGATCCTTACTAAGACTTGTTTCTTTGCAATTTTGATTAGTCTCTTGACATGGAGCCCCTTCTAAGGATAATGTAGGAGTTTGGATTTTCACATGGGACTCTTGAGGGGATAATGGTTCATTTGAAATAGGAATGATAGGCATTGTAGCATATGAAGGCTTGGGGTCTATAACCTTTGAAGCATGGAAGAAGTTTGTAGCAAGATGTAGGTTAGCTTGGATCTCTTTTAGAGGTAGCCCTTGAGGGTATACATAGTCATTATGAAAACTATTTGGATCTTTGTTCGATGGAGGAATATTGGATAGCTTTTCTTCTATATGAAATGGAGGAATGGTGAAATAGGTGAAAGCTATAAGAGGACCACTACTAGACATGTGGTCATAAGTTTGATCTTGCTTGAGAGTAGTATCTTCATTAAATGAGTCATTAGGATTTTCAATTTCAATTATGTCATCATCAATAAGATTTTGGATTTTATGCTTCAAATCCATGCAATCTGAAGTTTCATGCTCATTATGTCTATGATATGCACAATAGTTGCTCAAAAAGATAAAACCAAATGAAGTGATTTGAGGCAATGTGATGAGATCATTTTCAAGGAGTTTTTCCAAAGTTGATTCATATGAAATTCCCAAAGGAGTAAATGATCTATCCCAAGGATATTTTGATGTATTTGTGTTTCTCAAAGAGTTGTCATATGATGAATATTGTTGAGATGGGACTAATTCCTCTTGATTTCCTTGATCAAAGATGAGATTCTCTTGACATTTTGAAATAGGTTCTTCATCAAATATTGGTTTATCATTAGGATATTCTTGATCAAATATAGGGTTTTCATGATATTTTTCTTGATCATAGAGGTAAGGAAACAATGTTCTTAATGAGAATTGGTTGGATAATGTTTCCATTTCTTTTTCTATTTCTTGAATTCTTGTGAATAGAATATTCTTTTGAATCTTTATTATTAATTGATTTTTGGATCTTAATGGATGTTTTCTTTTTGTAATCAAAGACCTTTAAGCACAACATAATGATTTTATCAATTATCACAAGAAATTCTTCTAAGAAATCTACCTAAGGTCAAATTTTTCTTTTAAATGGCTCTAATGAGGTAGGCTTGCTAATTGATCAAGGATGTAATATGGATTCTATTCAAAATGGACTTTAATCTCTCATCCCCCAAGTATGTTAAGGGGCTTCCCACATGCACTGAGGTATGATTTTGTGCAATCCATGAGGACTACTAGAGGAAGGTTGAAAAATTAAAATCCTTTTGTCATGCACCGCATTAAGGATACATGCATTTCTTTTTAGAGTGGGTTGGATTCCCATAGCCAAAGTGAGCGTATCCCACTTTGGGTTGTCCCTCTCACTGGCCTTATTAAGGAAAACTTGGGAGGTGAGCCCACTAATGTTCTAGCATGTTCATGTAAAGAAAGGAAATGGAATTAAGGTCAAGCTTTTGGGAATTTGGTTCACCAAAAGGTGAAGAGCATATCCCTAACTTTTCCTTTAGTTCCCAAACATAATAAACAAGGTTCAATTGATTTCACCCACTAACTAAAGGGATTTGAGTGTTTCTACTCTTTTCAACAAACAAGGGGCTTTGATTCTTAGTGTTTGATTCCTTAATCCTTCTTAATTACTAGATTTTTAAAATGCACCAATGCCACAAGCTAAGGGAAAATATTGACTAGTTGAGGCTTACCTTTTCCTTGTAGCTAACCGAAGTTAAGGGCATTTTTGAGTGATTTTTGTTATTTTCAACATTACCTTGGCTATAGTTCCTTTCTAATGTGAAAAGCTTTGCCTTCTCTATTGAATCTGCTCTCTAGATTTTTTGCTTTTTTGTGGTCAGACATCCTGTAGGGTCATGAAAATCATTTTACCATAGTCAAATAATAAAAATTCACAATTTATGCAAAAGCACCCTTTAAATGTGCAAAAGTGCCCTTTAATGCTCAAAAGTGCCCTTTAAATGTGCAAAAGTGCCCTTTAAATGCTCAAAAGAACCCTTTTAATTTAAAAGTGCTATTTAACTATGTCAGTACACTTAAAAGCACACAAATAAATTGCAAAAGCACTATTTAATTGTTTAAAGGTAGTAAAAATGATGTAAAAGTGCTATGTAAATGAGCAAAAGCGCTCAATAGCCAGGTAAAAGTGCTCTTTTATTATGCAAAAGTGTTGTAAGAATCAAAAGCGATGTGGATCGATGCAAAGGTGCACAACTTTATCGTGAAAGCACCAAAATAGTGCCTAAAAGCACCATTTTATCATGTAAAAGTGCTCTTTAATTTGTCAAAAGCGTTGTTTCCTGAAAAACCTAAGATTTACACATGCATAAATTTGATAAAAATGAAAGAATTCTGAGAGATTAGCAAAGTGAAGCATTCTACCCCACGGTGGGTGCCATTTTGTACACTAGGGAAAGTGACTTCATAGAATTAAGGTTAATCAATAATTGAAAATAGTAACTAAATACAACCACAAAACAATAGAGAAATTATTTAGCAAAATAATGACTAATTGAACATCTTATGGCTCTCTAACTAAGATTGTTAATGAATAGCTCTTAGCAAGCTTCCATTAATGACAGTCCTAGAATGAGAATGATAAAGATAACAAGCTATTGCTAATAATTAGATCAAAGTAAATGCTAAAATGCTTCTCAAATGCCTTTCTAAGCTCAAATTGCAAGAGGTTCAATGCAATTCTCAGATGTGTGGATGATGATAATGAAGGAATTAGGCCTTCCTTTTATAGATTTTCCAATGGTAGGGGGTGTAGTTGTATTTGATCATGGTTAAGCCTTGGTTGAGTCCTTGGTTCCACCCTTTGAAGACAAAGAAAATTTTGTGTCCTAAAAGCTTGGGACAAGTAAACAAGATCAATGGTCAAGATTCCTTTTCACTTTGAGTGAATGAGATTGAACTTGGCTTGATCCATGTGAATGCCTTTCCTTTATTCTCATTGGTTGATTGATTTTCCTCTCTTTGTGGTTGTTGAGAGTAATTAGGATTTATTAATTGATTTAATTGATTTATTTTAGCCATGTACCCATTGAATGGGTTGAATTTGATTTAATCCAAGACTATACAATTAATTGATGTAATTGTATTTTGATTTGATTGCATTTGATTAAAATGCTCTCAATTTTGATTTATCTTGAATTAGGACTTGATTTTAATTATGATTGGCTAATTATGCATTGTGATTCAATTACTTCAATTATGTCCCTGATTTTCTTTGATTTTCTTTGATTTGATCTTTGTCCATTTTTAGATGATTATAAATATCCCTAAGAATTACCCCTCCCTTGAAAGGAACTTAAGAACAATTTCATAATTTACTTTGTAAACCATACATTAAAATGCTTTGAAAATTTAACATATAAAAACTCAAGATCAAAACAAGAAGACATTCACAAATATGAGAAGGAATTCCAATGTATTCTCATTAAAAAATTTATGTATCAGTACATTAAAACTGAAAAAATCCCAGAAGCAAAACTCTAGATCCAAATTTCTCTCTCTATTCAGTTACAAATTTCACCATCTTGAAAACAATACAAAGCCCTAATATATATAATATTCATTAGCCATCTTGGAATCCTGGAAGAAACAGGATGCAACAAGCTTCAAATGGCTAGGAAAAGAAAAACACTAGAAGACAAAAAATAGTTACAGTCATCACATAAGGTGGAGAACAAATTGGAGAAGTATCTTTTCAATCATTTCAAATCTTCAACAGGTGGCATCTTTGTCTACATGTGTTCAAGGTAGCTTCTAAAAGTTCTTTCATGGACAATGACTGCTAGCCAACAAACATACATTATCCTTTTTGTGATAGCTACCCTCCCTGTCCTCAATGATCAGGTGTTAGGTGTTGCTTAGTCATCCACCATTGCTTCCAATTCTACTGCATTTGGATTCTTTTTCTTTGGTTTTGTACTCTTATCCCATGTTTCTTCCTCTTCCTATGTTGTCCATGTGAAGATATTCAACCTCTGTAGTTGTTTCATCTTCCTTTCCCACCTAGAGACTATAATAGCCCTGGTGTCAGTGACAAACCTAGTATAGTCAGTTTCTACCTTGAACATATCATCCAAGACATGATTAAATATGTCCATATCCAAGGTACCATCTTCATTAAGGAAAGATATTTTCCTTGTTAGAAAAGTATACAAATCACTCTTTCATTCTTCATCACCTTTTATTTCACCATTTTCTTTATGAATTGGATGTAGGTACTTATTGTAGTCAAGCCCAAACATGTCCACCTTTGACTTTACCTAGTTTTCTTTTCCTTTAAAGAATGATAGAGTGGCACCAATCAGCTCTATCATCTCTCCCACTTGGCTTACTGACTCTAGTATATCATGTCTATGAGGTTGTAGCATCTCCAACTTGTCAAACAATGGGCCCCTACAAGACCAGATGCTGAATAATGGCTCCAAAATAGCCATTGCAGCCTTGAAATCATCACTTATTTTCTACAACATGCTAAAAGAAACATAGACTAAATCCATTTTCCCTTTTATCACTTCATATCTATGTTTCAAAATATTGGCTAAAGTACCAAGTGCAACCTCATTCTTCTCTTTGTCAAACTTCTCAACTGACACATCAAGTTCCTCTATCACTGGAGGTGTAGGAGCTTCAATTTCAAGGACTGGAGGGGGAGAAACCTTAGATGCTTCTTCTAGTTTTACCTTGACGCCCTCAAGTTCCTCATCCAAAACCTTTATCTTCATTAAACCCTTTTCTCTATCCTTAGCTAAGACAATTGTCTCATCAAACAATCTCCCATATCTGTTGGACAACTATGCAATTTTAGCCTCATTTAAATGAGCAAAGTGTGTAACAGCCTTTAAGACTTCAAGGTCACTTATATTCTACATAGTCCATATGATCTTGTCTCCATCCATTTTCCCAGCAAAACTAACAAGAGAAGGATTTTGTGTCCTTGGAGCCAGAGACCACATAGCTAATATTTGGGATCTTGGATCATATCCACATCCCTTGATCATTTCTCCAATTTGTGTCTCATGGGACAATTGGGCCTCTGGCTACCTCCTGATCTGATCTATGATAAGATTCAAAGCCAGATCCCATATTGGGACAAGTAAAATCCCACTTCATTTCACTAATTACCTAGCCTTGTCCATATTTATGCTCTTTGAGATGGGATCATATGTGGCTAGGGCCAATAGGGCCTCACTATTAGGATCAGTTCCATCTATTATTTGGACTTGATTGCCTAACTCCTATTTCTTTTTCCATATGAGGAAGTTTTTAAATTCTTCACTCTTGATGAACTCATCATCTTGTAGAAAATCCTCCTAGTATAGTTCCCTTTCATCTTTACACATCTGGAGGGGCAACTCCACCTCCTCATGAGTCTCTTTTTTCTTTCCCTCTTATTTTCTTTCTCAATTGGTGATGGTAAGGCCTATCATTGGGAACAAGAGAAGACACCTTCTCAATTCTTTTCTCTGATCCTCTTTTCTTGGATGGCTCACCTACCTCAATTTTCTATCTTTTTTAAGGAGGTTTATTTGTGACTTATGTCTTTGGAGAACCTAGTCCTTATTGTTGAACATGAGGCTCATTCACTTGAGGAGGGCTATCTTTCTCATAATATCCCTCACTATCCTCCTTGTACTCAGAAGATGAGTACTCCCTCTTGACTTCTAATTTCTCATCCAACTCTACCTCAAGTTGGTCATAAAGGGTATCATATATCCCTATCATCCTATTTATTTTTTTAATATATGGGAGGCCAATGAAAAATCATCCAAAGAAAATTCTAGCCTTCTTTAATTGAGCCTCTAAGTCCAAAAGGTCATAGAACTTACCAAACCTTATTTCAATCTCTTCCTCATCTAGCAAGTTTCTGATGACATATTCATCATCCAACCCCTCACGATCATGGATATTGTTGATACTAGGAATAAATAGCTTCTTGGCACTCTTGATGAATTCATCAAGATCAACATACCTAAATTATAGTGCGCTCATATTGAAATGACCCAACCACATGCTAAGTCCAAGAAAATCCCTCTTTCCAATTGTGAAGTTGGTCACCTTAAACTGTCTAGGGGTGAAAGTCCCCTTTCTATGTGGAGCTCCTTATATGTCCAAATTAGCTACCAAATAAACTCCATAAGAGAAACCCTTGGTGGCACAAATTTTGGGAGTATGTGTGGGGGCTTGGGGCAACCATAAACTCTGATCAATGTGAAAGTATTTCCCAAATAAAATTCTCCCCAATTATGGTCACCAGGCTATTTTTCAACATACTCACAAGGCCTTAGAAGCCTAAGCATCTTGATAGGGAGTCTTAAAATATTTGTAACACTTAAATTGAGAATTGGATTAACAATCCAATTCTGGAATCCACATTATTCATGCTCATAAGACGTGTAGTTCCAAACCCTCAACCATAGTTGCAATGGGTTTGGTTGACCATTAACCATTGTCCTAGGTCTCAGCACGCTCACATCTAGATGGTTAATATTGTGGAACAAAATTAAGTGCATCAACAAAGAATAATGCATGAACCTAGGTGGTTGACTATCTTCTCTAATGCTCATGAAACCCTCATGCATCTTGTATATTACATACTAGATGTAATCATAGTTTGTGTTAACATGTGAGTTTGAATGTCAAGATTGATCATCAACAACTGATGCAGGAGCATCCTGGGTGTAAGAGCAATCTTGCATCACCCAAAAATATTTCTATTTTTATTTTCAATAAGGGCTATTTTCTACAGAGCTGCTATTTATGGAAAGTTACTATTTTTGGTAATTTTCATATGTGCTCAGAATGATCTGATTTCTTTCTTGGAGGTTCATGTTGGTCATATAAGTCTGCCAGTAAAGTTTCATTGCCAGATCAAGTGTATATTGGAAGATATTGAAGATTTTCGGTATTGGCAGTAGGGTACAGAAACTTTGAACTCAGTTTTGAAGGCTTTAGAGGCCCCGGATGAGGTCAAAAATTTGGGTGACAGGCGCTTGCGCCAGTCAAGCCTATAGAGCACTTTGTGGCGTTCCCGAAATGGGGTTATAATAGCCGATCGGGTCAACTGGTGATGACTTATGGTCTTCGGAAGTTGGGTCACCTGAAATGGCGGAAAATAATTTTCTTCAAAATTTTTGTTCAGGTTTCAAAGGTTATCTTGAGCCGACTATGATGTAATAAAATGTAAAATAAAATAATTCTAAGTTTGGTCGGCCTTATTGGCTAAAATTCTGGAACCTTCCCATGCGGTGGAAAAATTGCCTATATAAGGAAGGCTGTATTATTGTCTTAGGCAGTTTGGAATAGTTCTGGGTAGTAGATCTGGGTATTGATTCGAGGCTTTGTCCTACAGAATATTGTAAGGGAATGCCCATGTGGCTTTGCATATTGTAATTCTAAAAGTTTGTAATTCCACATTTGTGGAGATAATAAGAAGCCAATTTTCTGTTCTTGCATATTACTGTTGTTGTTTCTCTATTTCTGTTATGTGTTTGTGGTATTAAGGGGAGCACCCTTCATCAAGTGGTATCAGAGCAGGTTTTCTTGAGTGTGTAAATAGATTGCCAACTGTGAGG
The DNA here is from genome assembly GCA_027943335.1 of Chamaecyparis obtusa. NCBI lineage: Eukaryota > Viridiplantae > Streptophyta > Pinopsida > Cupressales > Cupressaceae > Chamaecyparis > Chamaecyparis obtusa. The sequence continues at coordinate 1,258,042 of BSBK01002737.1, read as the reverse complement.
CAGTTTGCACCAGGACCGTGGTTAGGGTTTCAGCGCGCATCGCGAAAATGCCTCCACAAAGAGAACGTGGCTGAAGAGCTGGTGCTGTGACACCTGAGGTTAGAGAGTTGCAGAGACAAGTGCGAGCATTGCAAGAAGAGATTCACAGAGGAATGAATCTTAATGTCAGAGATGAAAGTGAGGATGAAGCCGAAGAAGAATATCAAGAAGGAGAAGTTGAAATTGTGAACCAGGAGGAAGAAAGACTTTTTCGGGCGATTTCCAAGATTGGAAAAAGACCTAAGATTGAGGTTCCTACATTTTCTGGAAATCTTAACCCAAAGGAATTGATCGACTGGATCAATGAATGTGAAGAATATTTTGAGTATGAAGATGTTGAGGATCCTGATAGGGTCAAATTTGCGAAGGCCAGACTGAAAGTTCATGCAAAGATATGGTGGCAAGAGATTCAGTTGGAGCGAAATAGAAGGGGAAAGGAGAAAATCACGAGATGGGATCGGATGGTGGATAAATTGAAGTGACAGTTCATTCCTATTGATTATGAGCTTGACCCACTGAAGAAAATGCAAAGTTTGAAGCAAGCAGGAAGATCTATTCAGGAGTATACAGAGGAGTTCTATCGACTTCTCATCAGAACAGGCCATGCAGAAGCTGATAAGGAGAAAGTTGCCCGATACCTTAATGGGTTAAGGCCAAGCATTCAGGAGGAGCTGAATCTGGTTTGAATGAATAGTATTGAAGAGGCATACCAGTTTGCCCTAAAAGTAGAGGAAAAGCTGAACAAGAAGTTCGAGAGCAGACAAAATGGAAGAGGTCGCGGTGGACGATCTGGTGGATGGTCATATGGTGGTCGAAATGAAGATCTGAAAAAGAAGGATGAGGCCAGTAGCAGTCAGAATCAGCGTGGAAATAATTCCAATCACTTCCAGGATCAGAATAATAGAGATCAAAGAGGAAGAGGAAGAGGACAAGGATCTGGAAGAGGAGGCTTCCGTGGAACATGTTTTCATTGTGGAGAAGAAGGTCATAGGGCATTTGAATGTCCTCAGCACCAATGCAGAACAGACAGGAGGAATGAAGGCCAGGCCAAAGTTGCACATGTAGATGAAGATGCCAGATCATCAAATTCTGAAGATTTTGAAAGAGGAGAAACATTGATTAACAGAAGAGTCTTGTTGAGTGGTGAGAATGAACCTGAGCAAAGGAGGAGCCTGTTTCGCACTAGATGCAAGTGTGAGGGTAAATGTTGTGATGTGATTATCGATAGTGGAAGCACTGACAATTTGGTGTCAGAAGAGATGGTGACAAAGTTGAAGCTCAAGAGACAGAAACACCCACATCCATATCGGATTGCCTGGGTGCAGGATGACCACAAGGTCATGGTCAGTGAACAGTGCCTGGTAAAAGTTCAAGATCAGCGGGTACAAAGATGAGGTACTATGTGATATCATCTCTATGGATGCATGTCATATGTTGTTAGGTAGATCGTGGCAGTTTGACAGATGTGTTGTACATGATGGTCGTGCAAATACCTATTCCCTGACAAAGGATGGAGTGCGACATAAGCTAAAACCATTGAAGGAGACTGAAGAAAAGGTATGTGGTAATGCAAGGATAACTTTTTTTGATGGAAGAAATTTCCTAGATGGTATGAGGCATGAGCATGTATGTTTTTCTTTAATTCCAAAAGCTGGTAAAAAGGAAGTAGAAGATGTTCCTATAGAAGTTGCAGATTTGTTGAATGAGTTTCATGATATTGTATCCGATAACGTGCCTGATGGATTACCACCAGTCAGGAAGATCAGTCATTAGATGGACTTGATCCCAGGAGTGAGTTTACCAAATAAGGCAGCACACAGAATGACACCTGCAGAAAGTGAGGAGTTGAACAAACAAGTACATGAGTTGTTACAGAAAGGATTGATTTGAGAGAGTTTCAGTCCCTATGTTGTACCTGTAGTATTAGCACCAAAGAAGAATGGAGAGTGGAGGATGTGTACAGATTCCAGAGCAATAAACAAGATCACAATCAAGTACAGGTTTCCATTGCCACGAATGGATGATATTATGGACTGTTTGAGTGGAGCTGTGTATTTCTCAAAGATAGATCTGAAGAGTGGATATCATCAAATTCGGATCAGAGAAGGAGATGAATGGAAGACTGCCTTCAAGACAAAGGAAGGACTATATGAGTGGTTAGTCATGCCTTTTGGGCTAACCAATGCACCGAGCACTTTCATGCGGCTCATGAACGAGGTTCTAAAAGAATTTCTGGGTAAGTTTGTCATTGTTTACCTGGATGATATTTTGATCTTTAGTAAGACATTGGATGAGCATATGATGCATATTCATATGGTATTTGAGAAGTTGAGAGAAGAGAAATTATTGATTAATTTGAAGAAGTGCAGTTTTGTGAAGAAAGAGTTAGTGTATTTGGGATTTGTAGTTTCAGCAGAAGGCCTAAAAATGGACCCAGAGAAGGTACAGGCTATCCTTGAATGGCCTACTCCAAGGAGTGCTACTGAGGTAAGATCTTTTCATGGTCTAGCTAGCTTTTACAGAAAGTTTATCAAAAATTTTAGCAGTATTTGTGGACCCTTGACTGAAACAATGAGAGGGGATAGGAAAGAGTTTAAGTGGACTAAAGAAGCAGAAAAGAGTTTTCAATTATTGAAACAAAAAGTTACAGAACAACCTGTTTTAGCACTTCCAGATTTTAATAAGGTGTTTCAAGTAGATTGTGATGCTAGTGGTACTGCAATAGGAGCTGTTATGAGCCAAGAAGGTAAACCTGTTGCTTATTTCAGTGAGAAGTTAAATGATGCCAAGAAAAAATATTCTGTTTATGATCAGGAATTTTATGCTATAGTTCAGGCATTAAAGAAGTGGAGACATTATCTACTTCCTAAGGAGTTTGTTTTGTATACTGATCATCAAGCTTTGCAATATTTGAATAGTCAAGGAAAATTGAATCAAAGGCATTTGAAATGGGTTGAGTTTTTGCAGAGTTATACATTTGTTTTGAAACACAAGAGTGGAAAGTCTAATAGGGTTGCAGATGCTCTTAGCTGAAGGCAACTATTGTTGACAGAAATGCAGATTGAAGTGGTTGGGTTCAAGGAACTCAAGAATTTGTATCCAGAGGATCCTGATTTTGGTGAAGCTTGGAAAGCTTGTACAGAACCTGTTACTCTAGACAGGACGAAATGGTTGGATTTCATCATCCAAGATGATATACTATTCAGAGGGAGTCAGTTGTGCATTCCACAAAGTTCTATGAGGGAGAATCTCATCAAGGAGAAGCATAGTGGAGGATTGGCTAGACATTTTGGTCATGATAAAACCCTTGCTTTGGTTGGTGAGAATTATTATTGGCCACAATTGCAGCAAGATGTGAAGAAGTTTGTACAGAGTTGCAGAGTATGTCAGATGGCGAAAGGAGTGAAGTAGAATACAGGGTTGTATCAGCCATTACCTATACCGGAGAAGCCTTGGGAGGATATCAGTATAGACTTTGTTCTTGGTTTACCGATGACTCAGTGGGGACATGATTCAATTTTTGTGGTGGTTGACAGATTTTCAAAGATGGCACATTTCATTCCCTGCAAGAAGACTAATGATGTTGTTCATGTAGCAGGATTGTTTTTCAGAGAAGTGGTGAGACTACATGGTGTGCCAAAGACCATAGTTTCAGATCGAGATACTAAGTTTGTTGGATATTTCTGGCGTACATTGTGGAAGAAGTTGAAGACAGATTTGAAGTTCAGTTCATCACATCATCCACAGACTGATGGACAGATAGAGGTGGTGAATAGAAGTTTGGGAAATTTGCTGAGATGTTTGGTTGGAGATAAGCCAACAGGATGGGATTTGATTTTACCACAGGTGAAATTTGCATACAATAATTCTGTCAATAGGAGCACTGGTAAATCACCATTCCAGATTGTATATGGAAGCAGTCCAAGAAATGCATCTGAATTGAGGAAGATAGATAAAGGAGAAATAAGTAGTGCTGAAGCTGAGGATTTTGCAGAACACTTGAAGAACATCCATGGGGAGGTGAGGAAGCATATTACCAAGATGAACGCACAGTATAAGGCTAAGGCAGATGAGAAAAGGAGGTATAAGGAATTTCAGGTTGGTGATGAAGTTATGGTTCATTTGTGGAAGGAGCGGTTTCCAGTTGGTACATATAACAAGCTGAAAATGAAGAAGTTTGGACCATGTAGGATACTGAAGAAACATGATTCAGGAAATGCATATGAGGTAGAATTGCCTGCTGAGCTAAATATTTCACCAGTGTTTAACATTTCAGATCTAACAGAGTATCATGAAGGAGGTGTTGAAGATGAGATCACAGTAGCACAGTGGAGTATTCCAGCAACTAGTTCAAACACTAAGGAGATCGAGGATATACTGGACAGTCATGTTGGCAGAAGCACAAGGAACAAGACATATGAAGAATATATGGTCAAGTGGAAAGGATGACCTGTTGAAGATTCATCATGGCTAACAAAGGTGGAGGTTAACCGTCTTGGTTTTCCTCTGCACACCTGAGTCATGACAGGGTCACTTCTCAAATTACCCTGGGTGTCTGATGCAGGAGCATCCTGGGTGTAAGAGCAATCTTGCATCACCCAAAAATATTTCTATTTTTATTTTCAATAAGGGCTATTTTGTGCAGAGCTGCTATTTATGGAAAGTTACTATTTTTGGTAATTTTCATATGTGCTCAGAATGATCTGATTTCTTTCTTGGAGGTTCATGTTGGTCATATAAGTCTGCCAGTAAAGTTTCATTGCCAGATCAAGTGTATATTGGAAGATATTGAAGATTTTTGGTATTGGCAGTAGGGTACAAAAACTTTGAACTCAGTTTTGAAGGCTTTAGAGGCCCCAGATGAGGTTGAAAATTTGGGTGATGGGCGCTTGCGTGGATCAAGCCTGTAGAGCGCTTCGTGGCGTTCCCGAAATGGGGTTATAATAGCTGATCGGGTCAACTGGTGATGACTTATGGTCTTCGGAAGTTGGGTCACCTGAAATGGTGGAAAATAATTTTCTTCAAAATTTCTGTTCGGGTTTCAAAGGTTATCTTGAGCCGACTATGATGTAATAAAATGTAAAATAAAATAATTCTAAGTTTGGTCGGCCTTATTGGCTAAAATTCTGGAACCTTCCCATGCGGTGGAAAAATTGCCTATATAAGGAAGGCTGTATTATTGTCTTAGGCAGTTCGGAATAGTTCTAGGTAGTAGATCTGGGTATTGATTCGAGGCTTTGTCCTACAGAATATTGTAAGGGAATGCCCATGTGGCTTTGCATATTGTAATTCTAAAAGTTTGTAATTTCACATTTGTGGAGATAATAAGAAGCCAATTTTCTGTTCTTGCATATTACTGTTGTTGTTTCTCTATTTCTGTTATGTGTTTGTGGTATTAAGGGGAGCACCCTTCATCAACAACTTTGTAGACATCCTCTCTGCATCTCCATCAATACCCAACACCCTACACAACCCATATGCCAAATATTTCATGTAGAAATTAAGGTCCTTGAACTCATAGGGTACATTCATCTTGGTGGGAAGAGGGGCTATGTATTTTCCTTTCTTTGGTATAAATTGGGTGATCTGGTACTTCACCAAGTTTAATTGCTTTCTATACTTCTCCTTTTCATTTCTTAAATCAATCTCTATTGAGAAAGAAGCATAGGTACCAAAGGATTTCATGAATGAACCCTGGTTAAGAGTAACCAAGGCAAATTGATCACTCTTCCTAATGGTTTTTTAGACAGGGTCATAATTCCTAGCCAACTCAATTAATAGGTCTACATCTAAAAACACATCAAGAACAAAAAGCTTCCCCATGCCTAACTTCCAGGCATTACACACTGGGATTTGTTTAACACAGTTACTATAGAGATAATTAAATAGATGGTAACCAGAACATGGAGTGACTAGATCTCTACAATTAGCCATAGAATTAGAAAAAGTCTCATCATTTACCTTTTTTCTCTGCGTTGCTCTTGGGAGCAAGGTGATGAATTCTTTTGAGAAGTTTTGTTTTCCTTTCTATTCCTCCCTTGAATCCTTAGCCCCTTCACTTGATGAAACCCTGCTCGACTTTGAATGACTCGTTATAAAAATACTAAATATATTATGTCTACAAATAAGCACTGAAATATCACTTCTCACTGATGCAAATGCTCTATCTCTTTTAACAAATCTTTTCTCATAGATACTCTTCATAATTGTAGCTTACTAAAAAATCTGTTAAGTGTAAGGAAAGGAAAATGTCTTGTCCTTATATCATTGTGCAATGAATGCAGAGACCTTGTTAAGATCACAAAAAATCCTTACACAATCAATTCAACATTCACTTCTATGTGTATCCAATTTCAAATTAGTTATCCATGTTGTGTGATGTTGACATGTCATTTAAATTCTTTGAAAGCAAGAAAAAAGGCTATCATTGTTTATTTTTTTCTTAAACCCTCAAAAATTGCTAAAAACCCTTATTGTACACTGATTGGCTATTACTTTTTCCTTTTTCCAACTTAGCCATGTACTTTTACATGTCAGGCACTTACTTTTTCTTTATTGGCATGAAAACTAACCACACTTCCTTCTAGAGATTCAACGACCGAAGCTTCTCATGATCTCTCAATACTTTTCTTAACCTGAGTTTGATCATGTGATCCAATGATCGAAGGATATCTCTCAATCTCCAAATATTTTTATTGACTGGGGTTCCATCACGAGATTAAGCAACTAGAGGAATCTCATAATCTCAAGACACTAGCTCTAACCCTAGTTTTGTTATGAGACTTGGAGATAACACATATCTGTTAGACGCTAGATGTTTTACCTAACCCAATATTTTTCTTGAGATTTAGCCATAGTTGTTGATCTTGATCTTTATCTATGGTCATTTCTTAATTGTTGAATGTTTCAACTTGACCATGAGATTGCGAGACTTGGAGATAACCTTTATTCACTAACCCTTTAACCTTGTTAGTGAATCTCTAAATGTTTAGCAACTAACCAGTGGCATCTTCAGATTCAGAGATAACTACATCTGCCAAGTCACTAAACATTAGACTTAACCTTCAACCATTTGGAGACTTGGAGATAACCTTCACAGTTAATTCTCTTAAATCTTGTCTCTTGAACTCCAGATCTATTAAGCCTTAACTGCCAATTTAAGAGACTTAGAGATAACTGTCGTTGTCAAGTCTCTTACCCTTTTTGCAAAATATCTAAATGTTTCATGACATAACCTATTCCTTACGAGATCTAGAGATAACCATTGCACCAGATCGTGAGACCAAAGGAACTAACTACCACATGATAAGAGACTTGGAGAAAGCTATGTCGTTGGATCTCATGAAAGTTAAGATATCACTGCCAAACATCATGAGACTAAGAGATAACCTCAAACTCATTACTCAATTCCCCAATCTATGGATCTTTATACGTAGCTTTTGAATTTTATGAGACTTGGATAATAAAGGGAAACAACAACCATGTGTTGAATAAAAGACTTAAGTGACATAGAAAAGTAAAGAACAATTAGACCTTGGGTAGGATTTTTACACTTAGACAAGGAAAATTTCATAAAACCCTACGAAGAAAAAAAGGATCTATTTCTCAAGCTAGGGAATTTTTAGGAAATCTCAAAGACATGAAATTTGACTAACAATGACTCTATCTAGGGATGATGGGTAACTTGTGCCCATGCAAGAACTTATAATTTACTAGAAGAGAAGACCACAAACTTGACAACAATGAAAATTGTAGAGAGCACTAGGCAAAAACCTATTTATAGAGGCAATACTAGACAAAAATAAAACACACCACACCTATACAAAAATTTACAACATATACAAAACCTAACTACCATCAATGGAAATAAAATACCTTCAAGAGAAGTATTTCTTCAAGAACTATCCATGAACAAGAAATTCTTGAATGTCACTAGTGATTTCCTTGATAATGTATGAATCTGGTCATTTTTCATGAATCAAATATGGCCCTAACTAGATTGGATTAAATTTTCCATGTTTTCCTTTGTCTTCCAAAATGGCATTCCATAGTAATACCAAGTAATTTAATTCAAAATTTCTCTCTAAGGATTTATTGTAATACAAGTTCTTGACTTGCAACTACATCTTAGCATTTTTTGAAGTTGATTGTCTTCTAGTTTCATCCAATGTAATCAAATCTTCAATCCTTAACTACATTTCATCCTATAAGTCTTCATTGTATAGTTGGACAAATGTGTACATCTCTAATAAGCTATTTTGAGGCATCCTTGCATGTCTCCCATATACCAAATCAAAAGGTGAACATCCAATTGCCTTCTTAACAATCACTCTATCAGCCAACATGACCCATGGCAATTTTGAGTTCCATACTTATTCTTTTCAAGGATCCCTTTGAGAATCTTTATCAATCTTTTATTTGTTTATTTTTCTTGTCCATTTCCTTTTGGATGATATGGGGATGAGTATGACATCTGAATTCTTAAAATTTCACAAAATTCCTTGTATTCATTTGATCTGAAATACATTGCATTGTCACACACAATCCTTTCAGGGAAACCAAACCTAGTAACAATATAATTTAATAAGAAATCGGTCACCACCTTGCTAGTTACATTCCTTGTGGGAATAGCCTCTACCTATTATGTAAAGTAATTAGTGGAAACTAAGACCCAAGAATTTCCTCCACTTGACTTGTTTGGTATTTCTCCTATAAAATCCATTCCCTACTATTGGAAAGGGGCTTGCACTTCTACTAGCTTCAATATTACATTTCCTAAAATTTTTTAACTTGCTAGAAAATCTTTGACAAGCATCACAATTTCTCACTAGTCTTTCTGCATCTTTGAATACTGTGGGCCACCAAAACCCTTCTCTCAAAACCTTTTGAGCTATAGTTTTACCCATGTAGTGTCCACCACAGATCCCTTCATGCATTTCTCTCAACAAGTTATCAGATCCATCTTCATCTACATATTTCAATAAAATGCAATACAAATTTCTTCTCCACAATTTGGATTTGATGATAACATATTTAATTGCTTGTAACTTTAGGGATCTTTTCTTGCTATCATCGAGTCCTAATGGACACTTCATATTCATTAAGTAATAAATAATATCTTGATACTAGACACAATCATCCATATCACAAGTTTAATTAATTTCCATCTGATTGATCTTATTTGCATCAAGATAAGACCGAGCCATTAATTTTACCAATCCTTGACCTCTAACCAATTTGGTGATCTAAATATCAATGTTAAACTCCTAGATCCTATTTATCCATCTACATCCCCTCCCAAATACTTCTTGTCATGAAAAGATGTCCTTAACCGCAACACTTGGTACAAAATCAATCACTCTTGCTCCCATGAGATAGCATCTGAAAGCCTTCATGACCTTTATAAGTGCATAATATTTCTTTTCATTAATGTCATACTTTAATTCAGCAGCTTGTAGGGACTTACTAAAGAAAGCAATAGGTTGTTCAAAAACCTCACTATTTATCTGTAATGGGACTACAACAACAGTATGAAAAGAGGCAAAAGAGAAAATATGCATTGGAATGTCATAGTCTGGTGCCTTAAGCATAGGTGCATCTTTGATTGCCTATTTGATATTCCTGAAAGCTTCATTAGTCTCACCATCCCATTTGATCTCATACCCCTTCTATAACTGTAGACACATAAAATTGGACAAGTACTTTTCAAAATGCATTAAAATGAATAAAGGGATTAAATCAAGTAAAAATGGACATAATTAAATAAAGTTGAGAAAAATCAATTAAAATAAAGGAATTATTAAATAATGATGTTAAATGATTAAATTAAAGCTTAAAAGGGCCATAAACACTATATAATTGATTTTAATCAATTAATTGTATAGTTGTTTTAATCAAAAATCAAAATGAACCTATTACCCTTACATGGCTAAATTTAATTAATTAATTGAATTAAATATTCCTAATTTCTTTCCAACAAAGTGATGAACCAATGAAAATTGGACAAAAAGACATAAATCACTCAAATATTTAAATTGTCCAAAGATTTGAAACCATTTAAAGGCTTGTCCCCACATTTGTCCCCCCATTTATGGACAATGCAAAGTTTTTGACTCAACCAAGGGATAACCATGATTACTTCACTCCACCCCCTAACCTTGGGCATTTACTATAAATATGAGGCATTTTGGAGAGCATTTCCATCTTGGAATTTCATTTGCAAAGCATTGTTATTATAGGCATTTGAATAGCATTCTAAGAGCAATTTGAGCATTTTAGAGCAATTATCATTGTAGCTTGTCAATTTGAGCTAGATTAAGCATGGAATCATCATAGAAGCATTGTAAAATTTTAGAAGTGTCACTAGTGAGGATTTTAAGCTGAGAGCTTCATTTACCACTTCTTTCTAGAGAACCATGGGATAATATAGATTATAGTTTCATTTTAAAGTAGATTTCCATTGTATTTAGTTTAAATTGATGCTATTAGATCTTAATTCCATGAAGGTGTTAAACTTGCACACAAAAATGGTGCCCACCGTGGGGCTCTAGGCCTCATTTTATCTTTAGTCATCATTTTCATCTTCATTTGCATGCTAGTTTTGTATATTTTTCATGTTTATTTTGTAGAAAATAGGTAAAGTCACGCCTACGGAGGATTCAAACATGCCTGCAGATAGTTTTCTATCACCTAACTCCTCTGAACTAGCATCGATTAATTGGAGACTCATGCCTAAGCTCATAAAGCATTCAACCTTTGCTTTGTAAAGTCACGCCTTTGACTCAGGGAGTATCACCTAACCTTTATTTGCTATCGCTTAAGTTTACGCTTTGCTTCGCATATTATATTTTCATTCACGCTTTGGAAAGAAATGTTATCGCTTGCTGCTATTAATATGTCACTTAGCATGAATTATTTTGTGCAATTTTAAGTTCTATTTATGCCTCTAGATAAAATGTTTACACCTGCGAAACTTTGAGTAACGCTTGAGCCGCGGCAAAGTGACGCTCGCTACTGTCAAAGTTACTCTTGTCAACAGTTTGTTCACGCCTATTAGCTGGATAATGTCACCTGATGTCTGCTATCTGTATTTGCTATTAATTGGATTAAATCACTCATCTAACTCTCTGTTTTGGTCTTTTGATAGTAAATGAACAAGCATCTGAAAGTCCAGAAGCCAGAAAGTCAATTTAATCAAGAAGAGAAGGTGCTTGCTAAAAAGATCAAAAGGGAGAATCAAGCACATATCAAAGCTGTCCTTGAATCAACACAAGAAGAAGACAATTAGGTATACCAAAGATACCTTGCTGTGATTGAAGCTTATAAATAGAAATATGTCTCTTTAAATTGGATTTTCAGTCCTTAATTTCAAGTTTTTGCATGGAAATTTGTAATTAGAGTACTCAAATTCATTACAAAAAGCTTAGCTTTGTCAATTCAATTTTGGCTTCCCCTCACTTTGATTTTTAGTGTTGACTAACTTGTTGGAGTATAAGCACATGGAAAGGTATTTCTCTATTCAAGCTTGCACTTGATTAGATTGTGTCATTCCTTTTAAACATAGCTTAATTAACAAACGGGAAATGAACCAAACACTTCTATTTCTAAGAATCTCTATGTAATGAGATTGAAAAAGAACCTTATTGCTTGAAGTGTTTGAGGAACTAAAGGGAAAGTTAGGGATACGCTCTTCACCTTTTAGGTGAACCAAATTCCCAAACACTTAACCTTAATTCCATTTTCTTGCTTTCCATGAACATGTTATTTAAAATAGAGATTTAGTGGGATTGCCTCCTGAGTTTGCCTTAACGAGGCCGATGAGAGGGACAACCCAAAGTGGGATACACTCGCTTTTGCCACGGGAATCTAACCCACTCTAAAATGAAATGCATGTATCCTTAATGGGGTGCATGACAAATAGATTTTGATTTTTCAACCTTCCTCTAGTAGTCTTAACGGATTGTGCAAAATCATACTTCAGTGAGTGTGGGAAGCCTCCTTGGAGGATTGAGAGATTAAAGTCTATTTGAATGGAATATTTATTAAAACCTGGTTAAAATAGAAAAGCCACCTTTTTAGAGCCATGTTTACAAGCCAATTTGACTTTAGGTAGGTTGTTTGGAATCTATTCTTGTGCTATACTTGTGAAAACATTTGAGAATATACACATTAGATAGTTTTTAGAGACATTGATGTGTGTGCTGCGTTTGTTTTTAATTTTCAAACAAGAAATTTTCAAAAAATCTGATCTCAAACGTTTAAAAAATTCAAAATTTTACAACCTGGTCAGAGAAGTGTTGCCTGGGAACAAAACAATCATGCCTATCAGAAGTTTAGTCACACTTGTGGCTAGTGTAAAAATGCCTAGGTAGAGAGAAATCATGCTTGGAAATTTTTTTAACCCGCCTGTAAAAATTGGAAACTCACCTATCAACAGGAAAGTGTCGCCTGTACATCTACAGAGTGTCACCTTACAACAAACTAGTACACGTGTATAAAACTTTCAGTCATGCCTACACTTGGTTCAGTGATGCCCAAAAATCTAAAAGGGAAAACAAAGAGTACTTGCAAGGTGGGTCAAAAAATTTTAAGAACATATTCGAGTACCCTTTTCCGTGTTCTTACTGCCTAGGCTTTCAATTTGGTCAAAAATCTTGTTCTACATATTTTTCAAAATTTTGCAAAGGATTAGACCCCAAGTAATATCAATTCTTCTTCTCCAAGGTTCATGCCTGCTCTCACTAGATCTTACTACATTAAACAAACTTTGCAAGCAAACATGACCTATTTGAGACAAGAGCTCCCTTACCTAGGAGATGAGTCTACCACTCCTAGAGTACCCCAAAAATTGCCTGAACAAGAAGTAGAAGACAACATGATGTATTATGGTGGTTTGGGTGGTAAAGATAATAGTGGTATTGATCTCACTAACCAAGGAGATGCCAATAATGGAGGCATTGGCATAAATAACCAAGATAATACCAATAATGTAAGAGCAGATCAAAATGCTCAAGGTATAGACAACACTCACACTAGAACTAACACCGAAGCAATGACAGAAGATACCATAGATGAAAAGGTTAGTGAGGCTATCTAATGTACCTATTTCTGAAAGCTCATGGAAAAGGCAATGGATAGAGATAGAGAAAAGTAATTTTTAGACTTAGCACAAAAAGGTCTCAAGCTTCCATGTGACTACGATGTTAATCAACTCAAACTACCAGAAGTTGAGGAGAGTACCTTAGACATCATGAACAAGTAGTTCAAGATGTTTCAAATGCAATTGGATACCATTAAGCAAAGTGGGGCTCCCAAGCCTTTCTCAATTGAAGCATTGTGTCCATTCCCATTTGATAAAAGCTTGGTCATGGTGCCATTCCCAATCAATGTGGTGTTCCCCAAATATGAGAAGTATGAGGTAATGTCGGATCCCCAAGACCACTTACAGGAGTTTTGTGCATTGAGCTTAGAGTTCATGCATGATACAACATATTTAATGAGACTATTCCTGTGAAGCTTAGGAGGCATGGCTTTGGAGTGGTTTTCTAAGTTACCCTCTGACATTAAGACCTTCGAAGAGTTAGCTTCAAAATTAGTGGCCCATTACTCATATAATATCAAGCATGGGGTCATGATGATAACATTATGCAACACTAAACAAAAGGATGGGGAGGCATTCCTCACTTTTCTACAAAGATGGAGGACAGTTTTTGCAAGATATCCTAGGAGGGTACCTGAAAAAGAGAAGATGGATATCTTCATAAATAGTTTAAGCAATGAGTTGAACTACCAATTACTGATGCAATGTCCCAAGACCTTCCAAGATTTAATTGAAAATGGAGTCACAATGGAGGAAGTGTTGGTCAAAAGTGGAGAACTAAAATTGTATAAAGATAATAAGAATAACTCCAACAATAATAACTCCAACAATGGCAACAATCAGAAGAATAATTGGTTCAATAATAATAGTCAGTATAAGAACAACAATAAGGGAATCATTAATGATGGTGTGGTGGAGTCCAACAACTTGAAGGTGGCTCCATTTTCTCTTACAAGGACACCTAATCAGGTGAACAATGCCAATCAGACATCCAATGCACCTTCCAATAACAATAATGCCAATAAGGGTAACCAAGGAAATAATGCAAGAAATAATAAATTTGATAAATACTTGGTGCCCACTCCTCAAAGGAACTTCACACCCTTGGGTGAACCCCTCAAAAGGGCATTAAGGACTCTCATGGCTAATAATGTCATTACTTTACCCAGCATTCAGCCTTATGAGCCAAATAACAAGCCTAGTTGGTGGAGTGCCAATAGCCATTGTGAGTACCACAGAATTTGAGGGCATACAACAAATGAATGTCTGCAACTAAAGAATGTAGTGCAAGACTTAATCAATAATGGTACAATCACCATTGATGGACCTCAAAACAATGCAGATCATACAGCATTCAAACATCCTTTCTACAAACATGATAAAGGGGAGTCATCTAATGGTAAGAAACAAAGCACCAATAATCTTAACTTTGCACCACCTTATGATAACATTGTGAATGCTATAATAATTAATGAACAACCACAAAAAGAGGCATCAAATATCATTACAAGAGGGCAGAATTCTAGAATGACCCTACAAGGGGTTGCTCCTAAAGTTATTAGCACTCCGCAGTCCAACATTGTGGTCAAGCAACCTTCCACAATAGAAAAACCTTATAGCTTGGTTGATCAGTTGCAAAGAACTCCAGCACAAATCTCTATCTTAGAATTGTTGAAGTTATCCCCGAACCATAAGGATATTTTTGAAAAATCTCTAATAGAGACAAATGTTCCTACTAACTTAGAAGAAGAAAAGTTCCAAAATATGGTAGGTCATCTTGTGGCACCTCATTGTCTCTCATTTTCTAACCAAGATGACATGTTTATAACCCATCCTCAAAATCAACCATTGCATATAGAGGTCCTAATAGAAAGGCATAGAGTCAAAAGAGCCCTCATTGATGGAGGAGCTAGCCTTAATATTTGTACATTAAGTCTTGTCAAATCCTTAGGGTTGTCTGAGTCTTGCATTGACCCTACGAAAAAAATCACTATCAAAGCTTATGATGAAATTGAAAGGGCCTCTAAAGGCATGATCATATTGCCCATCCAAGTGGGACCAGTCAAGAAGGACACCAATTGCCAAGTATTGGACATGAAGTTAACTTATATTATTTTTTGGGGGAGACCATGGATTCACGAGATGCAAGAAGTCCCATCCACGTACCACCAATGCATCAAATTTTCATACATGGGTGAAGAAATCATGGTTGGAGGGGACTCAAACCCCTTCATGAGTTATATATTCCACATAACTGGGAAAGAATCATTCAAAGAGTCACCATTTAAGATACCAAAAGGGATGATCCAGTCATAACATTAAATGCTACTCAAAACCCTCCTCAAGCTAGCTCAATGACATCAACTAAGGGAAAGGAAAAGATGAGCTACAAGGGTCCAATTATTAATGAGGGTTCATATCAAACTCCCAAATTAGAGATAGTACCCTACAAACCTACTAGAGAAGAAAAAGATGAAGCTAAAAAGGAAAATTACAAGAAAATGGATAAGATGATGGAGGCATTTGACAAATAGTGCAAAATTAGTTTGAAAGGAGTAGGGGAATACTCCGTTTCCCTATTTGACATGCCCACATCTCCAAGGATACATGGAAAACCATCAAAAGGGTCTTTTCCTCACAAGTACAACTCTTACTTCATAAGAGAAAGTGATACAACAACATTTGACAAGGAGGAAAATGAAGTACTTCAATGGCTCTATCACGATGAAGAAGATACCTCAAACACTCCCATGGAACAAATTCAGCATGTTAATATACAAACTGAGAAATATGGAAAAGGTTTTGAGATTATGTAGAAGATGGGATACAAGGGAAGAGGACCCTTAGGCCAAAGGAATAGAGGGTTACTAGAACCCATTGAACCTACTTGGAGGGCAAAACAAGAAAAATATGGAGTAGGCTACCAATACAAAGGTGAAAGCTCCAACTCGATGCAAGATTTTTCTCCTCAAATAAATGCCTTAGAATATGATGGAGATAGTGATGACTCCTGAGATTATGAGTGGGATACCTTATCAGATGAATCATGTCAAGATAAGGAGGTGATTGCAATACATACTTATGCAAAAATCCCAAGGTAAGAAATTTAGATCAATGAAGAACCTAATATCCAAGATATTAACATAGGGCATGCACCTACCAATCAAGCATGGATAGAGACATTTTGGATGCCTTCAGAGGAGGGAGATTCAAACATTAGGTTTAATCTACTCGTGGCTTTTCCCATGTTGTTTCTCGTAGAAGTTGAAGAGGACTCAAGGGAAGGGGATTTTGACCCTTCTTCCATGGACCATCTCGAGGAAGCTCACATCATAGATCTAAATGATACAATGGATGAACCCTCAAATGAAGTCATGTCCATAAACCCTATTGATGACATCTTACCCAATGAATCCTTACTTTTGATACATCCGGATCTCATTGATTGGGACCAAATGGAGCCAAATGAATTACTTTACTTTCCAAATGACCAAGCAGCAAACCAATACCTTAATGCAGTTGAACCCTCTTTCACCAATGAATTTGATACAAACATGATGAGAATAGCAGGGATTCATTCTCTTAGTCAAAAGAAAAAAATGAAAAAAAATAAGAAAATGAAAAGTTCTAGTGCTGAAAACCACTATGTGGCACCACTAGAACCAAAAAAAATGAAAATAAAAGATGTTTCCTTTGGTGAAAACCCAACTGTGGCACCAAAGGAAGAGAGATTGCATACCTTGCCCGAACATGAGGAAGAAAGGTCACCTATTCTTATAGAACTAATAGAAAAGGTCAACATTGGGATAGAATTGGATCCAAAGTTTATACACTTGGTAGCATCACTTACACCTCTAGAAAGAGAGGACTTCATCAAATTTTTCCAAGAGCAACAAGTCAACTTTGCATGGTCATATGCCAACATGCCTAGATTGGATTCCAATTTCATAATGCATCATTTGAATATTAGACCTAGGGTTAAACCCGTGAAGCAAAAGCTATAGAAAATGCACCCACATGTGGCTCTCCTAGTGAAGGCAGAATTGGAAAAATTGTTAAAGGTTGGATTTATAAGGGCAATAGCATATGCTGAATGGATCTCTAACATTGTACTGGTCACAAAACATGATAAATCTATTCAGGTGTGTACGGATTTTAGAGACTTGAATCTTGCATGCCCTAAGGATGATTTCCCACTTTCGAGCATAGATGCTATAGTGGATTTGATAGCTGGTCACTCCATGTACTCATTACTGGATGGTTTTAGTGGTTACAACTAGATCAAAATTGCACTCAAAGACCAAGAAAAGATAGCTTTTACTTTCCCTTGGGGCACCTTTTGTTGGAATGTCATGCCTTTCGATCTTAAAAATGTCAGAGCCACATATCAAAGGGCCATGACAAATATCTTCCATGACATGATGCACACTTTTTTAGAGGATTATGTGGATGATATACTAGCAAAGTCTCACAAAAGAGAAGAACAATTGCAAATTCTAAAGAAGATATTCATCTGGTTGGAACAATTCAAAGTTAGATTAAACCCAAAGAAATGTGCCTTTGGTATCCATCCAGCAAGCTATTAGGCTATATAGTTTCCACTAAAGGAATTTAAGTGGACCCAGAGAAAGTACAAGCAATCATAGACATGGAGGTACCTAAGAACATCAGCCAAATGAGATCATTACAAGGGAAAATCCAATCCATGCGAAGGTTTATTTCTCAATTGGCCAAAAAATGTCATTCTTTCACCAGATTGCTACATAAGGATACTATATTCATGTGGGATGAGGAATGTGATCAAGCTTTCACATTATTGAAGACCTATTTGATAAATCCACCTATTCTCATGCCACCAATCAAAGGCAAAGCATTGCTTCTATACATATCCGCTACCGAAAGATCACTAGGAGTGCTTTTAGCACAAGAAGATGAACAAGGAAAGGAAAGAGCTATCTACTATTTCAGTAGGACCTTGATCAAATATGAGCTTAATTACACATTTATGGAAAGGGCTTTCCTAGCAGTGGTGTTTGCATATCAAAAGTTGAGATTATATTTTGATGCATAAGGTCAAGTTAATTGCCAAAATTGACCCTCTCAAGTATTTGTTAAGCAAAATTGCCCTAATGGGTAGGATGGCCAAGTGGGTTATGATATTGAGTGAATATTACATTGAGTATGTCAATAGAAAGGCAAAAAAAGGGCAAGTGATAGCGGATCATTTAGCTAAGAATCCCATGACTTCTACACAAACTATTCAAGTGGAATTTCCAGATTCTGCCATTGTCAACATAGAATAAAAAACATGGAAGTTATTCTTTGATGGCTCTTATACTCAAGCAGGTTCCGATGCTAGCATACTATTGGTCACTCCCCAAGGTTACACCATTCCAAAGTCCTATAAGCTTATGTTTCCTTGCACAAACAATATAGCGGAATATGAGGCACTAGTCATAGGCATCAAAATGGCCTTAGAATGGAACATAACAGAGCTACAAGTTTATGGAGATTCTCAACTCATCATCAATCAAGTCAATAATGAATATAACACCAAAGATGAAAAGTTGATGCCATATAAGACTATGATTGATGGATGGAAGAAATACTTTTCTTTGATCACTTTTGAGTAGATTCCTAGAGAGAAAAATAGAGCAGCTGATGCCATGGCCACCTTGGCTTCCTTGTTACAAAAACTAGATCAAAATGAGAATTATGAGTTCTTGGTGGAAGAGTTGGTGAAACTGGCATTCAACCTTCCCAAAACCCAAATTGTTTCCCTATTACATGGACATGACTCCCCTTGGTACGGACCTATATACACATATCTCAAAGACCAAGTGCTACCCTTAGACCAAACCCAAGCTCAAAAATGCAATTTCATATGCCAAGCCGCTCGTTACCTAATCCTTTCTGAAACATTGTATCATAAGGGTCTTGATGGGACATTACTTAGATTTCTAGAGGAAGAAGAGTCTAAGTTGGCTTTACACGAGGTTCACGATGGCATTTGTGGGTCACACTCTAGCGGGCTAAACCTAGCTAAGAAAATCCTTCACTTAGGGTATTTCTGGAAGACATTAGAAAAGGATGCTTGCCACTTTGTGAAGATATGCAATAAATGTCAATATCATGGTCACATGATACATGCACCGGCACAAGAGTTACACCCATTTGTCACACCATGGCCTTTCTACCAATGGGGGTTTGATCTAATTGGCATCATCTACCCACCTTCTTCAAATGGGCACAAATACATGATAACGGCAATGAAATATTTCATGAAGTGGGTTGAAGAGGTTCCTTTGATAATGGCTACGGGTAAACAAATTTCCATGTTTATATTAAATCACATCATTTGCCGATATGGAATTCCACATGCCATAATAACAAATAATGGAAAACAATTTAAAAACAAGGATTTGGATGAACTTTGTGCAACATTTCATATCACACACCATTTCTCATCAATTTATTACCCTCAGGGAAATGGGCAGGCTGAAGCCATGAATAAGAATATCTTGAAAATCTTGAAGAGGTCGATTAATAAATTGGGAAGGGATTGGCATGTGCAAATTAATCTAGCATTGTGGGCCTATAGAACTAGCATAAGAACACCTACAGGAGCCATGCCATTCTCATTAGTCTATGGGGCCAAAGTAGTTCTACCGTTAGAGGTTGAAATCCCATCTCTATGAGTGTCATTACAAGGATTGATCACAGATGAAGACTATAGAATTGCTAGACTTCAACAATTAGAGTTACTTGAAGAGCATCAAACACAAGCTTATGAACACTTGAAAGTGTATCAAAATAGAATCTCGAGGAACTATAATAAACATATCAAACTGAGAGTCTTTCAAGTAGGAGACTTGGTGTTGCGAGAGAACCCAAAGAATCAGGTTGAAAGAGAGAAGAAAGGCAAATGGGAAGCTAATTGGTTTGGCCCATTCATCATAGTATCTTCATTTGGCACAGGCACCTATAAGTTATCAGATTGTGAAGGACAGGAACTCCAAGAACCCATTAACAGTATTCATCTCAAAAGATTCTACACATGAGTCAGATGAAAGAGTATAAAGAGTATCATATGAGAGAGCATCATATTTATTGTACATAGTTCAAAAGAGATTCTGAAAATACCAAAAACATTGAAAAACACAAAAGATCAAAAACATTCAAATAAGATGTTTTTTTGGTGAAAACCTAGCAAATAGGCGCCTTGATGATAAAAAAAGAAGAGAAAAAAAAAATGAAAAAAATACAAAAATACAAAAAAATTGAAAAAAAAGAGAGAAAGTGCCTTGGTGAAAACCTAGCAAATAGGCACCTTGGTAGAAAAAAAAGGAAAAAAGCTTTAAAAATAGAAAAAAAGAGCTTGATCTATCCAAAGGGTGAAAACTTGGTAAACAAGCACCTTTGGTTCCCTTATGTTTGTCTTTCCTAGTCACATGTGTACATATTGCATTTTCAACATCCCATTTGTAAACCTTCATTGCATCTGTCATTTGTACATAGTCATAATAAAGCTTTCAGTCACATTGTTGCATTGCCTATAGCCTTAAGTTTTTCCTATGATCGCATTTATCACTTGGGGGCAGGCAAGGATTGGAATTTTGGTACCATACGGATTCAATAAGTGCTACAATCAGTCATGTCAGAGAGAAATTTATCAAGACTTTAGAGAGAGCAATTTTCATGAACCTTGATGGATATCATTGTTTACCACCCAAGTATTTGATCCTACAACATGATCCATAAGCCTTCATTGACTTTATTATTCAGGATTAAAAATTGACACAAAACATCTTAAAGATCAGAATGCTTGGAAATACTTTTTGAAAATCATGAAACATGGCAAAACACTTAAAGCTTTCTTCTGATAAATTTTTAGGAAATTGACTTTTTATCACCTCTTTTAGCTAATCGATGATGTTTCAACTAGATTGGCCATGATAAAGACATGATATTTTATTGCCTTTGAGTGGCTATTTTGAGGAAGATTCATCAACTTATGGGAATTCGTCTAACAACATGGTCATCAAAGAACCATTGAGGACTATCTCATAAGAGGAAGGATTAACCTTTTCTTATTTACACAAATGGATCCCTTGGCTATTTAGATCTTCCATATCTTAATACCAAAAATTGACTTGCAACATTGAATCCATTGACACCGGTATTCAAACTCCCGTAGTTTGGTCATCCAACTAGTGAGGGTTGTGCTAGTTTCAAAATGAGGTTACCAAAAAGTGATAAAAAGTGGTATTCATATCATCATGATGTGGTCAGTTATGATTGTACTAGCTTTTCGGTCCCAAAAATTCTCAATGATGAAAATTTATCCTCATGGCATTTCTTTGCTAAAAGCTGGTGACACTTAGGTTGCATTAAAATGTTTAGATTAATTGCATGGCATTATCATGTTTAGATTAATTGCATTGCATTATCATGGAAAGTTAATTGCATTTATTTATGGTTAATTTCCAAGGACAAAGGGGGGGGCACATCAATAAAACACTTGAGTTGTTCAAACATCAAAGAAATGGGGGAGATTAAATTCAAACATTCATTATAAACCTTGATTTTAAAAAACAATGCCAGTGAGATTATCTTTGCATTCATGCATAGAATTAATCATTATTCATTACTCATATATCAAAAGAAATGAAAAGAAATCATGTTTCATACAGCATGCATTCATAAAAATAAGAGTTCACATTGCATTCATCTAAATACTTGAAAATCAAAAACATAGGAAACATACATATGCATTTCCATAAAACATTTTGCATTCATACATTGCAAAACAAAAAAGTATCTCATCAAAATCCATACATTATTGTACTCATTTATGTATATCATAAAATAAGATAACTACATCCATAGCATAAATCATAAATGCATAACACATCATATAGCTGCATAAAAGATAATCTCATAAATCAACTCATCAAGATGATCCAAGGAGTATATCATCATGTATCATCAAAAAAGTGTTCATCAATGACCCATCACATCAGTACATCAAGTGTCAAGATACAATATCATCAAAAGGGGTACATCAAATGTGTCGATCAGTCAAATAACATGAAGTATGGAACAAAGAACATCAATGAGGGATGAAACTATCAACATACAATCATGATCTTGTGGCACCTAGATCTCTACCATCTGATGGAGGAGGAGGAGCCTGAGAAGTGCTCACTCTGTCCTATCTCGGCACTACCATGGCTGATACAAATTGTTGTAATAAGGAAGCAACCTGATCTAATCGCCCTATAATAGTGGACATATCTATCCTCAATATCTGCATATCTCAGGATAATGAATCAATGTGACCTCATGTCCACCCTGTCCATGATCCTATGGCTGAGGGCCTGGTGGAGGCATCTGTGGAGCCTGATCCTACTATACCTGATCTTGAGGAGCACTGTCATCTTGCTGATCATCATCCTGATGTGCCAAAGCTACTCATTGTAACTACACTAATGGATCTAAACCGCTAGGAATTTGTCTAGCAACATCAACATGAGCCTGTCTCTGAGCTCTCTGATGTCTATGAGCTCTATCCTACCTAACTACTGCTCTAGGATGAACCACTGGGCCTGCATCAACCTGTATATCTCAAACATCACTCCAATCATGTCTATCACCATGAGGATCTCTATGTCCTTGTCCTCTCCTATGTCTATCACCACCACAAACAACATGACCAACATCACGTCGTCTAGGAATAGGCTCTACTAGATCGGTAAACCACGAAAACATGTTTTGAGCCCACCAATTTGCATACTCATGTGACATCTTAGCATCTACAATACCTATCAACATCTCCCATCTACACACAATCATGCCCCCAATCTGATCTAAGGAAAACTGGTAGTCAATGCAAGGACCCCACATAGATATCTCTACCTATACTTGAGCGTATAGTGCATTTCCCTGAGGCATAACCTATATCCTACCGTACTATCTCAAAACTCTACCAAAATAGAAGCACTCAATAGTAGTGGTAGTGCACTTGATCTATTAGGAATGAATGCAAAGTGTTTTGGCAGTCATTCTATAGCAGTTGTTGTTGCATTCATGACTTGGATTGTCATTAATGTCAACACAGTGATATTCTGGATATTAGCAGGAAAGCAGGTACAATTTTGTTTTGCACACATGTTGTATTGTAGATTGGCTTTTGCATAGTTGATGGCATGTTCTTTGGTGTGTTATTAACCTATGGTTAATAGCACAAAAATAAATTCATTAATTTGTAAGAGTTATGAGCATTTTGGTGAAAGCAGTGTTTAGACAATGTTTCTGTGTAGCGATGTTTGGAAATCGGAGGATATCTCTTGGCTGGGATGGAATCTGATTTTACACAGTTAAAGGTGTTAGAGTAATCATACTTTATGCTTATTAATTAAATCACTTTGGTTTAATTAATTAAGTCATTTATTACTCTATTTACTTAAGCTATCTTTTAGGTGCATTATAATTAATATATTTATTAATTATAATGTGCAACCTAGCTTTATTTTTTTCTTTATAGCTTTAGGGTTTTATTGTTCACCTATATGGTTGAACCCTTTGTACATTCTTTTCAGATAATTCACTTATTGGATCATAATAGAAATTTCTCTTTGCATGTCCATAAGATGTCTCTGGCTTTTTGGCCTCCATGATTTTTCTTGCTCTGATACCATGTTAGATTAGGTGAAATACTAATCTCCCAAGAACACCTACATGCATAACCCTGTCACATGGAAGTAAGCTATCTTTTAGGTGCATTATAATTAATATATTTATTAATTATAATGTGCAACCTAGCTTTATTTTTTTCTTTATAGCTTTAGGGTTTTATTGTTCACCTATATGGTTGAACCCTTTGTACATTCTTTTCAGATAATTCACTTATTGGATCATAATAGAAATTTCTCTTTGCATGTCCATAAGATGTCTCTGGCTTTTTGGCCTCCATGATTTTTCTTGCTCTGATACCATGTTAGATTAGGTGAAATACTAATCTCCCAAGAACACCTACATGCATAACCCTGTCACATGGAAGTAAGCTATCTTTTAGGTGCATTATAATTAATATATTTATTAATTATAATGTGCAACCTAGCTTTATTTTTTTCTTTATAGCTTTAGGGTTTTATTTTTCACCTATATGGTTGAACCCTTTGTACATTCTTTTCAGATAATTCACTTATTGGATCATAATAGAAATTTCTCTTTGCATGTCCATAAGATGTCTCTGGCTTTTTGGCCTCCATGATTTTTCTTGCTTCTGTGCTTTGCTTCTTCCATGTGACAGGGTTATGCATGTAGGTGTTCTTGGGAGATTAGTATTTCACCTAATCTAACATGGCGTCGAAAATAGGAATGAATGAGTGTCTATATAGTAGATGAACCATCTCACCGAAATGCATAGGTGCCTAGCCACTGCATCCGCCTAGTACATAGGAACAAAAACTGAATACGTAGATCACTCAACCGAACCAAGGAAGCAATAGAGCCAACAGGTGAACAAAAGGGATGTTGGAGACTCATTAATGATGATGTGGTTCATAGTGAAAACTTTGAGGATATGTTTGGAGAAAGTTACAGTAACTGGAAGCTGACAGTTTTATGTGAATTCTGTGTGTAGTTTGTAGAATTTATTATTTTGTAATTGAGGACCGACTCATTTGTAATTATTTGAGTTTTGTATATAAGAAGGAATGTTTTCCTTATTTTAATGTGTACTAAGAAGATTGTGATGTGAATATATGCATGAAGTGAAGAAAAGAGCTAATTCAGTGATGAAGGAAGACTTGTGAGTACAGAGATCTGGAATTGTGATCTTGTGTAGTAGAGAGTGCAGTTTTGGCATAGTGTGAAGGAGGTAATATATTTCATATTATTCTATTGAATAATTCTAATATCTTTTGGATAGTGGATTCAGAGATCTTGCATTGAAGCTATTTGGGCAGTGGGTCCTTCTGTCTTCCATAAAATCTTAACCGGGTTAGAATCTTTTAACAGGGATTCAAAATCTCCTAACAGGGATTTATCTGTACTGAATGTATTTCATAAGACTCCTAAAAGGGTCCATCCTCTAACAAGGAACTTTCATATTAGTACATCATTTTGTGGGCATCATTCCCACCGGGGTTTACTCTTTTCAAGAGGTACCCTAATTAACATATCTTGAGTTATTGTGCAATTGTGTATGATTATCTTTCTATGGTTGATCAGTACATTGATTATATTGTTTAAAGCTATTGAATGGATAAATTATCTGATAACTGATTCACCCCCCCCCCCCCCTCTCAGCTATCTTGGGGATCTTTACTTTCTAACAATTGGTATCAGAGCGGTAGGTCCTTGAAAGAAAAGTTTAACAACTTAAGGAGATCCATGGTGAATTTCAGAAAAGAAAGCCCTAAGTTTGATGGAGTGAATTTTGATAGCTGGAAAGAAAAGATGAAGACACATCTATTATGTTTAGGACCAATTTATTGGTTGATTACAAAGAATGAGAAGACTATCATTGAGGAAGACAATCTAGAGGCAGGAACTAAAGATGAACTAGATCTATTCATGTGTAACATACTTGCAAGAGAAGCACTTTTGTTAGCACTACCAATGAATGAATATAGTCAGGTAAGATGTTTGAAAACATCTCATGCAATTTGGAAAGCTCTACATTCTACTTTTGAAGGTGATGAACATGTAAAGAAGGCTAGATTACATAATTGGATTTGTGCATTTGAAGATATCAGAATGATGGAAGATGAATCTATTAGAAGTTATATTGGTAGGATGTCTGAGATTGTGACAAGAATAAAGTCTTGTGGACGTGATAAGATAGAGAATGAAGTAATATGGAAAATTCTAAGAACTTTGACACCAGTATTGAAGCAGACAATGCAGATGATTGAACAAGTGATACCTTGTACATTGAACTTTTCAAGAGAGACTCTTCTTGGAAGATTAGAAACAACAGAGATGAACTTGAGATTATCAGGAGAGCTACCTAGAATGGAAATAGCATTCAGTGCTCTTAGCATTAGACCTACAAGAAGTACTAGTGTGAATGGAGATTATGCCAGTAGTAGCAGATCTGAGGAAGATAAGAAGATTGAAGAAGGTATTGCATTACTTGTAAAAAGAGAACCAGATGGTAAGAAAATCTTTAAATGTTGGACTTGTCAAGAATATGGTCATTTTGCATCTAAATGTCCTAAAAGAGTTAAGAAGTATAGAAGCAACTTTAAACCTAGGAGATCTAAAGAATGTTATTATGCAAATGATGAAGATTTTGAAGTAGGAATTGAAAAACATTTAAGTGATAGTGATAATGATAACTTTGAGGAAATAGGATTTGTAGCAATTAAAGAAGAAAGTTCTGAATCTGATAAAAAGGAAGAAAAAGCATTAGTTTCACAAGTTGAAAAGAAATCTGATTGGATTATAGACAGTGGTTGTTCACATCATATGACTGGAGATAAAAGAAAGTTTGTTAAGTTAGATAATTATGATGGAGGAATTGTTAGGGTTGGTAACAATGCACCTTGTTTGATTAAGGGTATAGGATCTATTACTCTTGATGGAAAGACTAACACTGATTATGTTTACTTTGTTGATGGACTAAGACATAATCTACTAAGCATTGGACAATTGGCTGATAAGGGTTATCAAGTTTGGTTTTCTGAGAAAACTTGTGTGATAAAAGATAAAGATGGAAATCTGATTGGAAAAGGATCCAGAACCAAAGGTAATGTATTTCAATTGAATCCTACTGAGATGACATGTTTGATAACTAGGATTGATGATAGTTGGTTATGGCATAAAAGGTTTTGTCATATAAACTTTGATAATATTGTCAAGGTGAGCACTACACATGCAGTAAGAGATTTACCTAGAATTATGAAACCTACTAACATGATTTGCAAAGAATGTATGATGGCAAAGTAGAAAAGGAGTTCATTTCCCAATAAGAAGTTCACATCGGCAAACAAGTTGGAGATTCTTCATACAGACTTGAGTGGTCCTACTAAGACTAGAGGATTCTATGGTGAAAGGTATTTTATGATTCTTGTTGATGATTTTACAAGAATGATGTGGATTGCATTTTTGAAAGAAAAATCTGAAGCATTTGATAAGTTTAAGATCATGAAAAGAAAAATTGAGAATGAATCTAGAATGAAGATTAAGTGTCTAAGATCTGATAGAGGTGGTGAATTTACATCTAGAGATTTTAACACCTTTTGTGAAATGAATGGTATTAAGAGACAACTCTCAGCCCCTAGAACACCAGAACAAAATGGTATTGTAGAAAGAAGAAATAGGTTAATAACTAAAGCAGCAAGAGCTATGTTGTTTGAAAATGATTTGGCTAAAACTTTTTGGAGAGAAGTAGTGAGCACAGTAGTATACACTATGAACAGAGTACAAATCAGAGCAGATACAAACAAGACACCTTATGAATTATGGTTTGGACATACACCCTTAGTTAAGTATTTTAGAATTTTTGGAAGTAAATGTTATATAAAGAGAGATGATGATATAGGAAAGTTTGATCCTAGAAGTGATGAAGGAATATTTCTTGGATATTCTTTAAAAAGAAAAGCATATAGATGTAGATGTTATAACAAAAGAACTAAGACTATTGTTGAAAGTGAAAATGTAAAAGTTGATGAGAAGTTTAAAATTCAAGAAAGAATGCTTGATTATGAATCTGATGGAGAAGCACAACCTCTACCTAACATTGAAAATGCAAAATTATTTTTTGAAACTAATAGTGATTTTCTGAATGAAAGTCATACTGAAGAAGACAGAGAAGAAAATAGAGAAGAAAACAAAGAAGAAAGCAGAGAAGAATCTACAGTTGGAACGAGATCAGTAACTATGACACCTAACAGTTATACTTCAAGACATCACCCTGTTGAGCAAGTTATTGGAAGTTTAGATAGAGGAGTTTTGACTCAAAATAAGGTACATTTATGTTTGATTTCTCAAATTAAACCTAAGACTACTAATGAAGCTTGTGAAGATGATCATTTGATCAATGCTATGAAAGAAGAACTAGAGTAGATTGAAAAAAACAAGACATGGGAATTGGTCCCTAGACCTAAAGACAAGAATGTGATTGGAACAAAGTGGGCATTCAGAAACAAGATGAATGAAAAAGGAGAAGTGATAAAAAACAAAGCAAGATTGGTATGTAAAGGATATTCACAACAAGAAGGAATTGACTATGAAGAAACTTTTGCACCTGTGGCCAGACTTGAAGCAGTGAGAATGTTTCTAGCATATGCAACTTACAAGAAATTTAGAGTGTATCAAATGGATGTGAAGTCAGCATTTTTGAATGGTGAATTGGAAGAAGAAGTCTACATTGAGCAGCTTAAAGGTTTTCCTTTGACACAAGAAGGAGATATGGTATGTAAGTTAAAGAAAGCTTTATATGGACTAAAACAAGCACCTAGAACCTGATATGCAAGATTGGATAAGTATTTATTGAAATTGGGATTTATAAAAGGAATAGCAGATAGTAAGTTATATAAAAAATAAATTGAGAATGGTTTGTTGGTTATAGTTATATTTGTTGATGATATTATCTTTGGAGGAGAAGATGAAGCTAGTGACAAATTTGTAGATGAAATGAAGACTAAATTTGAGATGAGCATGATTGGAGAAATGAAATACTTTTTGGGATTATAGATAACACAAAGCAAGGAAGGTATATTTGTAAGTCAGACTAAGTATTTAAATGAATTATTGAAAAGATTTGGAATGGAAGATTCTAAACCTGTTGGAACACCTATGGTAACCAGACATAAGTTATCTAGCAAAGATGAGACACCAACAGTTGAGCAGAAAAAGTACAGATCTATGATTGGAGGATTGCAGTACTTGACACATACAAGACCTGATATAGCACATTCAGTGGGGATTGTAGCAAGATTTCAAGCAGAACCTAGAGAATCACATTATGCAACAGTAAAGAGGATACTGAGATATCTGAAAGGAACAATGGATTATGGATTATGGTATGAGAATTCTGATGATTTTACCTTATGTGCCTATACTGATGCAGATTGGCGAGGCAATGTTGATGACAAGAAAAGCACCAGTGGTGGAGCCTTTTTTCTTGGAGGAAAATTGGTCTCTTGGCTAAGTAAGAAGTAGAATATGTTGCAGCAACAAATAATTGTAATTAGATTATTTGGATGAAGTAGATGTTGAAAGATATTGGAATAAAGTTTAATGAGCCTATTTTTATACATTGTGATAACACCAGTATAGTGAGTATGTCAAAAAATCCTATTTTACATTCTAAGACTAAACATATTGAGATCAAGTATCATGTTGCAAGAGAGAAAGTTGCAGAAAAAGAAGTAAGATTGGAGTACATAAGTACAAAGGAGCAGATAGCAGATATATTTACAAAGCATTTACCTAAGGATACATTTGTGTATCTAAGAGGTATGCTTAGGGTTATGCCCCAAACTATTTTTGAGAATTGATGTAGATGATTGCATCCGTCCAGTGGTATATGAGCCCTATCTTTCTTCTAGATTGGATGTTGGAACTTCCTCTATGGGGGAGTTTATGAGCTGAGTCATGAGGACTCTTGTTATTGTATTTTTCTAAAAAGTGTCTTTTGACATTAAGTTGTTGTTGACTTAGTGATAGAATTTCTATCATTGATGTCAATGGGGGAGAGATATACATGAAAAACATTGTGGATTGTATGAGAGAGCTGAATAGGAAAATGAAGCAAGATTTAATTTGATATTTTGTAGTGACGTTGCAGTATTGGATTTTTGGAACATTGGATGTTTTTCATCTATGTTGCCATCAATTCCAATGGGGGAGATTGTTATGAATGAATGAAAAGTTTTTTGGTAGTTATTATATAGCAGTTGTTGCATTCATGACTTGGATTGTCATTGATGTCAACACAGTGATATTCTAGATATTAGCAAGAAAGTAGGTACAGTTTTGTTTTGCGCACATGTTGTATTGAAGATTGGATTTTGCATAGTTGATGGTATGTTCTTTGGTGTGTTATTAACCTATGGTTAACAACACAAAAATAAATTCATTAATTTTTAAGAGTTATGAGCATTTTGGTGAAAGTAGTGTTTAGACAGTGTTTCTGTGTAGCGATGTTCAGAAATCGGAGGATATCTCTTGGCTGGGATGGAATCTGATTTTGCACAATTAAAATGATGTTGGAGACTCATTAATGATGATGTGGTTCATAGCACAAACTTTGAGGATATGTTTGGAGAAAGTTACAGTAACTGGAAGTCGACAGTTTTATGTGAATTCTGTGTGTAGCGTGTAGAAATTATTATTTTGTAATTGAGGACCGACTCATTTGTAATTATTTGAGTTTGGTATATAAGAAGGAATGTTTTCCTTATTTTAATGTGTACTAAGAATATTGTGATGTGAATATATGCATGAAGTGAAGAAAAGAGCTAATTCAGTGATGAAGGAAGACTTGTGAGTACAGAGATCTGGAATTGTGATCTTGTGTAGCAGAGAGTGCAGTTTTGGCATAGTGTGAAGGAGGTAATATATTTCATATTATTCTATTGAATAATTCTAAGATCTTTTGGATAGTGGGTTCAGAGATCTTGCCTTGAAGCTGTTTGGGCAGTGGGTCCTTCTGTCTTCCATAAACTCTTAACCGGGTTAGAATCTTTTAACAGGGATTCAAAATCTCCTAACAGGGATTTATATGTACTGAATGTATTTCATAAGAGTCCTAACAGGGTCCATCCTCTAACAAGGAAATTTCATATTAGTACATCATTTTGTGGGCATCATTCCCACTAGGGTTTACTCTTTTCAAGAGGTTCCCTAGTTAACATATCTTGAGTTATTGTGCAATTGTGTATGATTATCTTTCTATGGTTGATCAGTACATTGATTATATTGTTTAAAGTTGTTAAATGGATAAATTATCTAATAACTGATTCACCTCCCCCCTCTCTTAGTTATCTTGGGGATCTTTACTTTCTAACACAATCATCCAATGAGGGGCAAACATATAAGATAACTCATCCTCATCCTCTCTCCATCAATCACAACTAATGTAGGGATGTCACTGAACCTAATCAATATCATCTAGCTATCGGTGCCAGTAGTCCAGATGACCCAAATGATGCTGAGTAACCATGCCTATATATAGGAAAGCATAAGGAAAACCTCAAGGTCATCTCCTATCAGAAATGGGCCTAATAATGGGAAGATGCTCCCATATCCATAACTGAAGAACAATAGCACCAGCTGACAATGATGCACTCACCTGATAAACCACCTGATGTAGATCATGATATAGCTGGGCTAAGACACAAGAACCCCAATCAAGCCGTCGAGGATGTGCAAGCAAGTCCTCCAAAATCTTTCCCCAACCAACAGAAAAATCATGACCATGTCAATCAGGAAGAAGCAAACCACCGATAAGAGCACCAAGTACAACTGGTAACCTCAAAAAAGAAGGAAACTAAGGCCATGTAATAGTATCACCATCACCTATAGTTTTGTCCCCGAACACTCATCGGCAGATAGTAGAATCATAAATAGAGTCATAGTAGACCAACTCTCCTCTACAAGGAATCTGTAACAATCGATACACGTCCTTTAGTGTGATCATCATCTCTTTGTATGGTAAATGAAAGGTGTTGTGGTTGGAGTGCCATCACTCCACCAGTGCAGTCAGTAACCCATAGTTTAGTTGAAACCATGGGAGATCAAGTAGAAAACTCAAACCGCACCACTCAATAACTTGATACTCAGCAGCTGTGAGTGACTGACCTAATTCAATAACCCAAGATGCAATTGAACGAATGTATAAAGTAGGAAAGTGAGCCTATTGGAAAAAAAAAAGGGAATCATATTAGTATGTCATATCAAGGAATTATCTCAAGTCAATTTGGTCACAAAGTATCAAAATAATCACTCCCAGAACCATTTGTTCATGTCTCTGTATCCTGAGAATGAAGTAAGCAGTATCAAAATCATATCGGTTTTCACACTGATTGATTTATCCTACCAGTAATTTTCCTATCTGGATTGACCAATCATATTTCATGATATTACTATTTTGATATCCTAAACCAATTGTTTTGTTAAATAGAAACATACCTAATATAATCATTCCAATCAGCCTTCAAAGTTATCAAATTTGGCATCAAAAGCAATTAGGTATATGAGCAATTTTTTTCAAAATTCACCAGGCGTGATTTTCATCATGCCAGGTGATAGTATATCTTAGGTGATAACCAAAATAGGTTAAGCGACATTATTATGGTGTTAGGTGATAGTTTACTTTCTAAGTGATAGTGAATCATGTAACGCGATAGCATAACCTAGCCTAGGCGATAGCAAATTTGTTAGGGTTCGTATACGCGATAACCTAAACGAAAAGGGGCATTTTAACATAGCCTTAGGTGTGAGTATTTTTTCTGACAGGTGAGAGTGAAAAATTCCTAGGTGGTAGTAAAACACACAGATGTGACAGAGGAAAGTGTAGAGGCAACAGTAAAATAGTCTACATGGCATTAAAATACTTCTAGGCGACATTTTGTCTATTCAACACAACGATGAAACACAGAAATTGCCATAAATGCTAATAAATGCATCATAAAAGTAAAGATGGAGTTGGGAATGACTTACCAGAGGTCCATACTTAGGTGGCCTCACATATCTCCAGCACCTCTCGAATCTATGCTCCTGAATTAGCACAACCATCTCAAAATTCACCAGAAGATCAGAGCAAAATTACCAAAGTTGAAAAGTAAAAATGAATAGTAAAACAAGGTTTGTTAACCTATTTAAGGTGTTTTGACCTAATTTTGGAGGTGAAAATAGAGGTGAACCTATATGGAGTAATTAAAACAAACTAAGGCATATTCTTCAAATCATGGCATATAATCAAATATTCAGAAATGAAAACATATTCTAAATCAATCATCATAAATCTTTTTCAAATCAAGAAATTAATATGTTTTAATTTCTGAGGGGGCATTAGGGTATTAAATTGAAGTAGCAATCAAACATCAGGGAATTAGTGGGGCATCATAAAAAAAAAATTTGTATCATCAGGGGCAGCAATCAATCAATATCAGTGGCATATTAGTGAATTAGCGAGCAGGACTTTAAGGAATCTTTGAATCAATGTTCTTCGTACATCAATTCAAAGAGGGGCATTTGTAGACACATAAAATTGGACAAGTACTTTTCAAAATGCATTAAAATCAATAAAGGGATTAAATCAAGTAAAAATGGACATAATTAAATAAAGTTGAGCAAAATCAATTAAAACAAAGGAATTATTAAATAATGATGTTAAATGATTAAATTGAAGCTTAAAAGGGCCAAAAACACTATATAATTGATTTTAATCAATTGATTGTATAGTTGTTTTAATCAAAAATCAAAATGAACCTATTACCCTTACGTGGCTAAATTTAATTAATTAATTGAATTAAATATTCCTAATTTCTTTCCAACAAAGTGATGAACCAATGAAAATTTAGGACAAAAAGACATAAATCACTCAAACATTTAAATTATCCAAAGATTTGAAACCATTTAAAGGCTTGTCCCCTCATTTGTCCCCCCATTTATGGACAATGCAAAGTTTTTGACTCAACCAAGGGATAACCATGATTACTTCACTCCACCCCCTACCCTTGGACATTTACTATAAATATGAGGCATTTCGGAGAGCATTTCCATCTTGGAATTTCATTTGCAAAGCATTGTTATTATAGGCATTTGAATAGCATTCTAAGAGCAATTTGAGCATTTTAGAGCAATTATCATTGTAGTTTGTCAATTTGAGCTATATTAAGCATGGAATCATCATAGAAGCATTGTAAAAGCATAATAGCAACATAATTTCTCATTTTAGAAGTGTCACTAGTGAGGATTTTAAGCTGAGAGCTTCATTTACCACTTCTTTCTAGAGAACCATGGGATAATATAGATTATAGTTTCATTTTAAAGTAGATTTGCATTGTATTTAGTTTAAATTGATGCTATTAGATCTTAATTCCATGAAGGTGTTAAACTTGCACACACAATAACATTTTTGATATAGGTCTACTAATCTCAACAAAATTTGTAACAAATCTTCTTAAGAAGTTTACTTGGCCAAAGAAGGATTAGATTCCTTTTACATTTTTTGGTTTTTTAATTTTATCAATGGCCACTACCCTTTTTAGATCAATTCTTACTCCTTGTTTTCCAACTAGATGGCCCAATAGTTTTCCCTCAGTCACACCAAATGCACACTTCCTAGGGTTTAGAGAAATACCATACTCCAGGGATCTTACAAATATCTTCTCTAAATGTAAGATATGATCTTCTTCCCTTTTGGAATATGTAGTCAAATAATCTTGATATACCATAATAAAGTCATTTATGAACTCAGCAAATGCAACATTCATTACTCTTTGGAAAGTAGAACCAACATTTTTTAAGCCAAATGGCATTCTCACATACACATATGTTCCCCAAGGTGTTGTAAATGAAGTTTTGAATTGTTCTGATTCCTTTACAATCACTTGATAATAAGCAAAGAAACCATCCATCATGGAAATCAAATCAAACCCAGTTACTCTTTGTAGCATTGCCTCCTTATTAGGCAAGAAACAGTTATCTTTCAAAGAAGAGATGTTCAAATTTTTGAAGTCCACACATAATCTGATGTCTCCATTTTTCTTCCTGACAAGGACTAGATTTGAGACCCAAGAAGAATGTCTGATAGGTTCTATGATTCCAGCATCTCTCAGCTTCATCAGTTCTTCTTGCATTTTAGGTGCTAGGGTAGGATTGATTGGTCTCTTTTTTTGCCTAAAAGGTTTAGCATCTTTCTTAAAAGGAATAATATGTTGAAACAAATCCTCTCTATAAATCTTTAAATCATCATAGGACCATGCAAAAACATGCCTAAATCCTCTTAATAATTCAATCATAGTCCTTCTCACCTTTTAAGACATTTCTTTTCCAATGTACACCTTTTTAGGTGTTTCCTTTGTACCAAATTAATTTCTTCTAAGTCCATCTAGTCTCTCTTTTTGGTATCCATTTGGACTCTATCATGACTATCAAACACAATTTCTAAAACAACAATTCCCTCAGGAAATTTATTAATCTTGAGCTGCAAAATTTCATTTCCAAGGATAATTTATTTTCCTTCAGTAATTTCTACTAAGGCTAAACAGTCCAATTCCTGACCATAATAATTATCCTCATAGTTCATAAACCTTAAGATATCTTGGTCATCCTCAAAAACTTTCTATTTCTCAACATTATCTAGTCTACTTGGTATAGTCTGAATTTCCACTTTAGAGATGCCTACGAAAGTTATGTCACTAGGATTGATTGCAATATTAGCTAACAAGTCATCCATTTTGTTGTTACTTATATCCTTCCATACAATATTGAATGCATCAAAATTTTCAATCACATCCCAAACTGCATTCCTATATTGTTTCAATCTTTTGTTCTTAGAAGAATAAATTGATCTCACTTGAGACATTACCAATTTAGAATCACCAACTACTTTTACACATTTGATTCCATGTTTGTATGCCAATCTCAATCCTATCAACAATGCTTCATATTTTTCTATATTATTTGTGCAAAGGAAACTTAAGGTGAAAGAGAACTTATAAGTGTTTCTATCAGGAGAAATGAGTAGAATACCTACTCCTTAACCATCTTTACAATTTTCACCATCAAAATACATCATCCATAACTCACGTTTCTCATATTTGGCATTTACTTCCATAGTGATAGGAGGTAAGATAGGTTTTTTCTCAAGCATAGTGACTTATACTCTAAAAGCATTGATGTAAGTATCCACAAAACATGTAATCTCATTATCAATATTTTTCTCAATTGTATGGATAACTCTTGGCTCCCTTTCAACCTTAACAAATTGATCATCAATTTTGAAAGTTGCATAGGACAAGTCACGTTGCAAACTTCCACCCATAGAAGCACTCCATTTCCTAGATAATAGCATCCCATAATGAGGTGGAATGTCTACTACCAAGACACTCATAGTCAGTTCCTTGTCCTGATAGGCTGCCAATTTGTAGGGAAGTACATTAATAGACCCAATAATTGGTACTTCTCTTTGTTCAATTGCACAACATCTACCCTGGATAGTGTCAACCTTGAGACCCAACCTCTCCATGATTTTAAAAGGCATAACAGTGCTTGATGCTCCTGAATCAATCATGCAATTCTTTACTGTCATTCCATTTACTATGATACTTAGGAAAAATGGATCTATTTTTTTCAAAGCACCCATTGACAGAGTTGTCCAAATACATAGGTGGTATTTGAGACATCACTCCCTGAACTTCCATTTCTTTCTTGGCTTCAACTTGGGGCCCACTTGTGTTAGAAGAAACATTATTGTGATGAACATTATCAACCCATGCTAGAGCTCTATCCTTATGTTCAGGGATTCTTAATAATTCTGATAAGGAAACCTTAACAGTAATATGAGTCAACATTGACAACATATCAA
The DNA here is from genome assembly GCA_027943335.1 of Chamaecyparis obtusa. Classification (NCBI taxonomy): domain Eukaryota; kingdom Viridiplantae; phylum Streptophyta; class Pinopsida; order Cupressales; family Cupressaceae; genus Chamaecyparis; species Chamaecyparis obtusa. The sequence goes on along the minus strand of BSBK01002737.1, from coordinate 1,221,350 downwards.
CATGAGTAGAAGAAGGAATTTTAATTTGCATTGCCCTAGTATCCTTCTTCTTGTCAGACACATCAGCTTGTCATCACCTTTTGTTTCTCAGTCTTGGCCATTGTATTAACTAGCTTCTCAATTTCCTTTTGGTTTTCACTATTTTGAATAGTAGACATCTTTATAGCTCCAATCCCTTTTGGCTCCCATCTCTTACCTTTTACATTTTTGACCTTCACTACATAGTCACCTTTTGGTTTATTTCCAATGGGTTCCTTGGAATTGGTACTCTTTATGAACATACCTGCAGCTTTGTTAGTGTTATCATTTGTTGTCATGCTTCTAGTATGCACTTGTGCTACCATTTAGGCATTGATCCTAGAAATTTCCTCCTTTGAGGGTCTTCTTAAATTCAATTTCTCTAAGGAATATGTCATGTTACATGTCCTTCAATCAATGTTCTCATCATCAAAAAAGGCTTCTTGATGGAATAATGCTCTATTATGTCTTTTCAAACACACATCAGTTTCCTCATCAGTGTCTTAAGCATCTTCATGTCCCAAATATGAATCAGTAAGATTAAAACCAATGTCATCATTGTTTTCTTCCTAATCTAATTCTTCAATACCATCATCTTGGTATGTAGCTATGGATTGTGAAAAGACATAATGTTCTACAAAATGAGGTGACTGATAGGTCATACCCCATGGTGTATCTTCCACATCATTCATAGAAGTATTTTGTAATGGATCAGGGATGACCTTGTCATTATTTCCTTTTTATGTTGGAGCGATAGGTTTACCATCCTTCCACTAGGTCTTATAAGGTAAATTTTACACCTATTCTGCCTATTGAAATTATTGTTGAAATAGGGCTTTTCTGCAACAAAAATCTTCTCATTTCTATTGATTGGTATTTTCAAGTCTTTTAGTGCATTTAGAACTTTATCCAAACTGTCTCCTTCTTGCCTCTTGTTTCCAACAACCTTTCATTATCCTTCTTATAGTTCTTGTTTCAAACCAACTTAGGGTCGTCTCTTTTCCCACCCAATTTACCAAATAGCTTCATATTGTTTTCAATGTTCACAACAATCCTAAAGGCATCTCTAAGAGTTCTTGGCTCTTTGTCTCTTTGTAGGTATCCAACCTTACCATCAAAGGCATTGAATTATGTTGTCAGACAGACATTATCATGTAACCTCATAACTTGAAACAATTTATGCATACCCTTTTGAAATCTCATGTTAAACTCAGCTGTAGATTCAATCTGATTCTTCCTTATGTTGTTAAATTCATTTAACATGAAACTAGCATTAGGTCTATCACCATATTCTTCCTTAAAAAAATTTCAAAATCATCCCATGAATCAATATATACAACGGTCAGGGAGTCTCTTAAACCAATCTCTAGCATCTTCTACCAAAGATTGAATAAATAGTTTCATAACTACATCCTCATGTTATATTTCATAGTCATTCAACTAATTTTCCTATACCCTTCTAATTGCATAGGTCTTCTTTGAAAACTTAATCTAGTGTTTCCACTAGGACCAACATTAACAGCTATAACCCCACCTACTTGTACATTTCACTATTGTTTATGGTCAATATTTAACTTGGTAGATGAAGTAGAGAGAATTATGAGAATCAAAATTACCAAGTGGAGAAGCATTAGAAGTTGTAGATGGCATACCAATTTCAGTTATAGATGGTCCAAGAGTGTTTGCAGATGAAGCCTTCAAGAACTGAATATTCCTTCTTGTTTTTTCAGCAGATGCTTCAACTTCAACCTTTTCCAATTCCTTTTCTAGATCATCTCTTTCCTTCTTTATTTTTCCCATCTCTATATCAAAATTTGAGATAGGTGGTGGGATTTTTGGTCTAACCACAAGCTCATTTATTTTGAATATCCCAACCATCTTTTTCTTTCCCTTATTGTTATCAATAGTAGTAGGTTTGGCACTTTCATTTTTATTTTTATCTTTAGGTTGGGAAGCATAACTTTGTACTTTTCTAATCACATGGCCCTCTTGTTCAAACTCATGGTCCTACAATAGGTGTTCTTTCTCACTTATCAAGGCAGCAAGGTCACCAAAGAGATTAGGCTACAAAGATTTAGGAGCAGAAGAAAATATTTTATTTATCTCCTTTAGTTCATTAATCTTTCTTAGTAGAGATTTTTTTTCCATTAATGCATTTACAATCTCAGCCTCTCTTTCTTTCTGCAATCTCTTGTATATTAAATCTTGTTCTGCTAGTTGCAACCTCAATGCACCCAAATTAGTTGGGTCTATCATAACATCATTAGAGCTTTATGGTACATCCATATAATAATATTTTGATATGGGAAATGAACCCATCTTTGCTCCATTGGTGGCCTTTTAATAATAGCTTCATTTTGATTTAGACTTGGCACATAACCCTTACTTCCTACCTTTACATTTTGATTCATAGTGTTAGAAAGTAAAGTCCACCAAGATAACTGAGAGGGGGGGGGGCATGAATCAATTATTAGATAATTATAACCTTTATCAACTTCAACAACATTTAACCATGTAAGCAATGTAACTACCAACCATAGAAAGATATTCATACACAATGACACAATAACACAAGCTATGTTGACTAGGGAACCTCTTGATCAAAGAGTAAACTCCGGTGGGAATGATGCCCACAAAAGATGTACTAATATAAATATTCCTTGTGAAAAGATGGACTCTGTTAGGAGTCTTATGAAATACATTGAGTACATATGAATCCCTGTTAGGAGATTTTGAATCCCTGTTAAAAGATTCTAACCCTGTTAGGAGTTATGGAAGACAGAAGGACCCACTGCCCAAACAGCTTCAGGGTAAGATCACTGAACACACTATCCAAATGACCTTAATATTATTCAACAGAATAATATGAAATATGTTACCTCCTTACTATGTCAAACCGCACTCACTACTACACCAGGTCTCAATTCTAGATCTCTGTACTTCACATGTCTTCCTTCACAATTTCGCTTTCACAACTTCATTAGCTCTTTTCTTCACTTCATGATTACATTCACATTCAACCATACCATGCTCACACTTCTTTCACATTACCACCACTACTACATTCAATAAAGAAAAAAATTCCTTCCTTTATACCACACTCAAATAATTACAAATGAGTCGGCACACAAATACAAAATAAAAGTTTCCACATGCTACATCAAAATTACACAAAACTATCAGCTTCCAAATATAATAACTCTTCACTCATGTGATCGCAAAGTTTGTGCTATGAACCATGTCACTATAAATGTGTCTCAACCTTGCCTTTAATTGAGAAAAACCAGATTCCATCTCGATTAGGAGATATCATCTGATTTCCACAAACCGCTACTCAGGAACACTGCCTGAATACTGCTTCCACCAAAATGCTCATAACTTCTATGAATAAATGAATTACTATCTGTGCTCTTAACCATAGAAAAATAACATATAAAAGAATATAACCTCAACATCACATAGCTCCAACTACAATATCCCACGTGCGCTAATCAAAACAATGTTTGCTTCTCTGCTAGTCTCCAGAAGATCACTGTGTTGACATCAATGACAATCATAGTCATGAATGCAACAATAACTACTACAGAATGACTACCAACATCCAACATTCATTCCTAACAATCTCCCCCATTGGCATTGATGGAAACATAGATGAAAAAACATCCAATGTTCCAAAAATCCAATACTGCAACACTGCTTCTCTGACACACATTTCAAATCTTGCTTCGTTATCCTATTCAGTTCTCTCCAACAGATGGTACAAATGGTTTTTCATGTACACTTCTCCCCATTGACATCAATTACATAAATTTCATCACTATGTCAACAACAACTCAATGTCAATAGACACTATTCAAAAAATACATTCATAAGAGTCCTCATGACTCGGCTCACATACTCCCCCATAGAGGAAGTACCAACATCCAATCTAGAAGAAAGATAGGGCTCATATACCACTGGACGAATGCAACCAACTGAATCATTACTCAAAAGTAGGCTAGGGCATAACCCCAAGCATACCTCTCAAATACTCAAATGTATCCTTAGGCAAAGGCTTTGTAAATATGTCTGCTATCTGTTGCTTTGTGTTTATGTACTCCAGTCTGACTTCTTTTTCAACAACTTTCTCTCTTACAACATGATACTTGATCTCTATATGCTTAGTCTTAGAATGTAAAATAGGATTCTTAGACATACTAACTATACTAGAGTTGTCACAATGTATGACAATAGGCTCAAAAAACCTAATTCCAATATCCTTTAGCATCTGCTTCATCCAAATTATCTGGTTACAATTGTTTGTTGCTACTACATACTCTGTTTCTGCTGTGCTCTATGAAATACAATTCTTCTTCTTTCTTAGCCAAGAAACTAATCTTCCTCCAAGAAAAAAGGCTCCACCACTGGTGCTTTTCTTTTCATCAACACTACCTCCCCAATCAGTATCTATATATGCACATAGGGTAAAATCATCAAATTTTTCATACCACAATCCATAGTCCATTGTACCTCTTAAATATCTTAGTATCCTCTTTACTGCTACATAATGTAACTCTCTAGGTTCAGCTTGAAATCTTGCTACCATTCAAACTAAATGTTGTATATCTAGTCTAGTATGTTTTAAGTACTGTAATCCTCCAATCATGGATCTATATTTCTTCTGCTCAACTGTTAGTGTTTCATCTTTGCTAGATAGTTTATGTCCTGTAACCATAGGTGTTCCAACTGGTTTACAGTTCTCCATTCCAAATCTTTTTAGCAAATCATTCAAGTACTTTGTCTGACATACAAAGATACCATCATTGTTCTGTGTTATCTGTAATCCCAAAAATTATTTCATCTCACTAATCATACTTATTTCAAATTCAATCTTCATTTCATCAACAAATTTGTCACTAGCTTCATCTTCTCCTCCAAAGATAATGTCATCAACAAAAATAACTATAATCAACAAACCATTTTCAATTTCTTTTGTGTATAGATTGCTATCAGTTGTTCCTTTAGTAAATCCTAATTTCAACAAATACTTATCCAATCTAGCATACCAAGTTCTAGGTGCTTTCTTTAGTCCATATAATTATTTTTTTAGTTTACATACCATATCTCCTTCTTGAGTCAAAGGAAAACCTTCAGGCTGCTCAATGTAGACTTCTTCTTCCAATTCTCCATTCAAAAATGCTAACTTCACATCCATCTGATACACTTTGAATTTCTTAAAATATGCATAGGCCAAGAACATTCTTACTGCTTCAATTCTTGCCACAAGTGCAAAAGTTTCTTCATAGTCAATTCCTTCTTGCTGCGAGTATCCTTTACAAACTAATCTTTCTTTTTTTCTTACTACTTCTCCTTGTTCATTCATCTTGTTTCTGAATACCCATTTAGTTCCAATCACATTCTTTTCTTTAGGTCTAGGGACCAATTCCCATGTCTTGTTCTTTTCAATTTGATCTAGTTCTTCTTTCATAGCATTAATCCAATGTTCATCTTCACAAGCTTCACTAGTAGATTTAGGTTCAATTTGAGAAATCAAACATAAATGTACCTTATTCTAAGTTAGAACTCCTCTGTCCAAACTTCCAATAACTTTTTCAATAGGATGATGTCTTGATATATACCTATTCAGTGTCATAGTTACAGATCTTGCTTCAACTATAGATTCTTCTCTAGATTCCTCATTGGTTTCTTCTGCGGGACTCTCATTCAATAATTCACTGTCAGTCTCATAGAATAATTCAGTAGTTTCAATGTTAGGCTGAGGATGAGCTTCTTCATTAGATTCATAGTCAAGCATTCCTTCCTGAATTTTAAACTTCTCATCAACTTTAATATTTGCGCTTTCAACAATAGTTTTAGTTCTCTTATTGTAACATCTATATTCTTTTCTCTTCAAAGAATATCCAAGAAAAATACCTTCATCACTTCTAGGATCAAACTTTCCAATATCATCATCTCTCTTTATATAACATTTGCTTCCAAAAATTCTAAAATAATTAACTAAGGGTGCATGTCCAAACCATAATTCATAAGGTGTCTTGTTTGTGTCTGCTCTGATTTGTACTCTGTTCATTGTATATACTGTTGTATTCACTACTTCTCTCCAAAATGTCTTTGCCAAATCATTCTCAAATAACATAGCTCTTGCTGCTTCAGTCACTAACCTATTTCTTCTTTCCACAATACCATTTTGTTTAAGTGTTCTAGGGGCTAAAAACTATCTCTTAATACCATTCACTTCACAAAAAGTGTTAAACTCTCTAGAAGTAAATTCTCCACCTCTATCAGATCTCAAACATTTAATATTCATTTCAGATTCATTCTCAACTTTATTCTTAATGATCTTAAACTTATCAAATGCTTCAGATTTTTCTTTCAAAAATGCAATCCACATCATTCTTGTAAAATCATCAACAAGAATCATAAAATACCTTTCTCCATAGAATCCTCTAGTCCTGGTAGGACCACTCAAGTTTGTATGAACAATCTCCAACTTCTCTACTGATGTGAACTTCTTACTAGGAAATGAACTTATCTTTTGCTTAGCCATCACAAATTCTTTGCAAATCATGTTAGTAGGCTTCATAATTTTAGGCAAATACCTTACTGCAAGTGTAGTACTCACTTTCACAATGTTATCAAAGTTTATATGACAAAACCTTCTATGCCATAACCAACTGTCATCAATTTTAGTAATCAAACATGTCATCTCAATAGGATTCAACTGAAATACATTACATCTGGTTCTAGATCCACTTCCAATCAGATTTCCATCTTTATCCTTTATCACACAAGTTTTCTTAGTAAACCAAACTTGATATCCCTTATCCACTAACTATCCAACACTCAAAAGATTATGTTTCAATCCATCAACAAAGTAAACATCATCAGTATTAGTCTTTCCATCAAGAGTAATAGATCCTATACCTTTAATCAAACAAGGTGCATTGTTACCAACTCTAACAATTCCTCCATCATAATTGTTAAACTTTATGAACTTCTTCATGTCACCAGTCATATGATGTGAACAACCACTATCTATAATCCAATCAGCTTTCTTTTCAACTTGGGAAACTAATGCTTTTTCTTCCTTAACATCAGATTCAAAATTCTCTTCTTTAATTGCTACAAATCCTATTTCATCATTATTCTCAATATCACTTTCACTCAAAGTTCTTTCTATACTAGCTTCAAGATCTTCATCATTAGCATAATAACATTCCTTAGATCTTCTAGGCTTGAAATTATTTCTGCACTTCTTAACTCTCTTAGGACACTTAGATGCAAAATGACCATATTCTTGACAAGTCCAACATTTAAAAATTTTCTTACCATCTAGTTCTCTTTTCACAAGCAAGGCAATACCTTCTTCAATCTTTTTATCTTCTTCATTTCTAGATCTTCTACTACTGGCATAATCTCCACTCACACTGGTACTTCTTGAAAAAGTAGGACAAATACTAAGAGCACTAAATGTTGTCTCCATTCTAGGTAAGTCTCCTAATACCCTCAGGGTCATTTCTGCTGCTTCCAATCTTCCAAGAAGAGTATCTCTTGTAAATTTTTTAGTACAAGGTATAACTTGTTCAATTATCTATGTTGTCTGCTTAAATACAGGAGTCAATGTCCTCAAAATTTTCCATATCACTTCATTCTCTATCTTTGTTCCTCCACAAGCTTTTATTCCTACAATAATTTCTGACATTCTACCAATATAGCTTCTAACAGATTCATCTTCCATCATTCTTATATCTTCAAATACACATATCCAATTATGTAATATAGCTCTCTTTGCATGTTCATCACCTTCAAAAGTAGAGTGTAAAGCTTTCCAAATTTTATGGGCTTTTGTTAAACATTTTACTTGACTATATTCATTCTCTGGAAGTGTTGTCAAAAGTGCTTCTCTTGCAAGTATGTTACACATGAATAGATCTAGCTCATCTTTAGATCCTATCTCAAGATTGTCTTCTCCAATGATAGTCTTCTCATTCTTTGTAATCAACCAATAACCCGGTCCTAAACATAGTAGATGTGTCTTCATCTTCTCTTTCCAGCTGTCAAAATTTACTCCATCAAACTTAGGGCTCTCTTTCCTAAAATTCACCATGGATCTCCTTAAGCTATTAAACTTTTCTTTCAAGGACCTGCTACTCTGATACCAATTGTTAGAAAGTAAAGTCCACCAAGATAACTGAGAGGGGGGGGGACGAATCAGTTATTAGATAATTATAACCTTTATCAACTTCAAAAACATTTAACCATAAATATGATGTGGATGAAGATTCAAATTAATAGGGAAATATTTGATGATGGATGAAGTATGAGCTTAGGACTAGGAGCAAGTTTGTATTTTGATATGACTGGATGATGGATTTGATTGATTTAGAGGGTGGGGCCTCAAAGTTGGATTTGGTTGGATTTGATTTGATTTGGATGATGATTGAAGTCCAAAGATTATGATGGTGCTCCTAAGCCAAAGGTAGAAGATTAGAAGATGGTGTGGATAAAGATTTGGATTAAGAATGGATGAAGTGAAAGGAAAGATTAGGGATGTTTGAAGACAAGTTGAATGGATGAGGTGGTTTAATGTGGATCATAAGAAATAGTGTAATGTGCATGTCCAAAATATTTTCAAAGGGTCTAAACACAATCAAAGATACATCAAGCACATTCTACTTAAGGTAAAAAGAGAGGTGTTCCAACCTTTGCCCACAACTTGATGCTCTTAGCCCCACAATTAAGTGGTTGAATGGCCTTTCCTAGGACTATGCAAGTTATGGATCAATTGGAAAAGAACAATGCTCATGGTGCATGTCTTTCCATATTGCCATATTCAAGCTTTAGCATCCAAGGGAACACATATGGTGAGTATCTTGGGGTGATCTGGGTAAGTCCACTTGGATCAATCCTTGCACAAAAGAAGTCACATGGCTAAAATGGTTAGCCTCTAAATCCTTAGGTGTCTAGTAAGGTCCTTCATTCATAACTATCCCTTATAGTTCCGCAAGTGAAATTTAGACCTATAGCCCTACAAGCACCCAAAATGTATAGTCTCACAAGCAAGATTTAGACCTCTCATCCCTACACAAGTTGAATGTACTTCCATTGTAAACAAGTGCCCAATCAAGTTTAATCTTTCTTAGCAAGATTTAGGCAACTAGGCCCTACACATGAAGAAGCATTAGAAGTATAAATATCCACATCTTCCCTCTCTTTGGATTGAAGGAAGCTTTTTATTATAGTGGGGTGGAGTAGTCGGGTTCACTTGTTCTCCACTTGGGTCATTCCCAAAAGATTACTCTCTTGGTAGACCCTTTAAAGGTAAATGCAAGAAAAGTAGGATGGATAGCTAATGGAGGTCAAGATTTCTTATTTTTCATAAGGAAAAGAACATACTCTCCTACTCCATAGTTTCTCCCAAACACATCAAGCACATGTTCATTTACCCAAGATTCCTTTCTAATGACCAAATTAAGTAGGTCAGGATTTCTGATTTCCCCTTAAAGAGGAAAGAGAATACTCTCCTACTACCCAATCAAATCATAAAAAATTAACCTTCCTAATTAAACTAGGTGCCTATAAAAATTAGCTTAAAGAAGACACAATGTTTTCTTGAACCTCCAAGGCAACCTACAAAACCAATGAATTAGTAGTCTCAAATCTTTTCAAGATCTTCAACCAACGTCCTACAAAACAAATTGATTAGTAGTCTCAAAATGTCTTAATCTTGGTCAAACATTCTACAAAACCATCGGTAGAAGACATAAAATATCAAAGATTTTCAATAAAATCCAATCATGCATTGATCAATGTGCAAATAAAATGAAAACTCATCACAAAATTTTAATTTTTTTGCATTTGACCTAGTCAACAAGATCTGATTTTTTCTCTATTATTTCGGCCACAAAAATTAAAATACAAAATAGAGAGCTTTCCAAAAATGTAAAATTTTTGGAAAACTTCCTTAATTTGTACCCTAGGGACCTGATTTATCAAAACTGACAAGATTTCAAAGATTGACTTTTTGAGCCCTATTCGTGCATCAAAATAAAAAACAAAAAGAATGTACCCTATGTAAAAGTCTTAGATCTTTCCGAAAATGTAAAAATTTTTGAAAAATGCAGAGATTTGTGACCAAAAATGATTTTTCATTAAAAATCATAAAAAAATTATAACTCATGGAACAATGATCAGAAAAATTTGTACTTTGGACTGAGACATAATATGATGATCCCCCACCTACAAAAAAACATTCAGACCCAAAATCCAAACAGTTTGAAAGATATGATCAAATCTTTCAAAAAACCCTAGATTTTTAACTTCAACTCACAAATCTTCAAAAGTGTAGATCCAATAGGGAAGTGGGTCCCACCAGGCATGCCAAAATATATGCAATGAAAATGTAGACTTATTTTCTACAAACACAAAACACATAAAATACAAAACAATCACATTAGATGTTAGTAAATGCAACAAAATAAGTAATTCTTAGTAAAGCTATGAATGCCATGATAATGAAAGAAATGATACTATGATAACATGTAGATGCAAAAGCCAAGAATGCTCCAAATCTTCAAAAAGCTCCAAAGTGACTTAGAAAACCTGCAGCATAACATTAGCATGAAAAGTTGGGGGATCTTTGTTGGATGAAGGATTTGAAGATTTGGAAGATTCGGAAGCTTTAGGAAATGTATGGGTATTGGAGGAAGTAGGGGATGGAAGGGAACCATTAAAATACAAAGGTACATCATCAACATGATCTTGCTTGAGAGTGTCATTTTTATTTTCAGCATGAGAGTCCTCAGAGGAAGGATTCTTATAATATTGACATTTCATATCAGCGTGATGCATTTTATAGTCCTCAATAGTGATAGATGGGTCATAATCGAGATATTTTTTACAGAACTCATCAAAATCTCTTTCAAAATCTGAATCATACAGATCACCATCACGATCTATCCAATGCAGTGACCCATTTCCAGTAAGCACGAGCCTACAACTAGGAGGACTCTTAGGAATAGAGGTCTCATAGGTGTCACATGGACTACCATATTTCTCATAATGAGGAGTAAGACTCTTGGGAGAAGTGGAAGAGGAGCGATATTGTGAAGAAGAGGCAAGTGAAGACCTAGTGGAGGAAGAAGACTTGGATAATGAAGAAAGTGAATAATGTCTAGAAGAATCATGGTAAGACTTGGAAGGTGAAGAAGAATGAGAAGAGTTAGATGATGATGAATTTTTAGAAGAGGGAGTTATCCTCAAGGGCTACCTCTTAAAGAAGCTCAAGCTAACCTTCACTTGGCTGAAAATACTTTCAATAATGATAAACCTAAAGAGCCTAAGCCTTTATGCACTATAATGCCTACTTCAGCTAGTCCTTCACCATCTATTCCAAAATCTTCCATGCAATTCCAACATGATTCCTCATCCTTAGAAGTGGTTTCATGTCAAGAGGACTCTAAAAATGATGAAGAAAAGAATATAAAAAAAAATCAAGATCAATAACCCTCCATGTCATCCAATCCTTTTCATGACATCTCTAATCTACTTCATGGTTCTTTTGATCCTCTATGCTCTTCCGCATTCATTCCACCATATCCTAAGCAAGATCAAGCTACTACTTACCCCATTGAGCTTATTGAAAATCAAAATAACCTTACTACACTTGCACTTTCCAAAGATGATACTTCCATTAAGGTTATTAAAAATGGTGTTGTTACTTCCAATGTTAAGCCTATTGAAAATTAAGAAAAAAATGATACGCTTATGCTATCCAAAGCTCCTTGTCAAGATCAAAGTCTTCCATCTTCTTGTTGTACCACTCCATGTTCGCTTCCACTTTCTACTTTTCCTAAGTCTTTGCAAGCTCTGAATAATCCTATCAAAGAAGTTTCTCCTATTCAAGATGTTCATGATCCTATTGCAAATCCTAATGCTCACTCTAAAGATGTTGATGTCCTTGGTTGTTATATAGATGATGATGAGCTTATTGATTATCCTTTTGTATCTTCCACATCTATCCTTGGACCTCCTACACTAATACTAAGGCCTTCATGTCTTCCTTCCATCTTGGGCCCTTATGTCCCTTTACTTTCCCCTCCTAACTCTCCTAATTCTTCATCCATCTTGGGTCCTTATGTCCCTCCATCTCCTATCTTTCCTCAAGATCAACATAGATGCATACCCTTGAATCCTTTTCATCCATCCACCCATCTAAACCAGTCATATCCTCCTTCTTCCACAAGTACTAAGTCTTTTGGAAGTAACTTGAATGTTCAATATAAGAAAAAGAAGCAATACAAGAATCCATCAAAAAAAGAAGATCACCATGTCTCATCTAATTGACATGGATGCATAAAGTCAAAAGAGATATCTAAGAAGAAAACTACAAGACAAGTATGGGTTCCAAAATCCATCATTGAAGATATTCTCTCTAAATCATCAAAAAGAAATGAAAAGCCTAAGGCTATATGGATTCCAAAATATCTCTTGAAAGAGTATGATATTGAACAAAAAGTGAAGTTGACATTCAAGCTTCCAAAGGCTTCCACTTCATCTTCTTCCAAAAACATTCTTCCATTCCATGCGCATGAACCGCAACCTCTGCTAAACATTTTCCATATTCCATCTCGTATTCCTTCATTCACATTTCCTCCATCCTCTCACCACCCTTCAAGGTGTGTGTTGACATTGATCTTGCCTTCCTTTCCATCTACCCTTTCACAATCCTTCCATTCATTATCCTTCTACCTTCTATCATTTTTCCTCAATTGTCTATTCCTCCTATCTTCCAACCTCACTCACTTTACATAAAACTTTATCCTCCATTTTTCTCTTCCATCTTCCTTTCCCTATCAGCATCTTTGAGCATATCATTTTGAATCCTTGGCATATTATGGTTTATCCTTTCAAGGAGCATTATCTAAAAAGCTTGCCTTCTTCCAAAAAAGGAAAAATTCAAAAAAAATGAAAATAGAAAAAAATGAAAAAAAAAATTGAACATGTGCCTTGGTGGAAACTTGGAAACAAGCACCTTGGTAGAAAAAGTAAAGAGAAATAATTTCATCCTATGGTGAAAACCACTCTCTTGTGGCACCTTGGATAATTACTGTGATGAAAACCTGGTAATCAGGCATCATGCATAGTTCTTCTACATATTTCATCCATTCCATCTTCCATCTTTGATCTTGACAATGTTGATCTATACACAAACATTTGGCTATCTTTTGAGCTATCTTATGATGATCTGGCTTTCATTCCATTCATGTTTAGCCTTCATATTTATTTTCCTCCATTCATTCTATCCTTTTTTATCCTTTTTCCCTTTGGTCTTGATCTAATAAAAAAGAGTAAAACATGATTCTATGAAGTCTCTTGACATGTCTACTCCTTTGGACTGCATCCTTTCCTTCTTTTGGATTACGCTTTTATTACTTATCCTATGTTGGCCTTTCATTGCTTGTCCAAATGTGCTTTACATAACAAATTTTTCCCTAGCTTGGGTACTCTTGAGGATTTTTCCCTTGAGGATTTCTTTCCTTCATTCTCCTTCATTCTCTTGTCTTCCATCTCTTCCACCAGCTTGCTAATCCCTCTTCTCCTCCACCTTCCTAGACATTGGGACTACACGATGTGATCTTGCTTGGGAGTTTGATGCCCATTCTGTCTGGGTGCATCCTTTGTACATATCTTATGGATCCTAAAAAAATCCCAAAAAAATAGTCACACTTACCCCAACTATGTTTTTCAACACTTCCCTAGCATCAAGTGTTTCTCAACATTTATCAGATATCCTACCCGCAGTCCCGAATGATGCAATATTTCTCACTAGCAGATGTGATACTCAAAGATTGACTCTATGACCTACACACACGCACTTAAACACTTGACTTGCTGACATTTGCTTTATTTCTTTGTGTGTTGTCTATGACGATTTCTTTGCTGAGTGTTCTATCCCTAATAGTTTTTGATGATGTTGAGCTAGAAGACTGGGGCAAAAGAACATGTTTTATTACTTTTTCCAGCTTTTGGGTATATCTTGTTCATTATTTCTATCATTAGCATTCATGATTGATCCACTTGACACTAAGGACTTACAAGGTATCATCCTTGATTTTTTCTGCAAGTGCATGCTTATAGTCATCTTGACTTTCTTGTGTCTCGATGTGAGTATAATGTTGCTATACTAAACTTAGGAAATCTCACTGCACTAGTCATCTTGACCTACATGTCTTTGATGCCTAGGTGGGATTTCCACATTTCTATCTGATACAGATCATATTTAGATTCACATAGTTATACTAGTGTGTATGGTATGATCTTGCAACACTACCAATAATGCTCGATGATGATTATTAGATGTCTATTGGCTTTGTGACCTTGCAAGTAAACCACTTTTCATGTAGCTTTCATTTTTAGGTTCATGTTAGTTATTTTTTCATCTTGCATATGGAGAGAGTTCTCCTTTCATCTTTCATAGACCTGTCGATCACACTGCGCTCACCTTTCACTTCTTCCTGGTCATATCTTTCACTTCTTGCCTTTCATATCACATCATTTTCTATTCATTTCAAGCTTGAAACTGAACTCCAAGTTCACCTTGATCATCTTTCTCCTTCTTCTGTGTAGTTGGTTGACCCTTTTTGAGGACTGATCCTTCAACCTTCACTGGGGCATCATTTCTTTCTTCACCCCCATCTCTCTCACCCTTCTAGTCTTTCATTCATTTCATTCATCTCTCTCTAAGGTTTTGACTGGGGCATATCATCACTACTTGATGGTTATTCTATTATCTTGCATCTTCGATTATGATTTCTAGTGATTTGATCATGTTGCTCTTGCTTCTACATTCCCTCTACCTGATTTCACTTTTGATCCCGAGGGGGCAGACACATCTCTTTCCATTGGCTATTCTCTAGAGCATATGCTTGACCTTTCCATTTTCTCTGATCGATCTATCTTTGCGCTTGACATGTTAGTTCTCATCTCGAGTTCTGATACTGTCCATCTCTTTCCTAAGTGTTCAGTACTACCGCTATCAGGCTGACCATGCAGGATTTGCTATCTCTCTGCACTTCATACTTTGGAGTCAGATCACTATTGCTTGCTTTCTTGGCTAATCTATTCTTTGACTGCATGCGATCCCAAATTGATCTCACATTAGTCAAAGAGGGGAAAATGTATACACCTAAAAATGGTCATCTGGACTATTAGCTCCTTGCTAGCATTTTTGCTAAAATCATCAATTGCTTATTCTTGATCAAATCCTAGTTCTATCATTTATTTGATTATTTTCTATGGGCTAACCATCTTATCCTAAGTCTTTATTTAATTAAAAGGAGTTTTCTCCTCTTTTAATTAAATAAAAAGCCCCCCACTTTTCCTCTTATCCTAAGTTGCACAAATAAAGCATTATTCTTATTTTATAAAAAGAAGAAAAGCACTTTTTATCTCATATGGACACAAAAGTCAACTCTTATTTTCCCATTGGAGGATACTTGTGCACATGGATTTCTCCTCTTTGATGCTCCATCATTGATTAAATCTTTTACCTCTTAATCTCCATGGTCCATTCCTTCTCATTTCTTATAAAAGGAGAGTTCTCTTCTTCATTCTAGATCCCCAACTTTTTATGCTAATGTTATGCTGCAGGTTTTCTAGGTCACTTTGGAGCTTTTTGAAGATTTGGAGCATTCTTGGCTTTTGCATCTACATGTTATCATAGTTTCATTTCTTGCATTATCATGGCATTCATAGCTTCATACTTAGCTTATTTTCCTTTATGCTTTAGATTACTTCATCTAGCTTAATTAGGAGGCTTTGTAATACTTGTTCTATCATTTCCATAGTTTAGCTTTCATATTCATCTTAATCTAGCTTGCATTGCATTTCATTTCATTTGATTCTTGAGGATATTGGCATTCTTTCCCTTGTCTTCATTTGAATCTCCCATTGCATGGTTTACTAGCAAGGTTATTGGCTTAGTATCTCTAGCTGAGAGCATTCTTAAACACCCTTGCACTCCATGCCTAGGGAGCTATGGATCGATTTTTGAGACCTCATTCTTGAGTGTTCTTGATTGTAATGATTCATAGAAGTGCACTATTTAGTGTGTACAATTCTCACTACAACCTCAATGAGCTAAAACAAGGGTACCCAATAACCTTTTTTGATTTTCTCTTCAAGATTATTTGTGGGTATGCTCTCCCAACACAAATGAAATAAAACCTAAATGCAAAACTATGGGATGAAAGCTAGATTATGGTGAAGGGATTGAGAACAAGTATAAGGAACTTGCCCCAAGCTTCACAAATGATAAAGATTAAGATTGATGCAAAACTATGATAATGATAATAAGATTAAGATCTATGATAAATGAAACTAGATTAAGATCTAAGAACAAGATTAGATTGCAATGAAGAAAAGAACTAAAATGATCAAGAATGATAGAAGATGCAAGAGCTAAGAGATTAAGAAGAATAAGAAGCTTAGAAGAATTAGAACTTAGACCTAAAATGAGGAGTAAGGCCTCCTTTTATAGAAAATGAAAAGAATTGGATGGTGGAGATTAAGAGGCAAAAGAATGAGTGGCTAAGATTAAAGGTTAGGTAGGGTTTGGAAAAGATGAAGAGGCAAAAAGAAATGCGTGGATAGGATTAAGAGGCAAAAGGATGAGTGGATAGGATTAAGAGGCAATAGGTGAAGTGGCAAAAGTCAAACTTCACTTTTAGAGGGAAAAATAAATTTAAAAATGATTGGTGGAGAAAAAATATGGAGAGGTGGCCACCTTGGAAAAGGTGATTGTGCACATGTTTAGAGGTAATCCGCCTTTTAATCAAGATTAGAGGAATATTTAGAAAAAGGTAAGCATAGAAAAAAGGGAAAATGAATTAAATTAAAATTAATTTAATTTAATCATGGTTTAGAAGAACTTTAGGCTAGTGGAGGAATAAAATAAATAAGATTTATTTTATAAAGGGAAATGGAGGGATAATATATTAAATTAAATTTAATATATTATAGTATTTAAATAAAATATAAATACAAAGTGAAAATGAATTTATTTGATTAAAGTAAATTTAATTAAATAAATAGAAGAATATAACAATTATAGTCAATTAATAAAATTAACCATAATGTTAAGGGAAAATATTAATAAAAATTAATATTAGTGTGAACGGACAATTTTAGGTGTCTACACTAGGACTTCACCAAGTTTAATTTCTTGCTATATTTCTCCTTTTATTTTCTTAAATCAATCTCTGTTGAGGAAGAAGCATAGGCACAAAAGGCTTTCATGAATTAACCCCGGTCAAGAGTAATCAAGGTAGATTGATCGCTCTTCCTTATGGTTTTTGAGATAGGGTCATAATTCCTGGCTGACTCAATTAATAGGTCTACATCTAAAAACACATCAGGAACAAGAAGCTTCCCCATGCCTAACTTCTAGGCATTACACATTGGGATTTGTTTAACATAATTACTATAGAAATAATTAAAGAGATGGTAACTAGAATATGAAGGAGTGACTGGGTCTCTATAATTAGCCATAGAATCAGAAAAGGTCTAATCATTTACCTTTTCGTTCTGTGTTGATCCTAGGAGAAAGGTGATGAATTCTTCTGAAAAGTTTCAATTTCACTTTCCTTTATGTTCCTCTTCTGAATCCTTAGCCCCTTCACTTCATGAAACCCTGCTCAACTCTGGCTGACTCATTCTGAAAATACTGAATATGTTATGTCTGCAAATAAGCACTAAAATATCACTTCTCACTAATGCAAATGCTCTATCTCTTTTAACAAAGCTTTTATCGGAGATACTTTTCACAATTGCAACTTACTAAAAAATCCATTAAGTGTAAAAAAAGGCAAATGTCTTGTCCTTATATCATTGTGCAATGAATGTAGAGAACTTGTCGAGATCAAAGAAAATCCTTACACAATCACTTTAGCATTCACTTCTATGTGTATCTAACTTAAAATTAGTTAGCCATGGCATGTGAGGTTGACATGTCCATTAAATTTTTTGAAATAAATAAAAAAGGCTATCATTATTTCTTTTTTTCTTAAACCCTTGAAAACTGCTAAAAACCCTTATTTTACACTAATTGGCCATTACTTTTTCCTTTTTCCAACTCAGCCATGTACTTTTACATGTCATTCACTTACTTTTTCTTTATCAACATGAAAACTAACCACACTTGCTTCTAGAGAGTCAGTGACTGAAGCTTCTCATGATCTCTCAATATTTTTCTTAACCTGAGTTTGATCATGAGATCCAGCAATCAAAGGATATCTCTCAATCTCTAAAAAAATTTCTTGACTGGGGTTCCATCACAAGATTAAGTGGCTAGAGGAATCTCATAATCTCAAGACACTAGCTCTAACCCTGGTTTTGTTATGAGACCTAGAGATAACACATATCTCTTATTTGCTAAATGCTTTACTTCACCCAAGCTTTGTCTCAAGATTCACTGATAGCCACTGATCTTTATCTTTATCTATGATCATCTCTTAATCATTGAATGTTTCATGCCTTGACTGTGAGATTTCAAGACTTGGAGATAACCTTTATTCACTTACCCTTTAACCTTGTCACTGAATCTTTAAATGTTTAGCAACTAACCACTGGCATCTTGAGATTCAGATATAAGTACATCTACCAAGTCTTTGAACATTAGACTTAAACTTCAACCATCTAGAGACCTGAAGATAACCTTCACCATCAATTCTTTTAAACCTTGTCGCCTGAACTCCAGATCTATTAAACCTTAATTAACCACCACTTTAAGAGACTTAGAGATAAATTCCATTTTCAATTCTCTTACCATTTTCAAAAAATCTTTGAATGTTTCATGACATAACCTTTTCCTTACAAGATCTAGAGATAACCGTTGCGCCAGATCATGAGACCAAAGGAACTAATTGCTAGATGATAAGAGACTTGGAGAAAGCCATGTCGTTGGATCTCATGAAAGTTAAGACATCACCGCAAAACATTAGGATACAAAGAGATAACCTCAAATTCATTACTCAGGTGCACAATCTCTGGATCTTTATACTTAACTTTTGAATTTTATGAGACTTGGAAAATAAAGGGAAACAATAACCATGTGTTGAATAAAAGACTTAAGTGACATGGAAAATTAACACACAATTAGACCTTGAGTAGGGTTTTCACATATAGGCAAGGCAAATTTCATAAAACCATATGAAGAACAAAAGGATCTATTTCTCAAGATAGGGCATTTTTCATGAAATCTCAAAGACATAAAATTTGACTAACATCTCCCAAACATATCAAGAACATGTTCATTTACCCAAGACTAATTGAAAATGATCAACTAAGTAGGTCAAGATTTCTAATTTTCCAAAGGGAAAAGCACATACTCTCCTACTACTCAAACAATCATAAGACAAGAAGCCTTCTAGTTAAGCTAGGTGCCTAAAAATCAAGCATAAGAAAACATAAAGTTGATTTGTATCTCCAAGGAAACCTACAAGACAAATATCATTAGTAATTTCAAGATTGAGTCTTTGACAAGCATCCTACATCACAAAGCATTAGTAATCATGGAGGCATTGAGCTCTTTTGTAAGAAAATCCTACAAAACCACAAGTTAGGGCACAAAAAGTATGCAAATGAAAGCAATAACCCTGCAAGACCACTTGTTAGATGTTGTTAAAATACCAGAGTCTAAAAATGAAAGAAAAAACAACCAATCTCAACTAGAACTCGGACTGTGATAGAAATTAAATCTAGGTGATAGTTAATCAGTCTGTCAGAAAATCATATGATAGACCTTAAATAAGCTAGATGACATTTTAGGTCCAGACGATATACCTTAGAGCACTAGAATAATATTTCACTATGAAGCAGGTGATATTTCACAAAGAAGTAGGGTGATATTTTAGAGAATGAGAATTTTTGCCTAGCATTATGCTATAATGTCACCCAGGTATAATATGAAGTGTCATACGATTCTTTGTCCCTTTAAAACGTCTCCCTTAAAGCTTTCTCGGATTTTCCCAAGTATAGTATAGAGATGCAAGGAGATGAAAGGTTAGGTAGACATGAGTGGTGAGGATTAAGAGGAAAAAAGGAAATGTTAGGTAGAATAAGACAAAATAGCAATTTTGAGAGCACAAATCCATTTTAATTGCTAATTAATCAAGATTAAGTATGCACTTATGTGAATGTGTTCTTTTAATAAAAGTGTAGAAACTTTATATTAAAAGTAGTATTTTAGCAATTAAATAAATATGCAAGCTCTATAAATTAGACCATAGTATAAGCTTGATATAAAACAAAATTATTTAATTATGCGAAGGTGATTTTAAGGGTTACTCTGCACAATTATGTCTAGCAAGAGGTGATTTGATCGAAAAGGGGGACTCGAGTTCTACTAGACCAATTTTAGGTGATTACATTATTGAGTGTTGGTTGCATTCCAATTGAATACCAATTTTTAACCACTCATTTTTGGCTCCCACCATTGGGCTTTAATCATATTTTGATCCCATTTTTTGAAGATTATTTTTATTTATTTGCCGAAACTGTGCCAAATATCACACCCAATAGTCCATATTATCATATGAAATATTTTTTCATCACATGAAATACCTAGTTTCATCATATGATAATATGGAATAAGGTGATTCATCACATGTAGTGTTGAGTTTCATCTTATGACACAATAACTCTAGTTTTCATCGCATGGCTCTTTGAGTTTCATTGTATGATTATATGGTACTAACTGTGTTTCATCGCAACCAAAATAGCAGATGTTTTTGAGGGTCTAGTCACTTGAATTTTTGGATTTTCTTTTTTGATTCAGTCTTGTCTTGGCCTTAACATTCTATTTTGTAAGAAATAACTAGTTTTTGTAGATCATTAGAGAAAAAAAATTATTGCCAAAGTCATCTACATTTTGATACTACTAACACTTTGTGATTGTAGGAAACTTGTCAAAGTCATATCTTGGGACTAATAAAGCCATTTAATTTTTAGGTTGCCTTGGAGATTCAAGAAAACATTGTGTCTTCATTAATTTTATCTTTCTAGGCATCTATCTTAACTAGGAAGGCTTCTTTTCTTGTAATTATTTAGATAGTTAGAGAGTATTCTCTTCACCTCCTAGAGGATGAATCATAAATCTTGACCTACTTGGTTTCTCACTTGAAAAAGAATCATGGGTAAATTATTATGTGCTTGATGTGCTTAGGAGAAGCTATGGAGTAGGAGAGTATGCTATTTTCCCCTTAGGGAGAATCAGAAATCTAGACCTTGATTAGCCCATCCATTTTATTTTCTCATTTATCTTTAGAGGGCTTTCCATTGAGGTAAAAATATCATGGGAATGACCCAAGTGGGACAAAGTGAAGCTAGCTCATCCAACCCACTATTAAAGTTTTCCTCATTGTCTAAAAACCATAGGGACATAGGTATTAATTGTGTTGGTTCATTCATTTGATTGGAAGTAAACATGTGAGAGTAATGTGTAGCACTGAGAGGTATCAATATTTCTTGCAAGACTACCTTACTTAAAGAACTTGTGGGGATATAGACCTCAATTATACTAAGTGGAACTACAAGGGATAGTTGTAAAGGGATGTCCTTACTAGACACTCTCAATTAGAAGCTACCTGACTCAGCTATGAAAGTGTCCTAATCTTTGTGTAAGGATTGATCCAAGTGGAATTACCTAGATCACCTCAAGATTAATCACCATATGCATTCCCTTGGATACTTTAAATCATGAATGCAACATTTAGAGAACCATTGCAATGCAAGAATTAAGTCTCTTCTTTTGATCCACAATGTGCATAATCCTCAAAAAATGTCAAACTTCACTTTGTGTGAGATGAAGCAATACCAAGGTGCGGGAAAAGATTTGGATACTAATCTTTTACCATAGGTAGTTTTCTGCTTGATGTGTTTTTGAATTTATTGAGACCCATGGAAATCATTGTAAACATGCACTTGACATTTTTTGACATTTCAATACCCTCTTTAACTTCACAACTATTAGTTATCCCTAAAGTTTCTTTGTCCTTTTTAGGATTTTTCAGAGACTCTCATTTGGTCACATCATTGCATACCTTCAAACACTCAAACTAGATCTAGGAGCACTCAGATTTATCATAGATCTCACGTTAAAATAGTCCAGATTGGTCAAATTCCTCAAAAATAGTGGCAAGTTGTCTTTTTACTACATTCTATCATTTTCCTTAGCATTTTATCATATGACATGAGTTCTTTGTCACACTCAATGTTGATTTATATCATACAATAGAATTCAATCTCACCATATTATCGCATGACATTGGGAGTTTCATCACACCCAGTATTGGATTTTATTATATGATCATGTGCCTGACTGGCCATCAGACCTACATTGAATCCTCAAATCTTGATATATTTTACTTTCTAGGACTCTCTGGGATTTTCTATCATTCTGATTAGCAATTTACACATCTAAAATTGGTATTTTCAACTGATTGACTCTTTTCTAGTAACTTGATTCATCTTTTCTCTTGTTTTAAGATCTTTAAAAATTCTCTAGCTCATGTCTCAAATATCCTATCTTATTTAAAATCAAACCTTTCTCAAGTTTTTCACAAGAGCTACTCCGCAAACATCTGGGCCTCATTTTTTGTACCTTGTACTTAGTTCTCCTATCTATATCAACTCTGTTGCCAGTGTCACCCAATAGACATTCATGCCTCACTCTTGATACCTTGCACCTTGTTTCAACTATCTAGTTTTCTACCTATCCTTTATAAAAAGCTATCATTACCTATATCTTCTAGCACTAGCTTAGTAACATTTTTTATTATCAAAATTTCAATCTTATCTTCCATGCTAGTTCTAACCCATAGCCACCATCAAAAGGATATGACTGATCCCAAAGGAAAAGATGTTGATGTTGGAAAGTGGTCAGCACATGCACACATATGTACATGTAGGAACATGCACATATGGAATGTTGTCATTTATGGAAACACTTCACAGTTTTATGATCGCACATATTGGATATCAGGTATATGTTTGAATGTAAGTGATGAAGGAAAAAATTCTTAAGTCCACAGATTGTTCGTGTAACCTAGTCTGACAAAAAAGCTTAGCGAGATTCATAGGAGTTTCATAAAGGCATGTGATCTTAGTTACATGCTTGTAGGACACCAATGAATACATGTGCAAGGTTGCACATGTTAATATTGAGGTATCAAAGAGATATGTTCAGTTCATTAGATGTGAAGACAATAAATAGAGGATAACATGTTGGTGATCATGAAGGCTGACTTTGTGAATTATTGGAAACTTAATTTTGGATGCTATCTTGGATCTAAGGTCGAATAAGGTTATTGTTGAAGTGTGAAAATTTGCATTAAATAAAATGTTATTTAGCTAGAGTAATGCTAACTAGCTCTTGTAAATATACTGCTAGCAAGGTATAAGTATACAAACACCTTTTTATAAGTGTGTGAAGTTTGGTTGAAGATAATTGATGGATACAAACTATGAAGGCATCTAAGAGACAAAGTAGAGAATCAGATAAAGAAAAATAAGAGGTGTTCTTCAGGGAATACTTTGTTAACTCTTTGTATTCAGGACAACAAATTGATTGTAAGTGATGTTGCACCTATTTTACACCCCTAGAAGGGTTTTCTTGCCTCTAACAGGGTTGGACTCCTAGCAGGGTCGATTCCTTAATTGGGATTATATTTTAAAGACTCCTAACAAGGTCTATCCTTTGACCAAGACCTACCTATTGTAATACTCAACTCCTAACAGGGTCAGAACTCCTAATAGGGTTATTCTACTTATAGTGCAGATATTTGTGGGTGCCATCCCCACTGGGGTTTTTCCCTTAACAGGGTTTCCTCGAAAACAAATATCATGTTATGATTTCTTCTATGTTGCATGGTTATTTATCTTATGTTATATCTTTATATGTTGTTTAAAGAAGATCAAGAAGTTGAAGAATTCAATAAATTATTGTAACATTGATTCAGCCCCCCTCTCATTGTTACCAAATCCTAAAAATTGGTATAAGAGCCTCAGGCCCCTGAAAGAAAATCTTAACAGATTTTGGGAGATCAAGATGGATTTGGAAAACTTGAAGAAGAATTATGATATGGCCTTGGAAGATGTGGACATTGCTAATGCATATAGAGTATATCTAAAGTATAAACTAAGGAAGGTAGATGATTTTAAGTTGAAGCAACAACTTGAACATGAGATAAAATTGAGAGATGATCTCATGGAAGCACAAACTGAGGAGCTATCAGATCAAGATAAAATTGAACAACTGAGATATGAAAAGGATTTCCTGACAGATGAAATGGAGGTCACAAAATTGAACCTAATGAAAGATCTTGATGCTGAAAAAGAAGAAAAAGAAAAATTGTAAGATGAACTATCAAACACAAAGGATAGATCGTAGAACTTAGAGAATGAACTAAATACATTAAAAAAATATGAAAAGATAGAAAGATATCATATCACCATTACTGGTGAGCTTGATCAGACCAAAGGTCACATAGAAATACTTCATGAGAGTAGAAATAAATTGGATGAACAAATTGACATGCAGAAGCCTGTTGGAGACATGAAAAGAGTAGGATTTAATGACAACCTTGATCAAAGGAAAGATAGAGTTGTGGTGAATCTTTAGTCACCTAAAAAGACATATTATGAGGTTGTGATAGAAAAACCTCAGATACCTCCTTGTAAGGACAATGACAAGGATTACAATCATAAAGATCAATCAAGGAAACCAACTAAAAAAGGTACTTCTAAGCCTAATTTTATTGGTTTTTGTTTTAATTTCTATTTGTATGGACACAAGATAAGAGAATGTAGGAAACTTGATATGAGGTCTAGTAAACCTACATATGATCACTTGAATGATTTTATCAAGAGCCAAAAGGAGAAAATCTTGAATGAGGAAAATGTTGAAAAAGGTGAATGTAGTAAAGATGTAGAACATAGATAATCTGAGGATAAGGAAACATGTAAAACAAATGATAATATGCAATACAATGTTTCTAATACCAGTAAGGATGAAGGTAACAAGATAGTAGAAGAGGTTAAGAAACATATTACCAAACCTAGAAAGATTGTATGCTACAAATTTAATAACTTTGGTCATATTTCCAAGTATTGAAAATTGTTGATTGATTACAAACAATTGAAACCTAAGAAGAAGATGACATATTTTAAGTGTAGCAATGATGGATATGTTGGGAAGTACTACAAATTTACAAGACCAGTGAAGAAGTCTTTCATACCATTCTCAAAATAAAAGGAACTAAGTGAAGAAGATAGAGAGATAGCAGAACTAAAAGAGGAATTCAAGGAGAAATGGGTAAGACAAAATGAACCTATGGAATTTGAAGTTAAGAAACATAATGAGAAGAGTGAAATCACTCACAAGAGTCCTAAGAGTCTTATGGAATCATTACTATGGTGCATTGCCTCACCATCCTTTTGGTGGGCAATGTATGCCTTAAGAGGAGCATGACAAATTAAAACCAGTCAGATACAAAGCCCCTACACTAATGAGTTAAGTTGTATGATCTTGAAGGAAGCCTATTTTCTATTTTATAAGATCTTGGACAATATCACATCTATTTTGAAGATGTGTGTGAGAAAGTGTATCATTTTTAGAAAGCACTAGTTCCTTGTAGCTTTATGGGAAGTTTTTGGGACTTGTGCCAAGTTGTCTATAAGGGTAATAATATAGTTGAATTACTCACCATTTACATTGAGATCAGAGAGCATTGAAGAGCTTGGAGAAGTAGTTGAAGCTTGCAGATTTTGTAGTTGTGTTCACAAAACCCTTTCACTATCAGGTGAGCTAGGTATTTTTGATTTAACTCAAGAAATCTCTATCAAATATAGTATCAAAGAAATTAGTATGGATACACCTAAGGTATTTAATTTTCTTGAAAGGAATAGATAAAAATTCAAGAGCCATCCCTTCAAATCTATTGAAGAGGATCAAGAGGGTGCATTTTTTTGTACCCCAGTTGGTGTTCTTAATGTTGAAGATATCAGGGCATATATACACAACAAGATTGATTTTATAGGTACTACATAGATATTTGATGAGATGATAGGGTTATACAATGTAGATCAAACCCTAAGAGAAGAATGTAGGAAGTTTCATGGGTTTCCTATAGTTAAATATATGGAGAGATTTGAATTTGATGAGTTAGATTGGATAAAAATTATGTTGAGTAGGATTCATGATGAATTCATATGGATTGGTGGAACCCCAACCAAAATCACCAAAGAAATATTAAATGAGATAATTGGTTTACCTATGATAAGTAAAATACCTACAGCAAAAAAGAACATTAGGTTTGAAGTGGAGAAACTAACTAAAAGTAAATGGAACAAGAGAGCCATGACAATAAATAACATTGAACAAGAAAATGTCAAACTTGTAACAAAGATATTGGGATTAAAGTTCCAATATAGTAGTAGGTTAAACAGTGTATCAGCCAATTTTATTCATATGGCATATAAGATGGTAGTTGAAGATGAAGAGTATAACCTCTACAAGGTCCTAAGGCAGCAACTCATGGAAAATTTGGTAGTGATAAAGAGAAAGAAACCAACACACTTCAGATTTGGGTCACTGGTAATGTACATATTCTTTCATGTTATGAGGAGATTCCATAACATATATCTATGGAGATCAAATAGATGTACTATGCAAATGATCAGTGACTACTATAGAAGAATTGATGAGAAAAATAGATATGTTGAGGTTGTAGGAATGATGAAACTCTTCCAAAAACAAATGCATGAAAGGGAAAGGATCCCTTGGAGACTAGTGGATAAGTATAAGGATGATATATGTTTCATGGTAGAGACTGATAACACATGTTTTGAGGTAGTAGAACCTAGAACTTCATGGGATACTCCTATGGGCTATGGAGTAGATTATACTATTCTAGAACTTCATATCCAACATGTTTTGCAGTCCCCCAAAGACCTCAATGTTCCAAGATGGAGTACTTATGAAGAAAAGTACACAACAATCAAGGAAGAATTGGTAAAAGGGAGAAGGGAGAAGAAAGTTAAATCATTGGTTGAAAAAATAGCAGGTCAACATGACATGACCAAAGAAGAGATGAAAGTTGTCAGAGAGAAGGTGGCATAACTTGGGGAGAAATAAAATATTCCCCCTCCTCAAACTAACATTGAAGCACCTCAAGTAGTAGAGGTTGAGGAAGAAGAAGAAGAAAAATAAAAAGATGACACTACTACACCTACTAGGAGAACTTTGCAGAGGCAGGCCGCAAGAGTAGCCACAGAGGGCTAAACACCTCATAGGGCCAGACCTAAGGCCATGGCTAGTAGATGAGGAAAGAAGAGGAAAACATTAGATACCCCTCCATCTTCACATGGAAAGGATAAGAAACAAAAGACTTCTCAAGAAGAAGAAGAAAATAAGGAAGTCCAAATGATGGACATAGAGAAAAATGAGGAACAAAAGAAGGAGAAAGAAGAATAAAATGACAAAAAGCTTCAAGAGGCAAATCAAAAGGCACTTGAAGTAGATAGGAAAAAGGAAGAAGAAGATGAACATAAGAAAGGTTAGAAAACACAAAGAAACCTATTCAAACCCTACCTTAAAGTTCTACAAAAGAAAGCAATAAATGATGGTAAGCTCACTTCTATTGAAAAATACTTTGATAGATATGATGAAAATGAGAAAAACAAAATAGAAGATAAGTTGTGGAGCACATGATCACTTTCAAAAAGAAATTGATTGAAATAGAGGGCCAAATAAGTAAGAACTTATTTGATAGCTTAGAAGGAAGAAAGAAAAGAGTCGTTGATGAGGACATCAAGATGAGATGGGATATTCATTTGTAGCATATTCCTACTATGATAGGAAGTGAAATGGGAGATTGGCTTGAGAAGCTAAGACCAAAGGTGAGAACAAAAACTAGAATCATTAAGTTTATGGCATGAAAGTGTGAAGAGGTTGAACAAGAAAATCATGATAAGGTCGGATAGATACTCCTAGAGGAGTGACCTGATCTTGGTAAGTCTGCAAGGACCCCAATCCTAGTAATAATCTCCATAGATCCTACAGTTACCAAAGTTGCAGAAAAGGCTGAAGATCCAAAGGAGACAGAGGTATTTGACACTTCCTTACTTGGTTTCTTCATTGACAATGTTGGGATTTCACTTGATACCAAGATAGATACATCTAATCTATTTTAGATAAGTGAAACATTGACCAATATTGATAAAATAGTAAAGAATCTTGAGCTACCCAAGATCACTCAAGAAGAGTCAACTGAGAAAGTACAACAAGAAGAGAAAAACTTGAAAAGGGAAAGGTATCGAAAGAAAAAGAGGAAGAAAAAGAAATAGAAAAGGTAAAGGAATGGGAAAAAGAAAAATAAATAGAAGAAGAAAAGGAACTGCCAAAAGGATTGTCTATCACTCCTTTTGCTACACATATTTTGTTGGAAAGTAGCTCTCAATCACTTCCAACTAACTTAGAGGACATGGATGTTACAGACCTATTGCAGTGGTTAGTACTTGCTTTTTCCAAAGCCAAAGAGAAATCAAAGAAGAAAATTGACAATACCTCAAAGCCAATCCACCGGGCAACACAAGTATTAAGTAAGCTTTTGAATACACCTATTGTACATAATGATGATCCTATAAGTAGTCTAGACAATGTTCTAAGTATAATAGAACATAATTTTGATACATTAGAAGATGCATCTAGAATAAAAGAAATAGAATATTTCAAAAGACTAAAGAAGAAAGATACTCTTGATGGGATCAAGAGTGATCTTAATACACTGATTGCCACTGAAAGGGCAATAAAATATTATCTTAAGGATGAAAATGATCTATATAAACTCTGCATGACTTCTCACAAGCATGTAAAGAGAATAATAAATATCATAGCTTAGGATGAAGAGGTTTTGATAAAACTCTCTAAGGATTTTGTAAATAAGAAAATTTTGGATATAAATAAAGAAATAAATAGGATCATGGACAAAATCCATACTCTCCAGTTAGAAAAAGATATAGTTCAGAGGATATTTTTAGAATTAAGAAGCTTTTTGACTCCCAAGATTAGTGTCTTGGAGAGTACTCATGAAGACCTTCAGCTTGGTCTCAAAACATTTCAGGATTTAATAGCTAAGTATGTAGAGGAAGCAGAAAAGGCCACATGTGGTCTAAATGGGCTAATTTAGGTTGTAGAGGAAATTAAGGTAGCTTGGGATGTAGACATATAGATCATGAAGATCAACTACAAAGATATATTATAGACAATTCAACTTTAATTTTCTTCTTTCAATTTTGTTGTTTTGGCAGCAGTGTCAGACATTTTTGGTACCCTTTGCCATTGATGTCAAAGGGGGTGTTGGGTGTATTCTTAATTTTTTGAGGTTTTTGTCCAAACGTTGGTTTAGTCCTCTGGTCTATGAAGTTTTCCTAGGTACAGGTGTCAGAATTTCTTCAAAAAATTGTCATAACTAGGTTTGAAAATAGCTCCCCTAGGGTTTTATCCTTGAAGAAATTTGGAAGTAATGTAAAAAACTCAAGTCAGCTTTAAAATCTTCTAATTCATCGCTGCTTTTTGGTTCCTTAAGTTTTTTTTAAAAAGCGTATGTGGCTTTTTCCTTAGTCAGTCGCCAAGTCATGTATTGTTATGTCGTGTATCTAATCTATTCAGTGAACTGGAGAATGTGTTAAAAATGCTAAGTGTTGTCTTTGTTCACATAGTCTCCAAATATCTGGCGGTTATCAGAAAACATTGTGCGATTCGGCGAATGCATTATCTCCAATTCACGTATTCCTTGGCGGTTCTTTGCTTACACTCAGCGACTTGGTGACAACAGTTATCGCTCAATCTCTAAATCTAGTAGTTAAAGGCAAAATAACCTAGCGACTTGGTGAGTACCATAGATCATTGTCAGGATCGACAGTTGTGGTTTAATCTCAGATATTATTGGGTCCTACATGTTTCATTTGGCAAATGAGCGACTATGTAAAGTCTTCTAAGTTTGGTGGCCCCGACATTTTGGTACGATGAATTTGGCAGAAAGGGTTGTTTCAAGTGTTCGGTTGTTCTCAGAATAAATTAGTGAGAGGCTAAGTAATTTGGTGATTCGATGAATCATGTGGTCACAAGTTCTCTTAAAAGAAATGTAAAGGGCAGTATGATCTAGTGAATGAGCAAAGCATACAGTCGCTAAGTCTTAGATTGAGGGTGATCAGAGGGACATGTGTCAAGAGGTCGCATGATCGCAAGGGTGAGTAGGGGATCATGTGATCATGCGACAAGGTGACACATGGCAGTTAGGCATGAGTTTGCAAGATACACTGGGTGGTTAAGACAAATTCAGTGATTCAGAGAGTAAACGCTTCGCCAGTTCTCTGAATAATCAGCCGGTTAAGTATCTCATTAAGCGAATGTGTGAACCCTTTGTTCACTAAATCTCCAAGAAAATTGATAGTTAGCCGGGACATTAAGAGAATGGGAGAAGGCTTTGGTCACTAGTTCTCTAAATGATAACTATAGTCAAGTGCTCGAAGGTGATCATTTCAGTCATTGATTCGCTAAGATTGTGAAAAGTTAAGAATTGGATTACGAGAACCCATGAAGGATTTGGTCACTAGTTCTCTGAATATATGCTAGGGTTAACATTTTATTAAGCGATCACGAGAAGCTTTCAGTAGCAGATTCACTGAATGGGCCCAGTTGGAAAAGGTAATAAAAGAAAAGAAAAGGGACCATTGCCTGCATGGATAAAGTACAGTATCAAGCTGGAAAGTAAACTAATGAGCCATCCAATTAGTTTCAAAGGAAGATTGCATGATGTAAACAGGTTTAAAGTGTAGGATCTTAATCATTCACCTCTTTGCCTTGTTTTTGAGTTGTTTAATTTATCTGTCAACATCCAAACACGGCTAACTCAAAATTTGAAATATGATGGTATATGAAATTCAATGTGGAAACAATTAAGGAGATTTTCAATAATTGTGGTAGCTGTATGCATTAGGTTCATATCGATAAATAAGCTAAGCTCATTGTTTCCTATGTCCAAAATCATTCGAAGAGAATTGTGTCATTCTGAAGTGATTTTTGAGTGCCAAGTGAATCCATTTTGTAGAGATTCAAGATAATTTTGTAGCAAAGATGAGTCAACCTAAGAGAAGCATAGAATCTTCCAGCAGTGAAGCAAAGTCCAAAAGTGGTGAAGACAAGGGCAAGCCTAATTATTCAGATGAGTTTTTGAAATTGCTACCTGGTTCTAGTCAAAACAAAAGAGCTCCTAATGATGTTTTCAAAGATATTTTTAGGGTTTTGCAAAGATCCTATCACATCGAATAGCACTGTTTATACTATCTTCAACTTCTTTTATAAAAATGGAGATAGTCATATCCCTGTATGTAATGGTTGGGCTTCGGGGTTAGGGAAATTAGTAGTGCTTGATGTGTTCCTGGATGTGGATTTAATTGTTGCTCTAGCTAGGCGTTATGACCCTATTTCTAAGACTATTAGGAAAGAAGACTAGTTAGCTTTGGTTACTCTTGATAGGGGTTCATTCATGAATGCTTTTAATGTCTATACATCCACTTCTACTGAAATCGACCTGAGCAAAGAAAAGGAGAGGTACAAGAGGAATATAGGGATAGTTAAGGACCAAATGATGAAGCATATCCCAAAATAGGATAAGTATATAGCTCCCCTCCCTACTCACATGAATGCCCCTTACCAATTTAAATCCCTTCAGCATTACATGAAGCAAACTTGTTATGGGTTGTGTAGGGTTTTGGGAATTGATGGGGATGCAGAGTTTTTACCGGCTGATCTTTTGATGATTATCCTAGACATCCAGAATTCTTTGGTTAATACTGACTATGATTACATCCAGTATATTATTGATAGAATGCATGAGGGTTTGATTTCTGTCAAGGATAGTAAGAGCCCAATTAATTTCATGCATTATTCTTTGCTAATGCATTTAATTTTGTTCTTCAACATTAATAATTTTGATTCAAACATGCTGAAGCCAAGGTTCAACTTTGAAGGCCAGTATAATCTGGTGCAATTATGGGTGAGGAAGTGGAATTCTACTTCCAATGAAGGGAATTTTTGTATCTTTTAGAATTTCATTGTTTATCCTATTATAAGGATGTTAGGTGTCAATACTACAAGGATATCCCCAAGGGTCCTTAGGCTCGTACGACCAGTGCAGTTTGTGGACAAATGGGAGGGAGATCATAATTGGGGTGATTTTTACTTGGGGGAGAATGCTACAATTTTGAGAGTCTACAGTTGCCCCCAACCCCCTCATCTGTTACCAAAATTTGTGCCTCCAAGGGTTGCTTGTTTGGAATTTGTGTGGCAGTTGATGTGGACAGACAAAGAACTTCTAGCCCCTCACAGGAAGGGTACATTCACACCTAGGCAATTCAAGATAGGTGACTTCCTGGTAGGAAAGAGGGCATTTCTTCAAATTACTGCATGGTTAAATTAGTTCAAAATGGCTACTGGTGCTTGTAGACATGTAGATCCTGAGGGCTTTATCAAAACTGCCAGGATGCTCTATATTCCAAACATTGGTGTCATTAAGGAACATGAGGATTTGGATGAAGAATATGTAGTCAGAAACATCATTGATGATGATGAGGTCAAAAGAAGATGGAACAGGTACTTTGATTTGATAGACTTGTCAAAACAAGTGATGGCAGCCCAGCTTCCTTTTGAGGGTTTCTTCCCTGACCTTCCCTATTTAGAAAGAATTTACAAGATGATAGAGATGCATGACACTCTATCAAATTAGTTAGAGAAGTTGATTGACCAGAGTCAACCAAAGAAAAGGAAAGACTATTCATATTCTAATCAAGAGGAGTTTTCTGATGAGTCCCCGGAAGGGAATAGCCCACCACAAATTGAGGATGTACAGAGTGTTCAGCCTGTTGAAAACCAACCAGAAACAAGGGATTCTCCAGAGCCACCTTTGAAGAAATAGAAGCTTGAGGAAGGAAAGCCTTCAAGGTAGGAAAAATAGAAGAGAATAATTGATAGAGCATCTGCTCTAGTGCTAGGTGATAGGGTTTACCATCACCAATTGAGTAAAGCAATAAGAGAAAGAAAGAAGGTGGCCACTGATGAAACAGATAAGGAACAGTCCCTGTGGTCAGAAAAGGATATCAGAGAGGTCTATCAGGAGGAATTTTTGAGTGATGACCAGTTTATTAAAACTGATGAATTCAATAGTTTCCTTATTTGGAATAAGCAACAAGAAGTGAGGAAACTTCTGCCTAAAGGTATGGAGCCAAGTGAAGAAACATTGAGAGCCTTAAATTCTTATGATCCTAGCCTTGATCCCATAACTACAGATGAAGCTAGACAACTGGTCAAGTCAAGTGGAATGCTATTGACTCCAAGATGGGCTCTGACTTCTACTTTTATCATAGATCAAATAAGAAAGCAACCGCAGGGCAGCCTGTCCTATGAGGTTCACATTGGTGATATGATAAGAGGAAGTGGCTATGACCCTAAGTCTCAAGCTTTTGCAATGTGGTCCATGGCCTCTAGGACTCAAAAGCCATCTCTATTGAGTATAGAGGATAAAATGGAAGGGAATAAGATTATTTGGACTGTGTAGAATACAACTGACCTTGAAGTTTCTAAGGCAGTAACTCATCGGGCTAACCTGAATGAGGCAAAAATAGTTCAATTATCTGAAAGGTACTCAAAGTTGTTTGAAAGTGCAAACCTGGTGGCCAAGGATAGAGACTTAAAATTGATGAAGATCAAGCAGCTAGAAGATGAATTGGCAGAGATAAAAGTTAAACTTGAAGAAGCTTCGAAGGTAGTTGTTTCCCCCCCTGTGCAGATTGAGGTCCCAATTCAAATTGATGAAGAAGTACCTGAGGGACCTACTAAAGATTTGGATAAGATAAGAATAGAGGCATCTTTGGACACCATGTCAAAGATTGTGCAATACAGGTGAGATAAGATAATAGAGAAAATGGATACAGTTTATCAATCAGTCAGCCAATTGCACCAAACCAATAGAAAGATAAATGAATCATTGGCTGCTTTGGAGCCACTTCATAGTGTTTGGTCTAGAAGATGTTTGTTGTTTGATAAACTTCATAGTCTATAGGAGCATAAGCCTGAGATCCCTAGAGTAGTTACAAAATTTTTTGAGAAGATTGGCTTAATCAATGTTGTTTCAAAGTTTTTTAAAGGTAAGTCCAACCAGGTGAGGGTTAAGTTGTTTATGTTTGATAAATATTATAGCAAGTATCTACCTGGGGTATGTGATGACAATGGAAACCTGATCAAGTTGGAGGAATGGAAACTATCAATGGATCAATTGGTGATTACACAAGATGCTTTCCTTAATAGTGACAATACTTTAGATTTTGAGAGGTGTAATAGCATAATTGATAGTCTTTTTAAAATTGAAAATGATTGCATACGCTTTGTGGCAGAAGCCAAAAATATAACTGACTCCATGTGGGATAAGCAAGTTAGATTGTTACAAGAATTGTAGACTTACAACTGGCCATCAGATGATGAAGTAGCGGCTTGGGAGAAGCTAACAATAAAGAAGAAAAAGAGGCCAGTTGTCCAACTTATAGAGGAAGAGGAAGAATAGAGCTGCAAATTGCACCTGATCCAGAAATTGAGGGAGAGCAAGTTTCAAATAAAGGATGATGTAAGTTAGCTGGAATGGCAGTCATCATTCATGCAACAAATTCAGCAACTGCTCTGAAATATCTTTAGACAAAGATACCACCTGCGGAATTGTTGAGAAAAGATTTTTGTAATATGTTGTTACAATCTATTTGTCAGTTTGTAATCTTGTCTCTAGTGTAGGATCTTTTCTAGCCATCCCAAGCTTGTTGCATCCTTTTGAGGATTCTAAGATGGCTATGTTATATATAGTAATTTTTTACTCTTTTGAGAGAGGTGGGAAAAAATACTCTATAAGAAAGGTTCTGAATACAAAACCTTATTTTCTAAAAGTGAGAGGATACTGTATCTATGCATTTTGACCGTTAATACAAAACATTGAAGCTCTGTTACTACTATTTTGCTGTCTTTGTGTATGGAATGTGTTAGTTTTCTTATGTATTTAAATTGCAAGGCTTTCTTAAATGCATTATTCACAAGGTGAATATAGGGGTTAAGCTTAAGTTTCTTTCAAGGAAAGAGTAAAATCTTAGGGGAGATCTCTAGGAATGACTAATCCATGTATGAATTTGATGACAGTAGTAGGAATTAAAAGGATGGTATGTTAGGCATGTCATTTGAGTTTCAAGAAATTAGTTTTGATAGTTATATGCAGAGGTAGGGTTTGACTCTATCACCCAAGTGGATAAGGCACTAGTTTCAAATCTATTTACACTGATTTGCCACCCTAAATCTAAATAATTGTTTCATTTTACTTTATTTGTACAATCACAAACCTGAATCATTCTGTGACAGTTCATAGATATGCTTTGTAATGCTTTGTAGAAGCATTGAATGAGGTTAACCTTCCTTGAGTTCAACTCTAAAAAGAAGAAGGATGAATATCCTTAAGCCATTGTTTCATGTTGTTGCTTTCATGATTTCCATCATAATATTGTGCATCAGTATAATATGGGCCATACTTAGAGTTCTCTCATCTTATTGAGTTGAGTTTGGAAGTGAGGACAGAATAGTGAAGAAGCTAGTTCATAATTTAGAGCTCAGTCAAAACCATGAATTGGAATAGGTACACCTGCCTGAGTATTCATACTCGAAGTGAAGAAGGTTTTCTAACCTTATTACCTTAGTGTTTGCATCTTACTAGATTATGTCCATTGGGATTATAGGAGTATTTGATAATCTACAGATTTGAGCACTAACAGGGGGATAGATAGAAAAAAATGTAATGAAATGTAAAATGAAAACATAAATAAAATAAAAAATTTCTCTGAATGCTATGTGTCATACTTTATGAGTTGCATATATTTCCTTTTACATTTTTGTCATGATGTTTCACTTAGTCATTTTTTTCACTAAGTGTTGCCATCAATGCCAAAGGGGGAGATTGTTGGCAAGTGGTCAGCACATGCACACTTATGCAGATGTAGGCACATGCACATATGGAATATTATCATTTATGGCAACACTTCACATTTTTATGATCACACATATTGGATATCAGGAATATGTTTTAATGTAGTTGATGAAGGAAAAAATGCCTAAGTCAACAGACTGTTCCTGTAACCCAGTCTAACAGAAAAGCTTAGCAAGATTCACAAGAGTTTCATAAAGGCATGTGATCTTAGTTACATTCTTGTAAGACACCAATGAATACATGTGTAAGGTTTCACATGTTAATATTGAGGTATCGAAGAGATATGTTCAGTTCATTCGATGCAAAGATAGTAAACATAGTATAACATGTTGGCAATCACAAAGGCCGACTTTGTGAATGATTAGAAAGTTATTTTTGGATGCTATCTTTGATCTAGGGCCAAATAAGGATATTGTTGAAGCATGCAAATGCACATTAAATAAAATTTTGTTTAGCTAGAGTAATGACAACTAGCTCTTTTAAATATACCTCTAGCAATGTATAAGTATACAAACACCTTTTTACACAATTTCAATCTTGAACCTATCTTTCAATGCAATGCTAATAAATAATTGCATTGTTGTGGATTTTTTTATTTGTACAGTGATAAAATTAGAATGATAGTTGACAAGGTTGTTGTAATTGTGATGGATTTTGGTGAGCGATCATAGGTGATTGTATTTTTGGTTGTCATTGATGGAAACAGTCACCGCACATGGTTGGAAAAATCGGTAAGGTCAGTGTTTCGATCGGTAAGAAGAATACAACCAAGTATAGTAATCGATGTACAAGAAGAATAGATACATATGGAGATTTGGGTAGTAGTCATGCTCAAGTTAGAATTAAATGGAGTGGTCATAGAATCAATATTTATATGATCATAAGACATCATGTCTACAACCATAACTTATTTGGACAATCAGTGTGCAAGTGTCACAATGGTAGAAGAGGCTACAAGTTTAAGAGACTAAGTTCTTGAGCTACTGGTGGTAAATCTTAGATTAGTAACCGGTATGGATATTGTGGTGTGTATAGATGTTACAGTGATGAGTTTTAGATGATAAGGGTTTGATGAGCTATCATTTATATGCTCGAGGAAAGAATGGAGGTAAGATTTCAAAAGCAATTTGGGATGGTCAATAGGTCTTGACTATTCTTGTAAATATCACATGTAAATCTTATGATCGATCGAGGCATTGCTAGAAAACATTTTATAAACATCAAGATATGCTAATAATATCAGATTTCCACAATCCATTCTAATTATGTATGCATTTTTGGATTTGATTGTGTGTGATTTTTGGTATCAATGTTTTGGATCACACTCCACGATCCATCATTAGGAAAAGAGAGAGTGCAAGAATTGTAAGAAAATTTGATACATCATCAGGTCTTGACTTTTCTTACAATTCTTGCACTCTCTCTTTTCCTGATGATGGATCACGGAGTGTGATCTAAAATGTTGATACCAAAAATCACACACAATCAAATCCAGAAACACATACATAATCAAGATATGTGTTTTGGCGAGATTTATTTGAGCGGGAAAATTGAAATTTGAATTTTGGTGAAGGTTAAGGTGGTGAAAGTTAAGTATATATTGACTACTTCTCTTATTAAAAAAGGTTGCTGGGATTTAGTGAGTTGATGATTGTGTGAAGAAAAATTTGTGATTGCTAGGGTTGTGATTAGGGTTTTGAGAAGAGGAAAATCAGAGGGAAGTAATAGAGAGAAGACAGTAGATTGGATCTAACAAGAAAGGTGTGCTACATCCATATCATTACTTTTCATTCCCTAATATTTGTGGCAAGAAAAATCCCTTAACTAGGTAGACTTTAACATTTCTTCTATTGTAAATCCCTTAACTGGGTGGACTCACAGAAAGAGTTTTAAATCCTCTAGCAAGTTAGATCTTAACAGATCTCATTGTACTCCTAACAGGGTGAACCCTCAACAAGGGTATTCATATCTCCTAACAAGGAAAACCTTTTACTACAGTGAAGGGCTTGTGGGTATCATACCCATCATTGTTTTCTCCCTCTAATGGAGGGTTTCCGTGAGAAAAATTAGTGTGTTATGTGTGATGCATGTGTGGATGTTTGGTGTTATTTACTTTTATTTCATTGCATCAATTATATGTTTTATTATTTGGAAGTTGTTGCTAAAGTTAATCAGACCTATGGTTGAATTAGTAGGTTACCTATTTGTACTGATTCACCCCACCCCCACCCCCTCAATACCATCAAATACTGACAAGGGTACCTCCATTATAGAGAAGAAAAGGATATGTCATATCCCAGAACTAAATTAATCAACATTAAAATCCTTATACAATTTTCGTGCACATACTTTTGAGATAGTTACCAATCTATAAAATTACATTGTTGTAAATTATAATGCATATTATTTTCCTAGAGTATGAAGCAACATGATTAAATAATTATACTATGTTTCATAAGATCCAATGTACTTTCTCAAGGAAAATCAAACTTCTACATAGAATTTCACTCCACTCATTGTGATGGCATGTCAAGCATATAAAATATGGAGAAAGTATATTATGCTATTTTAAAATGTATTGGATTAGTCAATATGTGAAAAATCATGGGCTTTATCTGCACATTTGAATGCAAAGATGGGTAATGTATCCAATGCAATTTGCAAGGAAATTTAAAATTTGAACAATTTTTTGGTTAAATAGTTC